>LR750201.1:0-135170 GCA_902729485.2 Mus minutoides | reverse complement strand
AACCTTGATGAAATGAAATCTATGGGCTCTTTGCTTTTAGAAGCTTCAAAGTCTTCACCTAGTTCAGTGAGTAAGCTTCAAGGGAGAAGTCCGGTGCCACTGCTTCTGAGAAAGGATGCAATAGACCCTGTCGGTTTCCAACCCCGTGCACCGTGTGTGTGTGTGTGTGTGTGTGTGTGTGTGTGTGTGTGTGTGTGTGTGTGAGAGAGAGAGAGAGAGAGAGAGAGAGAGAGAGAGAGAGAGAGAGAGAGGTTAACTGTTGCTCTGAGAACTAAAAAGGAAGGAAAGAAAAAATACACAATCATATGATGCTGGCTTAAGAAAGGATACCCTGCCTCTCATTCAGCAAACCACACCTCGAAGTACCTCAGGAAAGTATGTTCCACTCAATCCAATTAATTAAGCTTCATTTGGCTGCCCAGCCTTATTTACTGATCTCGCTCCAGTTGGTATGCCTATGGCTGAGGTAGTACCACTACTTAAGAGCACCATTAAGATGCTCGGCTGAGCAGCCGCGATAGAGCCTGCTTCCTTCTGGCACCTGTACTTAAGCATATGGGCAGGAACTTGGAACTCCGTGAAAGACCAAACAGCAGACTTGCAAGTATTAATCTGTCTAGCCTGCATTTCATTGTGCTGTTGTTTGGACCTTGTTCCCCATGTGATATAGGTTTGTTTCCCCAGGACGGAGCAATGGAGAGGAAGTGGGGTCTGTTAGAGGCAGGCCCTAGTGGGAAATCTTTAGGTTATTGGTGCTGGATCCCTGAGAGGGAATTGTGAAGCTATAGTTATTCTCTTTTGCCTTTTGTCCCGGAAGAAGAGATAAGTGGGTTGGTTTTACCACATGTGCCTGCTGTATCCTGCCTCATTGTAGATCCAAAGCAACTGACTAAAACTGTGAACCAAAATGAATCTTTTCTCTTTACGAGCTGACTGTATAGGGAATTTTGTTATAGTAGATGAAAAGCTGACTAACATAAAGTTTGAGAATGTTTTGACTTCCCGTTTAGAATCTACACTTCCTCCGTTACTCTCAGCCCACACAACTAGGACTGAATTGATTCCATCGATGGGGGAATCATTTTGACTGCACCGATCAGAATTTTCCAACCTGCCTACCAGAGCCATTTGTTCTGTACGGTGGTCACATGATCTGGCTTAAGGCTATAGAATTCGCTGGGACTTTGCTAAAGCAGAGAGGAGAGAAGCACGTCTTCCTTTGGGGTTTATAGAGATCATACCCAGAATTCTCCCAAGGAAAAGTGAGTGAGAATGAGATGAGGACAGACGCAGAGTTAAGGGATGGAGAAACACTGATTGTTTCTGACACTAAAGCACCCTGACCGCCAAGTTCACACGGAACCAGGAACCAGGATACCCACGGCACTATTAGCTAGAAGAGCTGTGTCATCCTCCCTTTGACGTGAGGCTTTCTGCACTGGGTTTCTGTCACTTGCAATAAAAAGAATTGATAATGAGGGTGTGGATATAAAATTGTCCTTTGCGGTGATTCCTAGAGTCAGACTCCATGCTAAGAGTTCTATGGACCAGGTACTACACATAATAAATTGGCAGGCAACTATGACGTTCGCTAAGACTTTGCTTCCTCACCGAAGGTGAAGAACTGCCCACATTATCCATCCTAACCCATAAAACAGCTAAGCAAGCCGGGCGTGGTGGTGCATGCCTTTAATCCCAGCACTTGAGAGGCAGAGGCAGGCGGATTTCCGAGTTCAAGGCCAGCCTGGTCTACAGAGTGAGTTCCAGGACAGCCAAGGCTATACAGAAAAACCCTGTCTCAAAAAAAAACAAAAAACAAAAACAAAACAAAACAACAGCTAAGCAAACACTTCCTGCCCATTATATATCTTTACCTTCTACTGAGTTTCTCATATGATGGCGTTTTAGATGAGTCTACCAAATATCTGAAATACATATTTAAAAGAATAAGTCTGCCTTAGAAGAGAGGGCTTGTGATTTTGTTGCTTTTGTTTGTTTGTTTGTTTGTTTGTTTTGCTTGTGTGTCTTGCTGCTATTTGGCTTTGTGTTTAGACAACAGATCAAAAAGATATAGTCTTCGGAGATAAACAAGGCCACTTCTATGGTAAAGAAAGATGTGTCAGAACACAGACACACTTATTCATGACCACACCCGACTGAAAGAGCAGCAAGCAGGAACAGATATCGCATGAAGTCTGAAGCGTTTAGAGAAAAAGCGTCTTGATCTCTAATGTTATCATTTGATAGAGAATGGCTGTAGCCTTTACTGCCTTTGTGTTTTGTATGTGGTGTGTTTGGTACCCTTTCTTTGAGCCACTATTACCTTGCATGCTATGGCGATTAGAGGGAGATACTTCACTTTGTTTAATGAGGAAAAGTTCCTGTTTACTTAGAGCAGAGATGGAAGTCCTTAAATGTAATTTGTCTCTAGTGTCCCTCAGCAGAGTAAAAAGCACTAACATGATTTGTGCTCCATCCAGTCTGTCATCATCTTCCAACTTCTGTCCCATCCCTTGTATCTCAAGAAGAAAAGTTTGGGCAGGAGAGATGGCTCACCTTTAAGAGGTCCTAAGTTCAAGCCCCATTAATGACATAGTGGCTTACAATCACCTGTAATGGGATCTGGTGTGTCTAAAGAAAGCTACAGTATACTCATACTCATATACAAAAAAAATAAATAAATAGAAAGGAAGGAAGGAAGGAAGGAAGGAAGGAAGGAAGGAAGGAAGGGAGGGAGGGAGGGAGGGAGGGAAAGAAAGGAAAAAAGGAAGAAAAGAAAGAAAGAAAGAAAGAAAGAAAGAAAGAAAGAAAGAAAGAAAGAAAGAAAGAAAGAGAAAAACTTAGGAATCACATTTCCCAGAATTCTTTGTCAGCAAGTTACCAGTCTGTAGGATACCAATAAGAGCTTCCATGACAGGAAACACGGAGGGATAGATTAGTGCTCGCTCATGGAGGTGAGTGCATGTGTGGGTCTCCGCTCAGCCTCTAGAATTTCCTGTTCTCACTACTAGTAACTGTTCTGCAACTTTAGCAGGAACCAAAAAACAAAAACAAAAACAAAACAAAACACCCCAAACAAAAAACACCCAGCTGAGACTGTCCATGGTCTTTCTGTTTAGCCCCTGATTTTTCCATGCACCCCACCCGTTGTTGTAATTCTTGTCCTGCTTGACACACCTATAATGGTCTATTTCTCTCACTGACCCATAGCTCATGTCTGACGATATTCCCAGAACAACACAATTAACTCTACTCTTCAGCCCCAGAAGCAGTGGCTGGTTGCTTTGTGGTTTCTTAATACCCCGGCTTGTTCAGAACACAGTCACTAGGTAATCAATCTTGGTGACTTAAAATTAATAATTGTTAGTGAGGCATTGTGTGCAGCCAACCCATCCCAGTTGTTGCCATTGTTATGCTGGTTTTTCGGATAAAAGGGACGGTACTTAGGAGGATGCAAACAAACAAACAAACAAACAAAAAAACACCAAAAAACAAAAAACAAAAAAACAGGACAGAATGTTTGCAAAGGACAGAGAGTGGATTAGAGTCACTGAATCGTGAACCCTTGTAGAACTGTGGAGGGGGAGGATTGTGGAGAACTTTTATACTTCGCCAAGGTGTTTAGAATTCATAGGATGGCCTGTTTCTTCGGCCTCCTGGAAAGGCATAAGAAGAGGAAATGAATGCACGAGCCAACTGGCGTTTGTCTGATCACATTTTCGGGAAAGTTCCAAGTGACATCAAAGCACAGATAATGAGAACAGTGAGCAGTGGGCCAAGCCTGTGCCTGCAGCAGTGACAAAAATGTCTGGCTCCACACTGGGGGCGGGGGGCTATAGCTCCTGGTGCAGCTGCAGCCACAGCTGGCTGCATGACCTTGGCCGAGTCAGCCTCTCTCAGGGCTTTAGTTCCTCTCCCTACAACACGAACTGGACAACCTCAAAGGCTTTTCTGAAGCTGAGATTCTATTATCTCTGGCTTAGAGGGAGTTCAGTCAATGGAGGGCCTCAGAGCTGAGATCCGATTAAGGCGACAGAAGCAGAAATCTCATCCAAAGCACAAAGTTCTTTCTACCCTTGATAAGTTATCATAGAATCAATCTTGCTCAGTGGACAGCAGCCAAAAAGCCAGGACACCATCAAGACCTCCCTCTGCTTCCTTTTTATTCTTGCTTGTCTGTATAGCACTGCATAGCACTAATCCTCTTCTCTCTTTGCCTTTTATCTCTCCTCCTCCTCCCTCTCTCCCTCCCCCTTTCTATCTGTCTCTCAGTCTAGCCTCCCTTTTCTGGTTTGCTTCCCTCATCCCTTCCTTCTTTCACACGGACCTGATTTCAGGTGAGAGAGGAAAAATAACAAGGGCACAAGGCAATTATTACCGAGAAGACATCCTTTCCCACACCAGGCCTGTGCCTGAGCCTCCTTCTGCCAAGTGTACACGGGTCACCAATGTGACTGTCAGACAACCTTGGCAGAGAAGGAAAGAGGAAGGATGAGCAGAAGGACAGTACAGATGTGAATAGGCTCTATTAGGAAAAGTCCTTTGAGTTATTCTAGTCTATTAATATGACTGGTACTAGTGGAATCACTTTCACAGGTGTGTGTATATAGTGTGTGTGTGTGTGTGTGTGTGTGTAAGTGCACATAGTATTTGTATTTCTGGAGGCCAGTAGTCAACCTTATTTTTGAGGTAGAGTCTCTCACTAAATGGCCCAGAACTCACTGGATTAGGCTAGGCTAACTGGCCAGAGACATCCAAGAATCTATTTGTCCTTAGCATCTCAGCATGGAGATTAAAAGCACACACTACCATACCTGAGTTTTTAAAATGTTGTTTCAGGCACTTGAACTCAGGTCTCTATGCTTGCAAGGAAAGACGTTTATCTACAGAACCATCACCTCTACCCTCAGCTGTTTCTTTCCAGACTGATTTTATTTTTCAGAACTCCCATTTGCCATTAATTTATGCTAAGAATTAGCTTTTTTTCTGGAGGGGGGCAGCCAAACGAAAACCACTTTCTCTTTGAAAGTTTAATCGGGCATGGAATGGAAAGCAGGGACAGGCTACCTAGTTCCAAGTCCTTCCCCCACTAAAGTAAACCGCGCTTTGTCCTTTGTCAGCCAAGTCCTTTCAATTAAGGGATGCGAGTCTTGCTCTCTTTCCATTCCAGTCCTGAATTCTTCATCCTTGCTAATTTATTTACAAATATTGTGTGTGACCATGTGTTCCGCTCTGTTCAGGAAGGCTGCTCAGCTGTCATCTGTTTGGTGTCTCCCTAGAACTCACTGTTTGGATAAACTAGGACAGTCTGCACCGTGAGCCTCAAAAGGGAAGTCAGTGTGGATTAGAATTATGCCTGCCAGCTGTGTGCTTCAGGCAATGGGAGCTCCTGGGCCCATCCTGCTGTGCCCTGACTCTGAATGTCTTTGCTTAATCCAGACAAAGAATTTCAACAAGTGAAAAATCACTCTCTCTCTCTTTCTCTCTCTCTCTCTCTCTCTCTCTCTCTCTCTCTCTCTCTCTCTCTCTCTCTCACACACACACACACACACACACACACACACCACACAGAAATTTGGAAATCAGCTTATATAATTATTTAGATCTTCCAACATTTCTAAATGGAATCTTCAATTTAGCCAAGTAAATAAAGATTGTGTGAGACAAAGATCATGCAGAGAGCTTGTGTCTACAGTGAATACCGCACTACACATCAGCAAAACGTACCTCATCACCCAAGCTACCATTTGGCATATAACACCAGTGTCAGGCACCAGTGCAGCCAGGAACACATCTTACCTCATCTGATCTCCATCTTACAACCTGACGTATATTTACCCATTTTCCAGATAAGGAAATGAATATCATCCCTAAGAACTGGAAGCAGAAGCATCTCTAGAAGCCATATATATATATATATATATATATATATATATATATATATTCTAGAGATATATATATATAATATATAAAAATATATATTATATATATATATATATATATATATATATATATATATATATGTGTGTGTGTGTGTGTGTGTGTGTGTGTGTGTGTGTGTGTGTGTGTGTATATAGAGAGAGAGAGACAGAATTTTGGTGATTACAAGGAAGTTTTTTTTTCAGTGAAACTATGTCATTTGCACCAAAATGGAAAGGATTGTGTCTTAGTCAGGGTTTCTATTCCTACACAAATATCATGACCAAGAAGCAAATTGGGGAGGAAAGGGTTTATTCAGCTTATACTTCCACATTGCTGTTCATCACTGAAGGAAGTCAGGACTGGAACTCAAGCAGGTCAGGAATCAGGAGCTGATGCAGAGGCCATGGAGGGATGTCCCTTGCTTCCCCTGGCTTGCTCAGCCTGCTCTCTTATAGAACCAAGACTATCAGCCCAGAGATGGTCCCACCCACAAGGGGCTTTTCCCCCTTGATCACTAATTGAGAAAACACCCCACAGCTGGATCTCAGGGAGGCACTTCCCCAGCTAAAGCTCCTTTCTCAGTGATAACTCCAGCCTGTGTCAAGTTGACACATAAAACCAGCCAGTACAGGTTGGAAGACTCATTTTAGTAAAATGAGACAGACATAGAGAGACAAGTACTGCACATTCTCTAAGTGGAGATGGCCTTAAGGGAAAATCATTGTCACTAGAGGCAGGAAGAGTTTAGTGACAGAGGGTAGGTAGGGAAAGATTGTACTGTATTAGTAAGTGCTATGTGCAAGGTGTTGGAATATCACACTAACCTCTACCAATATATAATATACATTAATAAACAATAAGATACAAGTCATCTCTTTTAAAAGACTGCAACATGCCTATGTTAACTTTGAACACATAAGATGATGTTCAAGAGTACTCTGCAGGCAAACACACATGATCTGTTTCATGACAGAGGAAGTTCTGAGAAACGTGGCCTTAAGTGTCATCGTGGTAATACACCACAGCCTCTATTTATACAACCTAGAGGGTATAGTCCACCACACACTGGGATATCAGGTATGGGCACATAATGGAACAGCCAACCACTCCTCAGGCGTGATGTTAAAATACAGATGTGGCAACCATGAGATGCATCAGCTGCATCTGCAATGTAGCAGAGACACTAATTCAAAGTACCCTTTTTATAGGTGGAAGATATACATCCTGACAAAAACCATAGAGTCAGATGCAATGTGTTTATAAACCAGTAACGGTGAGTGCTGAACACTTCCAAATGTCATAAGGTATGCAGAGCTGGATGGGTTGGTTGCCCCCGAACTCTAGGTGAAGACTATGTCCTCCGCACCAGCTTCACCACAAACACAGAAGTAATGGAAGGTATTATAATGTCACTAGGTAGGCTCTTTGGGTGCTGCCTTACCCTCAGAACAAATATCATACATAGCTCATGGTTGATCAAAACATCATGATAGAGTCAGTGACTAATAAAAAATGTCTCCTTTCTGGGAGCAAATGCTGGACAGGATGCATAGCCTGGGCCTGAAATAATCCCAGCTTGTTCGCTACTCACCACAGTGTCTCTGAAGCTGTTTACTTCTGCTCAACAAACCTTTATGGTTGGCTCCTCTCCCTAGGTATGTATCACCTTGTTTGGGCTACCGTGTTAATCAGCACAATGTTTTGAAGATTAGGAGGCTTAAACAACAGAAGTGGGTTATATTGCTCACAGTTTCTGAAGCTGGAAATGCCGAGATCAGGATTCCAGTATGCTCAGTTCTGCTGAGGGCCCTTTACTTGGCATGAGGACAGCTTTGCTCTAGTTAAGTCCTAATTTGGTAAACAGAAGGAAATTGGGGGGAGAAAGAAAAGAAAAAGGGGGCGAAGAAGGAGAGATAGGAGGGGGGAGAGCATCTCTTCCTCTTCTTACAAGGTCACAAAATCTATGAAATCTAATTACCCAGCGAAGGCCACACCTCTAAATACTATCACATTGGGGGTTATGGTAACAAGACATACATTTTGAAGACTGAAATATCCAAACCTCACAACTACTCAAGCACCACTCTAAATGTTCTTATAAGGACAACCTCTTGACTAACATTTACTGCCGACAGACATTCAATGAAGTAAATTACTTTGCATAAAGTGTGTAGAAGGGGGCTCATCCAGTGAGCTGAGAGGTCCAGAGAGAACTGAGTACTGTCCCCCAAGAGAGAGAGGAAATTCTGTTAGAGGTTGCCTTTGCCAAACAGAAGCTGTTCCCTGGATCTCCAGCTGATCTGTCTTTCCCAGATTCTGTAACCAAGCCTCCAGATTCAGACGAACCAATTCTCTACAGATGGTTCTCTTGGCAGCTATAAACACATATTAGTGGTGTAACGTAGCTAGTAGAATATATATGTCTGTCATGCACAAAGGTCCAAGTTCAATGTTCAGAACCATATATAATGGCATGGTAGGGCAGGCCTATGCCACTCTGAAGGTGGAAACTCAGGACCAAGTTCAAAGTTAGCTCAGTTACACAGGTAATCTGACCAGCCTATGACACATTAGACTCTTTGATATGAAACAATCTAGAGGTACAAAGCTCTCTTTCCCTTCAGATGTGTGGAGATGGTGCAGAGACAAACCCCACAACGTTTGTTGATTCTGTTTCCAAAGTTCCCTAACCAAGGAGCCTCTCACAACTCTAAAGTCATTCAAGATTGCCATGTAAAGGGATGGAAGGTGGACAGGCTGCAATCCTTCTCAGTGAGTTGACCTGTCGCTGAGACATTTACAATAAATGAAACTCAACCAAGACGGAAGGGGATTGCTGGACACACTTCAGGGTTCCATAGCTGCTTCTGTCCTAGTCAACTCTGCTCAAGTGGCTCATGATGTGGGATAGTGCAGACACAAACTAGAGAGGGAATGGAGTCCAGAGAGATGTTACTAGTGACAAAAATGGACATGTTGCCAGGCTATACTGAAACAGCAAGAAGGATAATGGCAAACCCGAGAGTTTAATGTTATTTTGTTTGGTTTTGTTTTGTGGGTTTTTTTTTTTTTTTGGATCAACAATAATAGCGCAGCCAGAAGTTTAGATTTAGATTAAAATTTTTAAAAAATCTATTATGTTCTTCTCAAGTTCAAAATGAGTCAGCATTGCACCGTGTCCTCTTTAATGTGATCTGAGCACTAAAATCAAAAGACTCAAAATATTAATGCATCCTGAGGATCAGTCCTTTTGTAATCTGCACAAACATAAAAACATCAGAAACAGTACAACCAGCTCCAAGAGCTCCACATCTCAGAAGGGTCGTGGCCCTAAAAGGTTCTGAAGAAAAGGAGATAAAGCATTAAGAAATTACTTTGTTTGAAGAGCAGCATGGAAAACAGAGGGCTGGTGTCATAGACGGGAAAATATCTGATGGAAGACAGAAAGTTCCTCAGAAGTCAAAGGAAGGAGACTGTTGGTTGGCTTCCTAACAGCAAAACTGAATGCAAACACACAAATTTTAGGTCAGTACAGAGAAAGGCTTTCTAAAAGCTCAGTCCAATACGTTCAAAACTCTAGACTCAACATACAAAGAGATACTCTGGCTAAAATGTCCAAGTTAGGTGTTATGGTTCCTTTACTCCATGTCTTAGATGGGTATACCATACCAATAGCATATCTCTACTCCTTTGCCTTACAGAAATATGGTAAGGGACAAGGAATTAGTCTGGCATATTATGTCCTTGGGGAACCATTCCTGATCCTTGGGGGATCATTTCCTTCTTTTCTGATGGATGACAGAATGTGTGTAGTTAGTAATTTGTGTAGGCTCTGGTGTCAGTTTTACCAATTATTAATTTGGAATTTAAAAAACAATGTGTTTTTATTTCTCCATCATCAAAACCATTAATAACCACCCCTACCATTATTGATAATACTTCCATCTCTGTGTCAGTTAATCTAATGGTTTAAATAGCTTGTTTCATTCAGATCTTTAACCACTACCTGAACCTCAGAGACCTGGACTCAGGACATGCTCCTAGTAATTGGGTTGATCAGGCTTAGACTCAAGTGCGACTGATTTCAAAGTTCCTGTTCTAAGCTGCCCTGATTTGAGAGCCAGTCTCCACAGATGCCATATACATCAGCATTCCGCGACAAGCTATTTTTACGTTGCCACCGCTGTGTCTTTCTGCCTCACCTCTCTGTCCCCTAGGGCATCCAACTCCCCTTGTTCTGATCCCTCTAACTTCTCTGATCATTCTACCCATGATGACCTTTTATCTCTGTATTAGACATTTTGGTTACAAGCAAATTGAACAAGTTTATGTAAAACAGAGTTTATTAGAGCATAAAGCTTTTGCTGAGCAGAAAAGAAACAGGCAGATGGGAAAAGTGGGAGGGAGAAATAAGAACCTACAGAGGTGCCCTCTCCTCTCTCTCATCCTCCTGTATTGGTATATGAGCTTACCTCTTGTAGTCTCTTCTAACCCACAAGACTAGAACCCAGACTTGTGGTATTATATATTTTTGGTTTCAATTTTAAAGCATAGCCTCTCACCCCCATCTACCTATGTTGAGATTTATTATAGTTGCAACTAATGCTCTTATTTTTAGCACCCATTTCAGTGAGTATTGGTGAATCTACACAATCATTTCCACTATTGTGACCTTAATATAGAAGGATTTTATCGACCCAGTTCAAGTTATAAAAATCATAGGAAATACTATGGTCAGTTTGAAGTCAATATCTGTTCTATACGTCAATTGCCAATAGATTATCATTCCAGAAGGTGTTCCCCACTGAAATCATATGGAGGACCTGAACATGGGCACAAGCTACAGGTTCCTAGAGAAATCATTTAAGTTTGGCTGGAAAGTCAAAAAGTGTTTCAAAGGAGCCCAAAGTTCAGAACAAAACTGCACAGTAATTTCAGCCAAAGAAAGACTAGAACAGAGGTGTATTACTATAAAAAGGTAATTTGGTTGATAAGCAGAGAACCCTAAAACATATCAGTATGTGTGCCCCTGGATCCTGGAACGGGCACAATGGTTTACTGAGCAGCAGCTTGGTAAGCCTTGATGGAAATTCTTCCTTTGGAACTTTCTGGAAATCCATTGCCTAGACTCTCAAGAAAAGTTGTTCATCACAAGGTGTTTCATGAAAGTAATCTACTACGTAACACCATCAGCATTGAGAGGCAAGCTGAAGCTGGCCACCCATGGACCCCGGGCGACTCCCGCCTGCTGTAATAACAGTTAAGCCATGTGCTCTGTGGCTCAGGCACTAAAGAAGCTTTGAGGAAGAGCCAGACCAGCACATCAGATTCAGGAGCCAATTATTTCCTTCGATTACTACAATGCTTGGCATCGTGCCTGCTGAGGACAGGGAACATTTAAAGGTCCCCGATTCACTTCACAGATCTGGAAAAAGAGATGTTCTCTGAGACAATCAGCAAGATGACAGTAATCAGCACACCAGTGTGCTTCCGCGTCATCCTTTGAATTTCTGTGGAATTTGGGATCTCACAGACACAATAAAACATTCCTTATACAGTTCTGTAGTCATCGTCTCACATTCTTTCTGTGCCTATCTCTCTACATGCCTCTGTCATGTGTACTTGCATACATGCATAGAGATTATTTATACCAAGTGAGTAGAAGCCACACCCCCAGAAGATAAGGAAGCGTACCCTAAATTGCTGAAAGTTCCCTTTCTTCTCTCCCTATGGGATTTTAGTCCCTTCGATTCCTAAATGATCATGACTACAAAACAATCCGAAATATCTACACCTCCTGCCAAACCTACTTAAAAACGTTTGCTTTGTTTTACAATGCCTTTTTAACAAAGCCTGTGAAAAATGAATATGATGTCACCCACATTAGGCTCTTTCAAAATTCTTCCATGGATAGTGAAGAAACCTCCTCACAGTCACACTTCTTAGCAAATGTCCCACTCCTTGGCAATGAAAAGCAGATTAAAACTACACACACACACACACACACAGAGAGAGAGAGAGAGAGAGAGAGAGAGAGAGAGAGAGAGAGAGATTTCACTCTGAAAATCTGCAAGGTGCTTGTGAATGCCTGGTACAAAGAGAACATTAGCTCAATGAAAGTACCTTAGGGGCACTGTTTCAAGTTCACTCCTGAACCTCAAACAGTGCCCCTAGGGGCTTTCAAGAGAATCTAACTCACTTATTAGGTCTGAAATTTAAAAGTTTGTAGCAATTTTATTCATAGCAGCAGCCAAAATGTGGAACCATCCATGATAATCTTCAGTTGATGAATGGGTACATTAACTCGGGTAACATTAAGACAGTGAAATACTGTTTGGCAGTTAAAAGAAATTATCCATGGAGCCATGAAAAGACCTGAAGGAAATGGAAATGTACACTATTAAGGGTAGAAAGCCAGTCTGAAAGGGACTCATACTGTATGACTCTACAACTGCAAGGCATTCTGGAAAAGGCAAAATTAGAAAGATGAAAAACATCAAGGAGGGCTTGAAGGCAAGAAAAATGTCTTCTCAAGCCAAGTTTTACAAATTTTGAATTAGAGGGAAGCACACAAAATTGGAGGTTTCACACAAACACACAAATGTTCTATAAAATTTGAAGATGATTGTGTTGGTTTGAATAAAAAATGGCCTCTATAGTGAGTGGTACTATTAGGAGGTGTGGCCTTGCTGGAAGAAGTGGGTCACAGGAGGTTGGCTTGGATGATTCAGATGTTCAAACCACTTCCAGGGTCATTTATTCTTCCTGATGACGTAGAACTCTCAGCGACTCACCAGTACCATGTCTGCCTGCATGCCACCATGCTTTCTGCCATGATGACAATGGACTTAACCTCTGAACTATAAGCCAGCCCTAATTAAATCCCAATTAAATGCTTTCCTTTATAAGAGTTGCTATAATCATGGTGTCACTTCACAGCAATAGAAGCCCTAATTAAGACAATGGTACAGTAGGCCTACAAAAAAATTGATTGTAGCTAGGAAACAGTCACCTTTTGCACACATACACTGCTGTTCTTTGTCGCAATCAATTTCTCTACCTCTGGTGTATAGTCAGAGTCACATACCCAACAATGTGGAGAGATAAATCCTTCACAAAAAGTGGCCATTTCTAAGACTCTACACACACACACACACACACACACACACACACACACACACACACACACACCAGAGGCAATCTCTTGAATCTGAAACTTGAAACTCTACAGAGTTTAATAAGAAAGTTAACACATATTATAAAGTTAAGATTATGGATATGTACTAGAAGAAAACTGGGACACAGAATCTAGTCCATGAGTCATTTTGCTGTTGGCCAACTGGTAACTGGTAGCCCATGCCAGAACTTATTTATTATGAATCAAGTGTTTCAAGAGAGCACTTTAAAAAGAACCTAAGACACTTTCCTAAGAGACACCATGTCTGTCCACCATGAACAATACAGAGACCCTAATAGCATGCTGCATTAAAAAAAAGATGATCTATCCACTAGAGAGAACTATAACTAAGTATCTCTTCCTAAGTTTCTCTTTACTGGTTTAAGAAACCTGCTTGTAGGGCTGGAAAGATGGCTTTGAGTGTAAGAAGCCTTATTGTCCTTACAGAGGAATTGGGTTTGATTCCCAGCACCCATATGGTAGCTCACCACTACCAGTAATCCCACTTCCAAGGCATCAGAAACTCTCTGACAAACTCTGGCACCAAACATACACATGTGGTACATATGGGAACATACATTTCATGAAAACATTCATGACAAAAGTAAACAAATCTAAGACAAACAAAAAAAATTATAAAGAAATATATTAGGGCTGGTGAGATGGCTCAGTAGGTAAGAGCACTGACTGCTCTTCCAAAGGTCCTGAATTCAATTCCCAGCAACCACTTGGTGGCTCACAACCATCTGTGATGAAATCTGATGCCCTCTTCTGGTGTGTCTGAAGATAGTTACACTATACTTACATATAATAAATAAATCTTTAAAAAAAAAGAAAAGAAAGAGAAAGAAAGAGAAGAATTATCCCATTTCTTTGATGAGATAAAATAATTATATATATATATATATATATATGTATATATATATATATATATATATATATATATATTTGTCACTTGGTTTGCCTGTGTCACCATAGCCCTTCTAGCATCAAGCACCAGGACAAACTTTGAGGCAAACAAGCATACCCTGAATTTATCAGTGAGCAGAAGCCTCTTCAATAAAAATCAAGGTTAAAAATAAAACTTTACAACTGCAAGTGAGGCTAAGAAAATAGCTAGGTTGGTAAAATACTTACCTAAGGGCTTGGGTTCAATCCCCCAGGACCACACACTGCAGCCATAGCTGTTCATGCCTGTAATCCCAGCAGGAGGTGGAGACAGGAGGAGAAGGAGAAGGCCAAGTCTCAGGCCAGCCTGGGTTACGTACAGCTCTGTCTCAAAACGAAACAAAGCAAGCCTGCAACGGAATGAATTGAATTAAGAAATGTTATCAAACACCCAAAACTGTCCCACACTGTGTGTTGTAAATATATACATTTAGTGCCCTCTGCATTCTGGCAAACTATCCATCTCCTTTGTAATCAGCCTGCATTCAAAATTCACATCTATACTGTTAATTATATTTTTAAATGAAAATTGTAATTTAGTCAAGTGTATGAGAATTAAGCCTTTCAAAGTGTGACTATTCATTAATGAGGTGAGGTCACTTAATTACTTATTACATGTTCAGATGTCTAAAGAAAACGCAGCTTCATTTACTCATTTATTTATTTGATGAGTCAATCAACTGTGCTCCCCCTAGCCTCTTCCTGCTATGCAGAACCTTGTAATCCAACAACCAAGTCAATCCAACCAAGTGATGTAGGCAGTTTCTCACTAAATATTTTTGTTGCCATGTTTTGGCCCCTTAGGGTTGTCATTGTCTTCCTTAGGGGTGCCTCATATATGGAAGCAATGACTCTGATCTTTCCCAGGGTTGTCATGATGGCCTTCCTCTGGGATGTCCTTTACGTGAAAGCAATGGCCACGGTCTTTCCTAGGGGTGTCCTATATCTCGAAGTGATGGCTATGGTGGGCAATGTCCTTTAGTTCTCTGCTGTTCTGTGACTGAGTTGTGCACAGGGTTGTTTTCTTGCCTCAAGTCTGAGCACTTGCGTTTGACACACTCCATCACCTCCTCCTTTAACCTTTGTGTTTGTTTGGTTTCGAGCTGTTCCTTCCTGGTCCCTCCCACCTTGTCATCCTTCACAGCCCACCTCACCCCTCCTTGTAGTCTCAATAGGTGATCTTTAAACTTCAGGGCTTTAAATAGTACTTCCAGGTGGTGGGAAACCAAATTATACCCAGGAACCAGCACTCACCCTTAGCTTCCAAGGGTACTTTTTCAAATTAGTCGTGCCTCTCAAACTTCCCACCCAGTTAAAGTGGTTATTTTAACTAGCTGGGGGAGAGCTAGGATGCTAGACCCAACATATCCAATTTCAGATTCCTGATGGCCATCCTAAATACAGTCCCACTGCCTGATACATATCATTCCAGGTGCTACACCATAAGTCTTAGAGGAATGCTTTGAATTTCTCTCTTTCTGATCCTACAGCCAAACCTTCTATGCTACAACCCTCTTATCCTTGGTCGCCACATAAGACCAGCCTAGAGAAGAGTTGAGATGTGGTCTAATGGGCCTTATGGTGAAGAAAGACATCAGCGATGAATTTGGCTTTAGGGGAAACAAGTATGCAAGCCAGCATGAGTGCAGGGAGATGAAAGATGACTTTACAAGAAACAGTTCCTCCTCCATTTCCCATTATAGAGACTAGTTGCCATATAAAGGGGCCTCTTACTTTTTTTTTTCTTTTTCCAGAAAATCAAGTGTAAGGATTTCCCACACAACAGATCTGGAGCCAGTGAAAGGCACACTCCAAAATGAAGCAAGCAGCATTCTTCCCATGGGTCACATCAAAGAAAGTGCAAACACCCTCACAGAACCAGCAAGAAAAGGGAGGAAGTAAAATGAAACCTGGCTAGTCTCTGAATGCATGGAGAAACACACACTCCTTCGCCAGTTCCTTCATCCCAAGTGTCAAACAAACTCTGCAGGTTCAATGAAAAGAAACTTCCGGCAGCTTCAAGCAAGCAGACTGTGGAAAAACACGGAGAGGGCAGATGAAAGCGACTTACCTGAAATGTCTGAGTTTGAGGTTGAAGTCACAGAGTTCTCCCCGATCAGCCACAAGAACCTGGGTCAAACAGAACAGATGGCACGGAATCAACTGATGACCCCCTAACCAATAAAAAAAAAAATAGCAATAGCATCAAAAAACCAATGAGACTGTGAACCCTTCAGGATGGTACTGCAAATGCTGGTTGAAAAAGATCCTTTGTTAGAAAAGTCCATGCAGCCTGTGCTTCGGCAGAATTTACATGAAATAAGTGAGCAGTGTGGGGAAGTGCTCAGGCAGCTCGGTGCAGGGAATGACACTTCTTGAGAAGAACTGACACTCCAGCAGAAAAATGTTTCTTGATTGTTATTCCAGAATAGCATAAATCTTCCTGAATGGAATTTCTGTGATGGAATTTTTGTGTGTTCTGTGATAGTCATATTCTAGTGTCATGTAAACACCTAAAATAATCTATTCAGAATTTTTTCCAACCATAGAGCCTCCTTACTTACACACACACACACACACACACACACACACACATACACACCAGTGTTTAGTTGGTGTCTGAACCTACTGGAGACTAGCTTTTTGTACTTATTCCTATTCTATATTCCTCTAACTATGTGAATGTGTGGCCCCAGAGTGTAGTTTATAGTTAGAGATTGAACTTCAAAGTAAATTATAGCATGTGAAAATGTTGGACTTTGGTGTTGGGATATTTACTGACTTTTTGGCTTGCTTTTCTTAGGTTTTGTTGCTTTGATTAAAATCATCATACAATAAAATATATTATCTTTGAACAAAAAGACCCCAGACCACTATGGTCTTCATAAGAAATTTCTTCCTGTCCCCTCTGATTTGTTCTTCATCTGGAAGTCCTTGGCGGAAATCAACATGGCAATTGTTTTCCAACCTTTACTTTTACCTTTTCTGGAATTTCAAATGGAACCATATTAGGTGGATTTTTTTTTGGTAATGTTTACTTTACATATCTATGAATAATTAGAAATACTTGGTGAGTATGCATAAATATTTAGTCAGAAGTATAGTGATGCCTGTAGTTTAAAATCCACCAGAAAAGTTAGGAAGATAGATGCACAGAGAGATGACTGGTAGATAGATGTTTGCACAGACATGAGATTTATTTGTGTTGTTGCATGTATTAACAACCTATCTATTTTTTAATAACTAGGATTTCTCTGTGTTACTGTGCCTCATATTTGTCTATTGCTTTTTTGTTTTCCAGGAGTAAAGATGGAACCTAGGGTCTTAGGTACACTGCGTGAGCAATATACTACAGAGCTACATGTCCAGCCAACCACAGTTTCCCTCCATAGTCCTATTGGTGCTCATATGCACTCTTTCCTCTTTATGCTTATGACAACAAAGCCTCTATGGATGTCCCTGGACAGGTCTTCATTGTGAACCTATATTTTCATTTTCCTTGGATCATTTCCTCTGAATTGAAATCTCTGGATCATGGAAATTCAGATTATTCATTATTTCATTTTAGAAAAACAACCAAAACAATTGCCAGAACTTGGCAGAAGAGTATATGCCAGGGCAGACCCTTGCCATCGGGTGTAGCTACTCTGAATGGACTTGATCCCTTTAATGGAAAAACTCTTCATCCCTCACTTTCGCCTTAAACAGAAACAGGAGAGAAATGACCTTCTCCTTGCCTTCAATCCCATCCTTCATTTTGCACCATCTCTGTTCATCTACTCAAGGTGTCCCCTTGTTCTCCAGGAAAAGGAATTCCCTATTTTCTCATTTTTCTTTTCTTTTTCCTTTTTTCCCCTATGCTGTGTTTGGGAATCACTACTTAGGTTAGACAAGGCATGTTCCATACAAGAATCATTCTCTCTGGTTAAAGAGGGATTATGAAATGGAGGCTACGAGTCACACCAGGGCTGAAGAAGGACAGACCTGTCAGGGGTTCAACTTTCCTAGAAGAAGCTGTGCATCAGCCGTGTGTGGCAGACATGTCTGATGATGCATCAGACAGACAAGAGATGAATAAGATGTCTGCAATGCAGTGGAGAACACACAACATTGTAGGAAGTGTTGGAGGTCAGCACTTGCTGTAGGGGGGGGGCAGACAACTAGCAATGGCAACAGGGCTGTCAAGACCAGAGGCCAGGTAAAAGAGGTGATGGACCACAGTGGCTTGTGAATGGTAATGGTTCACGTTTCCATACGGAGAGTCCTGTGCAACAGCGGTTATGATAAGTTCACAGCTGCCAAGTCACAGAGCAAGCATGTTTTAGGCCTGGATATAGGATGTTATTATACTCAAACTTGCTGACCTCCAGGCCCAGAAAAAAAAGCGTAATAAATCTATTCATTCTGAAAGGTCCCTCAAGCACCCTCTACCCAGAGAGTTTATCACTCACCGAGTCTAGAGAGAAATGTGTAAAGGAATATCACTGGTGATCACAGAACATCTATACTGAAGGGTGTGTTCAGTGGTTCAAAGCAGTAAGGAGACGAAAGAGACAATGTCCCTCTGTGCAACTTCAATCAAACATCAAGAGCAAAGGAGAATGATAGAGACAGAGTAGTTGCATGAGGAACAATGATTTTTAATCTGGATTGGCTATTAATACTGATCATTGTCCTAGTGATTAATCAGAGACTAGCAAACACACAGTATCATTGGAAGTGTTTGATGTTGGCACTTCTGTCTTGCATCTGTGGACTGTCTTGCCTCCATGGAAAGGAGCTTGAGTTGGCCTTCTTGAAAGATAAGGGAGTGCCCTAGGTACTTAAATGACTGCAGAATTCCTAGCTAAGGCCAGCATAGTCCTTTTAGGCCCAGAAAAACTACCTAGCCTGAAAGGACCTTGCACGTAATCCACAGAGCAGAGAAAGTAAGTATTTGCCACTCTGAAACATCCAAACTTGGTTTTTGCTACAGAACTAACTAACTAACTAACTAACTAACTAACTAACTAACTAACTAACTAACATAATAACTAACATAATAACTAACCACCTAAATACTAATACAAAACAATAAAACCAGTATTAAAACATTTCTGTATATACTGTTTATATTAATAGACTACTATATCAGGTTTTTATCATAGCAGAATACTAATATAAACAAGTTAATTATCATAAAAAGAAAAGATTTGTTTGCTCTAAGGGACAGGTGAGTTTGTCACACAAGGACTTTGTCCCATGAGGATAATTTGTCTCTAGAACTGGCCCTGTATTCCTGCCAATCGAGTTGCCAAGAAAGGCAGGGCTTTGTACTGCTCATCTTTGAAACTTCTTTTTATACTTCAAATTTTTTGTACACTTTAGCTTTCTATTTCTATGGTTACCTCATCCTGTTTAATAACTTATGCAGAACCTGCCTGTTCTGGTTTATGTATCCATATAAGCTGTCTCTGATGACTTTTTTGGAATAGGATTAGACGCAAGCATATAAAAACGATATCGCTACTCATGGATATAATGCTCAAGCCATAAAACCCACAGCATTTTCTTTGTATTATTACATTAGAGCTGTTTGCTTCCCTGTATGAAGCTTGTTATTTGCAAAAGAGCAGAATAAAATGTGTGAGCTCTGGGTTAGATGATAATTATCTTGAGCTTAAAGAGCAAATAAACTTTTTTTTTAAATCGATTTTTAATAAAATTTCCATTTTTATAAAGTTAAGAAAGATACTGCTTGTTTGCACAATTAGATTAAATTAGAATGTGGGTCTAAAAATTTTTTTATTTCATCATGTCTTTAAACACAGAGCCAAGCAATTTTCTTGCTTTGAACCCTCGTCTTGTTCTGCCCAGGGACATTACCTCGAGTTTGAAAGAACTTAGTTACTGACATTTTGTTTTGTTTTAATTCACACCTAATTCTTAACCAGACATGTGGATAAGGCTAAACCATTTTCTGTGTTGATCCATTCTTCTTTTAACAACAACAAAAAAATGTTCTTGAGAGAAATGTGATAAAGTTAATAGACCAAAACAAGTTACAGAACTTGAAATAAAGAAAAGTAATTTTTAAAGAAATGACAAATTTGCCCTTTTATGGCAACAAACATAGGTCTACTTTTTGAGAGTGTTCTAGAATCCCATATTGGGAGGTGGGGGCAGGGGGGAAGGGAAATGCTAGCCAACTGTGAAATAGGTTGTCAAAAATATAAGCCTAAAATATGGTTCAACTACAAAAAAAAATTACCAATTTGGGTTGGAAAGTCTAGGGTGTTCATTTATTTAGCAGAAAAACTGAATAAGTTGAGTTGCTGTGCAGAGGAAGTTAGGATTCCTCAAGTTAAAATTTCTGCAGCAACAAATCCCCCTGTAATTAGAATACTTCATAATATTAAACACATAATCCGAGAGTAATTGGAAGGCAGAGCACATCCTCATAATTAGTCCATCACTTTTATTTACCTCATGTATAATACATGGCAGCCCACATTGTAAGATAAATTAACAGCGAAATGTCAACGCTTCCCTCTCATTTAGGCCACCTGTCTTGGTGTTCAGATTGACACCCATTGGCATGAAATTACGGAGTCCAGGGAAATCTAGCAGAACAGAGCTCTTACCCAAGACCTGATCTTCCTAGCTTTCTTCTCTCCTATCAGTCCTCATTAACTCCCAAAGTTTAAAGCTTTTATGAACTAGGTTATCATTTTCACACACATTTCAGGACACAATAAAATGAATCTGACATTTTCCTATAAGAGCATGATTCTACATTCAGGCATCTCACAAATGAGGGAGAGCCTATGGGTTCAATGCTGCCATTCTTGAGTTTTACCGGTGCATTTTCTAGGACTGAGAAATCTGGAGAACTCTAACCACATTCCCTTTCATCGAGGGAACTAGCATTCACTCCTCAAAGATCTATTTCAGAGACTCTTGCTGATATCCTCAAGACCAGAGGGAAGATGGACAATAACTAAAATTTAAAGAAACCCAAAAGATTAAATCAAAATTTGCGGTCAGGACCTAGGCTTTGTACTCTCTAACCCACTCTCTGTTCAAGGGACATGGAGTTTTCTGCTCATGAAGATCAAGCCAACCACTTCAATCTTCGATACTTTCCCATTTACTCAACCAAGTATTTCACTGGTTAGAAGGATTTGTACATTTCAAAAGCAAATCATAGTCTCACTGTATTCAACCCTTGGGATACTGCACCCTGCTCCTGCCAAGATCTCCTTCTCATGAGTTTAGCTCAAGTGCCATGAAACTTCTTCCCTCCATATGATGGGAAACGAAGTCATCTCTTGGGTCTCAGCAGCATCCTTTGTGAACTTGCTGGATCCAAACTAATATTATCAGACCAGACCTGAATTTCAACTACAGTATCATGCCTTTTGTGGTTGGGGACAAATTATAAAATCATTTCTCCCTCCTCCCAAGAACAATAAAAAACAATGTGTACTACTTGTGGCCAAACCTAAGTTGCCACCTCTCAAATGGTTAGATGAGCTTCCTATTCATGTATCATTTTCACTGTGATGTGAAAATAAATTAGCTAAGGTCTATAGTGTTTTTAAGATGAAAATTGCCATATGAGTGCTATATGTAACCTATGAGCATGAATTAAGGCAGCTTCAACAGAAATATAAATGGCAGGGAACTGAGTTAATAGTCAGCTGGACAAGTCAAGGAAGCCAAAACAAACACATATAAAACCACTGAGTAGACTTCCAGGCCATAGATTTCTTGGAGAAAAATGGAAATGAGCATGCTAGTGTGGAAACACACTTAGGAATCAAGACGGAGGCTAGTGAAACATTCGGAGTGGGGGGGGGGAGAGGTACACTCAGTGCTATCAAGGCCAATGTTAATATAATCACAGGCTCAAAGTCATGTAATTTAATAGGATATGACAGACTATTTGCTGCACTGACGACTGACTCTAGTAACTTGATCGCATCAAATCTCACTTGCTAATTCTCCATTTTTACCCAACCCAGCGATCTCTCTTCACCTGTAAAATAACTTGTGAGTACGTAGAATGATTCTTAGAATTATTGTTATTATTCCCATTTTATAGATAAGGCCATTGAGGATCAGAGGATTGATCTGATCAAAGTTATAGAACTACTAACAAAGCCAATGCTTTCTATAAGTTCATATTTCTATAAGTTCCTATTTAACAGACATCACACAGAATTGACAAAGTTTCTCAGAGCAACTTCCATTTATGTATATGTTTGACCAAATAATTTCACTTTTAGTCTCTTACCATAAAATATAAAATAAAATATAAATAAGTAAATTAAAAACAAAACAAAACAAACTTCTGTATTAGGGTTCTCTAGATCTTATGGAATGTCTCTATATATTAAGGGAATTTATTGTAATGATTTACAGTCTGCAGTCCAATAACCCAACAATGGGCAGCTGTGAACAGGAAGTCCAAGAACCTAGTATTTGCTCAGTCCCCAGAAGTCTGGTGTTCTGTATAAGCTGGAATCCCGAACAAGTGGGTTCCAACAGAAGTGCTGGCAGGTAAGCACAAACAAAATGAAGAACACTTCCTTTTTCCATTGTCCTTATGTAGACCTCCAGCAGCAGGCATGGCTGAGATTAAAGGTGTGTGCCACCACGCCTGGATTTGGAACCTGCTCTGTCCCAGGTTGGCCTTGAACTTAGAGACCTGCTTGCCACAGTCTCCTGGTATACATAAAGGTATGTGCTACCTTGCCTGGGCCTAAGCTTATCATGTCCACAGTGCATCAAAATCTGGATCACAAGTGTGCCCTCCATTTCTGGACTGTGTAGTTCATTCCAGATGTAGTCAATGTGACACCTAGGAATAGCCATCACAACTTCATTTAAAATACCACCTTGGGAATAACCTAGGCAGTAGAGGAAGGCTGACTTTCCCTCTGTCTTTGTCTACTGTCCATAGATAAGCATATTGGATAGGTGCTGGTTTCTGCTGGGGCTCATTCCATAATTGCTCTACAGTCTCTTATGCCAGCCTCCCCATCTACACTACTGAGAAAATGCTGGCATACTTGGAGAGAAGTGGGGGGGTGGGGGGGGTTGGGGTGTCCCTCTGCCTCTAGCACTAAGGTGTATGTATATTAAGATAAAATTTGATTTAAGAAGAATGCAGGCAGACCTGAAAGCACTGTGTTTTAATACTAGCAAGAGAAACTAACACTAGCCAAGAAAAAGTACTGTCAGTTGGAAAAAAAGCAGAGGGAGGGAAATTTTATAGACTATTCTCTGCAAGTTGGCAAGATGTGGAGGGAAAGATTCTGGGAGTCAGGAAGAAAAGCAGAATTCCAAAATGGTGGCTTCAAACATACCCAACTCCCCCAGCAGTGTAATAGTACACAGTGACTGGCTTTTGTCATTTCCAATTGCAACGACTCACCAACTGATTAGCAGTTCATCAAAAAGACAACTATTCGCGTGTACAGACACGGATCACACGATCCTTTAAAAGCACTGCTTTCCCAGGTTGGTTACAGAAGAAGGTGGAATTCGAAGAATCTGATGAGCTGTTGCTGGCTGAAGACAGATGTGGCCATGGGAGGAAGGTGCTGTCTAAAAGCAAAGTGTGATCTCTCAGTAATTAGAAACCTGAAAGAAAACAAGAACTTGGACCCTTACAGCCATAGCAACATGTTTGCTGTCAATCCAGATGTATGCTGATGTGGATACTTATCCAGAGCCTTTGTGTATGAGCCTTATACCTTGATACTTTAATTTTTATTTCTCCATGAACAAGTTCTATTGTAACCCAGGCTGGCTCCAGTTCACTATGTGGCTCTGATCCTCTTGCCTCCACCTTTAAAGTTCTGTAAATTACAAACACACACCGCCATCTTGGTTGGTCTATGTATTTGTTCTGTATTTGATCTATGTATTTGCTACTTCATTTGGGATGGCTTGCACTAGGATTTCTAACTCATTTATTTATCTCCCTGCCTGAGTCTTTGCAATGCTGGCATTACAAATGTGTGGCCCACTCCTGGCTAAACACACTTTGATTTTAATTCTAAGAAATCCTAAGCAAAGACTCCAACTGAGCCTTCCAGGACCCCTGAACTCCAGAACCATGAGTTTATATACAGTCATTGCCTTGGGCAACTATATAACAGTACATAACACAGTCAGAAGATATAGCAAATATCCTGTCCATTTCTATTATTTAATCAATAAGGAACCTGAGACCCAGGTAAATTGAGGGGCTTGAGGAGAAACTGAGGCAGAGCTGGGACTACAGTATGAGGTGACAGTATACACAGCCCAGGGCTTTGTTTCTATTCTCCTTCCTTGCTACAACCATCACCCCAGGATAACTTCTATCCGGCATGCTTTATGGGCTAAGAGGAAAGAGAGGATTGTCATTTGAGGTCCCTGGCAGCACCACAATTCTGATCTATTTCTTGATTCCTCCAAAATGAACTAAAATTGACATCGAATGCACAGACACTTCTCCAATTTAAAAACAATCAATAATATTTATAACGTTCACCCAAGATTTAATATGCTGACAATGCTGTGCGACCCACTTCATTCTCCAATAAGTGACAATTTCAGTCTTCAATTCACTGAAGTTCAGCAAAATTTACTGCATTCAAATTCCCTACGAGGCTACATGTGGAGAGATTTTTCAGAGCTCGAATTCTATAATTTCCCTTAACTGAGGTAACTTGAATTGTTTGGAAAAAAAGTACATGAAAAAAAAAAAAGAAAAAACAAAAAAGTTGAGAAACTTTTTGTTGAAAAACTATCTTCAAAAGTAACCCGAGTTTTCACCTTGTCTCTGTGGCAGAACTTCATCGCACTGTCACACTTACTCAATTCTGGTGACTTATTCTGAAGGCAATGCCATCGGATGCGTTGCTAGCAATTGTCAAGACGAAGACAGATGCTAGCTCGTGCCTCTCCTGGGATTAATTAAGTAAGCACTGCTAATAAATGCAACAGTGCATGATGTGATAGATAACTAAGAGTTACTCACAACAAAGAGTTGCAGAGGCTGGGACGGTGGCTCCATGGGTAAGAACACATGATATAAAGGAATGAGAAACATCTGTATAACCTCAGCATGCATTCCCGGAACTCCAGCGTTGAGGGGTGGAGACAAGAGTATCTCAGGCACTCATTGGCCAGTAGGCCTAGCTGCAACTATCAGCTTCCCGTTCAGTGAGAAACCCTGCTTCAAGGGAATACAGTGGAGAGTAATAAAGAGAGATAGCTGATATCTGAGTATATGCTCACAGGCTTACCCCCCCCAAAGTTTGCTATAATAATAATAATAATAATAATAATAATAATAATAATAATAATAGGTTTACTTGAAAACTAAGCACAATTAAGTTCAGAGGGTTTTTTGTTTGTTTGTTTTTGTTTTTGTTTTGAGACAGGGTTTCTCTGTATAGCCCTGGCTGTCCTGGAACTCACTCTGTAGACCAGGCTGACCTCGAACTCAGAAATCCACCTGCCTCTGCCTCTCAAGTGCTGGGATTAAAGGCATGCGCCACCACTGCCCAGCTAGTTCAGAGGTACTTAAAGGACTTTCAAATCAAGTTGTGTCTGAAAAGGCTACATTTGAAGACAGCTTTTAGAATTCCTGAACCATCATACCAAGACCTGCTTGCCCCTCTTGGTTTGTGCCATTCCTCATGGTTTAGCCCCTAACTATGCATGGCCTGCCTCAAGGGAAGTATACAGTAATGTTGAGCAGTGGTGGACACTTCTCCTACTTAACCTGCCCAGGTCCAGCAACTATGGAGTTGCTCAAGAGAAACTGAGGCCACTAAATGCATCTACAGGGTATAATTGGTTCTTCTTTGATTTTTTTGCTAATTGTTTTCCTCGGCCTGTTGTACTCACTCGACTGCCCAGCGTTTTCCTGCATTTTGTAGATTTGGGGCTTCTATGCTCTTAGATCTTTGCAGAGTTTATCAGAAAGCAGTGCTACCCAATATAGGGTCCCCATGGGAACATTCTCCATGTTCTCTATTGGATAGCCCCTGACTACATGTGACCGTGAGCACTTTGGAATGTGACCAGAATAACAAATCTTAACTAATTTGTATTTCGGCACGAAATGTGACTAGTGGCAGTTGTTGTCCCTAAGAAATAGGCTAGAATCCTTATGAGCTATTTAAGAGCCAAACCAGGTGCAATCTGGAAGGAGTTTGCAAATTGGGTGTGGGTTTCTTCTGAAATGCTCATTTACTCTGCTGGTCTTTCTCTAGCCTATACCATCTGGCTATCTACTAAAGCAATGTGTGAACTATAATCATGTCTTACACAATACTTGGTCCAGCACAAGTACTCTATAAATAAGAGGTGTTGTTGCTGCAGTTTACATTACATGGAATGTCCTAACCTCCCCACCCCCCAAATGGTTTCTGAATACAATGTCTCATTCATTTAAGAAGTAACACAATTAAAATTAAATCCATTTACCTAATATGTTTTATTTGTGCTCTCATTTTTAGTAATTATCATGTACCTCAACTCTATAGCATCCCATACTTCACATTATAACCTCGTAATCAAGGTACAGGTCAAGTGATGGTATAACATGTCCTGCCACAGAAGACATGTGTCAGGTATGCTATGTCATCATACAAAAGTTGCCAAGGCCTGCATGTAGTATTCTATCTTTTTTCCTGAGTTTTGATGAGTAAAAAGTGCAACGGTGGGTAAAATTTAGAACCAAATAAATGTCCTTAGACTGTGTGTATGTGTGGGGGGGGGGTATGCAGAGATACAAGTTAGGGGTCACCTGGAGATCAGAGGTCAACTTTGAATGCCATTCTTGGGTGTGGTCTACCTTCGTTTTTTTTGAGAACTCATCAATTAGGCAAGCTTGACTGGCTGTGTGACTATCCCAGAGATATGACTATCCCTGCTGCTTCCGTCCTGGGATTGCTCACGCACACTACCCCACACACTTTTTTATGTGGTTTCTGGGGATTGAACACAGATCCAGGCTTGTGTGGCAAGCACTTTACTGACTGAGACATTTCCCTAGCAGCCCACTCCTGTCCCATACATTCTGAACCAATTTGCTTCCAGATTCAAACTCCTGATAGCAGTGAAAGAGAGTAAATTTCTTTGGTAAAAGGGAGCAGGTTGGAAGCCAATCAGAGAATACAGTTGTTTGTCCTGGAAATCCAGGGTTGCAGGGTGGAAAAAATGTTAACATTCCACGAACAAAGATGTCTGTCAACCCCACGGCTTCTTCGCCACAAGATACATCACTTGAAAGTCTGAGTCTGACACCATTTCCCTCCACAGCGACGATGAGCTATACAGTCATCGCCGGTGAAACAGAGTACTTACTGTGGAGATAGATATTTTCTTATTTTATCTGAACCTTTTATACCTGCAAAACACTAAGGTATTTGCAATCAAGTGTAATTCAACCAAGTTGGTAAAGTACTATCTTAGAGCTAAAAACTTAATAACAACTTGGTTCAGAGGCTTGGCTGTCATCAGCCTGCAGAGAGCTCTGGTACGCAAAAACACCAGTTTGTGTGATAAAGCCTTGACAGTCTTGCCTACACACAAACCAAGGAAAATAACAAGCCCGTGACAGCTACAACAGCAGCAATTTCCAGCCTCTTGCTGATGAAATGCACTTTGCAGTCATAACTCTTGCATAAATCTGTGTCACGACTCTTCTTGTTCTAATTCTGAGAACCAATGGATCGTTGTGTAGACCCTCTACCTGAAAATGAGCCCAATAATGCAGGATGTGCACTGTCACTGAGCAAGCGCTGACATTAGGGGCTTGGTGGCTGGGGTTATTAACAGATATTTTTTCACCTAGAAGCACAGACTAAAATCAATCATTCTGATAACTAGGCATGGCATGAGCTGTCTGCACTTTCATTTCGATTTGATTAATCACACAGACAGAGACCTTTACCTTAAAGGAGCAACTGTTCACATTTAATCACAACTAAACATTCATGCATAACATTAGGCATTACTAAATTTGGCCACAATGTATGCCTTCTATTTTAGCAAATATATTTCGGGTAAAATAGCTCTCTGCATCTAAATACATGGCTTCATTCAGTTTATACATATTAACATGGAAGCTAAGTAAAATGATTTAAGCTTATACCATTTATCATCTATTTATCTCTTGTGAAGTTGCCATTAGAGCCGCATATTTTATTGCACAGTTTATCCTGATAATGGAAGCACATTTGTATTATTAGCAATATGTGTTTTCTATAAAATAGGGCATGCTGGATATCAGATTTCATCATGTTGTACAGTTACTTCTTTGCCAAGATTACCTGCCAGTCTCAACTGGTTTCCCTGAGATGAGCATAGACTCTCATTGGTGCAGGATTTATTTTAATTGAAATGATGTTGGAAGCAAGTGACTATATCTTAAATGGTCCTCCCAACAATGTTCCCAATAAACATAGCATTCCAGAAGGCTTACCTGCCATTACTACCACAGGAATCAGAGTCAAAAGGGAGATGCCTTTAATAGAGGACAATCTACAAGATGGGAAGGTAGAACTCTGAATTCTTTAGGAAGGCAAGAGGGAGAATCCTGTAGAAAGCAATAGACTTCGGAGAGGGCTTTGATGGATGACTGGGAGAAGGGATAGTCAGAATGAGGGAAAGATAGATCACTTAATGTCTAAGCCTAGCATGCAAATCTACTGCCAAGGCCAGCTAGCACATCTGCTGAGGTACATACATGCCTTAGAACTGAATGGTGAGGGGATAATAACAATGAAAAGAAAGAATCGTTCTCCATCTGTTTGATCCTAGGAAGATGGAATTACTGGGACCCATCTCTGATCAACCAGGTCGTTGAGGATGGAAATGGTCTAAAGTCTGGCTTCCCAGGAATGTGCCGATATGCTGGCTTAAAAGTTATATGTGGAAAGTTTTCCTCGAATCTTTCTAAAACTCTGCTTCTTTCTTTTGACTGCTTTTCAATATGGGTTTCTATTTTCATGTGTGTCCAGATGTCCCTGTCTCATGTATGTCTAAGTATGTCTGTGGAGGTCCAAAGTCAATCTCAACCTCATACTGCCTTTTCCCCAGGAGCTGTTGACATTACTTTTTGAGACACAGTCTTCCACTTTTGTATGGAGCTGACTGATACAGGAACCCCAGAGATTAGCTTGTCCCCATTTCCCCAGGGCATGGATTACAAAAGCATACTACTGTAACAGCCTTTTATATGGATGCTCTAGGGACTGAACTTCGGTCCTTTTGCTTGTGCAATCAACAACTAAGTGACTGAAGCATCATTCTAGATCATTCGCCATCTTTAACTTTGATTTCAATGACTTCTCAGGTCCTGGACTTTGTTGGTCTTTTGGTAGGTGATTGATGTCTATATGTGAGTCCACTCAAGCCACCCAAGGCTTCTCAATTTCATTTTCTTTCTGCCTAAGTTGTAGCCCAGCATCAGCATGGAGGTCCAGACTATTTCTAGGTTGAACCTTGTCTCTTTTACATCAGAACAGGTAGGTGGAACAATTTAGTTGCTATCGGATAGAAGAGATCAATGCTAACAGAATACCTAATATCTACACGTAAATAAAATGAGGAGTTGACTTCTAGACATTTGAAGGGAAGTGTAATAGAGTGAAACATTTTGGAGGTAATCAAAGAAGATATCTCTAAAGTATTATTTAAAGTTAGAATCCCTCCAGATTAATTGAAGTTGCTCCTCTTGCAGAGGGGAAACTGTTGGCCACATGAACAGTGTGAGTAGCACTTTGCATCGTGGACCAGGTGAAGCAGAGGAGAGGCAAATCTAAGGAGTGTATCTCAAGAGCAAGGCAGAGGTAGAAGAGTAGGGGCACAAGGGGGAGAAGGAGGCACAGACCAAATCCTTAGGAGAATTATAAATTACCATTAAAGAACTTAGATTCCCTTCCAAGTTGCTTTCATGGCATATTGTCATCGGGCTGGAAGACACCTTTGGGACTCATCCCATCTGTCAGGTAGCAGGTAATTCTTTTTGCTTTTTATCCATGCACCAACTTTTGCAAGTAAACTTGACTAATGTTTGTTTATAATCAGTGACTAAGCTGCTACTTTAATACTGCTACAGTGGAAGAGGCCCCTTCAAGGCATGTTAAATTAACTGATGTGAATAAAAACAATGAATAAAAATACCTCTCTCCTTTAATGAGAACAGCAACTTCTGTTTCCCTGGGCTTTTTCAGTCCCATAAGACCTTTTAAAGCAGAGCGAGCGTGTTCTGGTTCAAATGCTAAAAACATAATCTTGTCTCTCTCTTGTTGGGTTATGTTTCAAGAACCCATTTTAGATCAATCTTTTTGAGCACAAAAACTCCTTGGCTGAAACTTTCCCAGCTCCACTGCCAGATTGCCTATTTTCCCCTAAGGCTGTTCAACAGAACCAAGAGGACCTCTGTTTGTGATGATATTCTTCACTTAGACCCTCCTAGTTCAGGGATAGTGGGTAAAAAAGCTTTTAAAGCCCATTGTACCTAATATTTGAGTAAACGTCCATTCACTTCCCCAGCTTACCACTATATTGTAGACTATAAAATGTCTATCTACTATTTACAGAATCTGTCCATGTGTTCTGTGTGAACCATCTCTTGGGTACTGGACTCTGCACGTGTTGTTCACTTTATAAAGACACAGATGTAAATTTGTGTGATGAAGGTGAGATTTCATTCCAATCTGGTGATTAACTTGTTTTGTAGCTAAGTCAAACCCATTTCCCCTGCAAACATTATTTTTAGTTGACAGATGACTTCCAGGGTTGCTTCCAATTCTCTTTACTCTATGAACCCCTCTCATACTGTAATGCTAGGCTCAGTACACTGCATATTTTAGTCATGGCATACTACGATGCTATTATAAATAGGCCTAATGGTTCAAAGGCTTGTAACAAACAGAGATATGCTCTTTCTAATCAGTGGCCCAGGACAAGCACTCTAGATAGATCAACAGCTCTACTCCCCAGTTCAAGTCAGGAAAAGAGTCTGATAATCCAACCGCTAAGGTTATTCTGCTAAAACCCTCTCAGCCCATGAGAAAAGGGATAAGCAATGGAGTTGAAGATGGCTCAGTGGGTAAAAGTGCTTGCTAAGCAAGCGTAAAGACCTACATTAAAATCCTAGCACTCTGATAGGAAGCAAGGAATTATTGTCCATGCCCATAATCACAGCACTGGGGAACAGAGATAGCCATATCCCAGGAGCTCACTGGTCAGCCAGCCTAGCCAACACAGCAAGCTCCGGGTTCTGTAAGAAGCCTGGTCTCAAGGGAACAAGATGAAGATCAACAAAAGAAGACACTCGGTGCCCTACTCTAGCCTCTACACAAAGGCACTTGCACAAGCATACACATATGAGCATACAGACAGACACACATACACATACCTATGCACACATGCACACTGTCATACATATAGCACACACAGAAGAACAAAGAAATGAAAAAATAGAGAGAAATAAGAAGAGAAAAAGAAAAAGGACAAGCTGAAGTCTAGCACCCAAGAGTTCCACATGATCTTACTTAGGTATAAAGAAGGCTGCACAGTAACGCCTCAGACTGGATCCAGGCACAGCTCTGTTACTGGGGAAGAAAGGGAGAAAGGATTCATCTAGAAAACAGCAGCCTCTGCTACGTGTGATATTTCAGAGACTATAAGGCTTTTCAAATACTGCAAGACCATTATAAAGATTCCCTGCTCTATAGAAGCAAAGAATGCCTCAAATAGCTTAAGGAAAACACAGGCAGACAGGCTTAGTTGGTAACTGTTCTGAGCTTCAGTTTTAGGACTGTTGGTCAGTTTATTCTCTTTTACAAATGCTAAGTAGAAATATGTGCATATTGGGTAGTCATTAGCACACATCTGCATAGAATGATATTTGAAGAACAAAGATTGCTTATTCTAAAAAGCAATTAAGGAGAGCTAAAACATGCTACTAGCCTGGACTTAGACTGCAATCACTGTGTTAAGACAACTGCATGAGAATTTAAAAATAAAAACTGAGGAAAAAACCAAATCATTAAACAATGTCTAACTAAAAACAAAACAAAAACAAAACAAAAACAACAACAAAAACAACACACACACGGGGTTAGCTGATGAAATGCTTGCATTTTTTTTCCTGTCAACCCCAGAGGGCTAGTGAAGCTCATGTCCAGGATGGGCAGGATGTGTGTGTGTGTGTGTGTGTGTGTGTGTGTGTGTGTGTGTGTGTGTAAGAAATCTTCTGATTGGAGGTAAAAATTAATCAGATAAAGAGGCGAGAATCTGAAAATACCCAAAATAAAGGCAGTCCCACACTCCCAGAGAACTGCTGGTTCTGTACTGATTTGCAGATGACTAGAAAGAACAATATATTCTCCCCTGTCCTCAGCCATCACGCACACTCACAAATCATTTGCTGCTTCAACTATTTTATGCTCACTTATGAAAATCCATGCATAAACCGCCAATGAACCAACCTTTTGCAGAGTCATCAAGCAATGTCTAAATACAATTTTGAAAAATCTGTCCCAATTTCTTCTTTCATTTAAATAAAGTCTCTATGGAAGCAAAAGATTCCCCCAAAGAGTATGCATTTATTCCCAGTCCTAACCTTCAGCAAAGACCATCAAACTTCAATGCCACTTCCCTGCCAACTCCTTCCTGTGCACAGTAATTTGTTTTTGTAAAAGTAATGATTCTCTTTTGCACAAATATGCTCAGTGAAAGGTGATTTTGATAAGTGGCCATGTTTTATGGATTACCAGCTCTATGGAAGGGATTTTATATTGTGACCAGCCTCCACACCTGGCCATTGTTCATAAAGCCTAAGTCTTGAGAAGGAGACATTGATAACCCCCCCCCCCCCAGGTCAATGACTATATGCCAGACGGGACGAAGTAATCTATGACTTTACAAGTTAATACAGGTCTAACTGTGCCCTTTTCAAAAACCATAGAAAAGCTTATCAATAGACATGATTCTTCACAGAGCATTTTCAGATTTATTGTCACCCTATATCCTGTCATAACAAAGTTCTCTGCTAAAGTCCCTTGGACCTTCGCTCCTAACTCATTTTTATTCCAGACACTCAAAGACATTACAGAAACAGTATTGGGTACATTTTGTCATCATTTAAGGGAAACTGGAGAATTTTTCCAAATCATGCCACTGCGGCCTCTAAAGAAAATCCAACTATTACCAACTTCCTTGAGCAATTTTGAGTACCATTTTGCTTTTATGCCTAAGCCTGTCACCAGCTGGATATATTTATCGAGCACTTTGGTGTTTACAACATTCAATTCGATAGAGAAAGGAGGAGAAATGGGGATTTTTTTACAGTTTAAAGAAAAACACCTGATCTACCACAAAGCTATTCGTGCTGAATGAGTACAGTTCATCTTGATGCTAATTATTGTGATCTTTTGTTGGTAGGGGGAAGTGCAAGGCTGATCCATCATGTTACATTTAGCATTGAGTGAAATATAAGCAAATATAAGTCTGCATTCCCCCACCAAACTGAACGGAAATGTTGAAACTCAGTCTTCCCTTGGATTTGGCCTACTTATGCATAGCAACCTTGTGCAAATGCAAAAGGGAAGCCACTTGTTTTTCTCGTGATTTTTGTGTGAATTTTTTCTTCAAATCATCAGTAACTATGCAGAAAAGAAACACAAGCATTGGAAACTGACACTAAAGTCGTCACTAAGGGATTCACCGTGGAATGGTGTTGAGGTAAAGTCAGGATGCCTCTGCAGACACTCAGACCCCTCAGTCTCCAAACACACTGTAGGTCATTGCTTATCTAGGTGAGAAAAAATTGCCCCAAATTTATCATTGTTCCTGGAGAAATTCTGGTCTCTTTTTGTGGCCCGTATTCTCATTAATAAAAGAATTTTTAAAAGCACTAAGAGGGAAGTTCAAAGACAATTTTATTAGAATCAGAGAGAAACCTCAATAAGGGCAAGCAGGAAAACCTGGTTGCTGTCACAGGGTGGGAGCATCAGGAAAGGGTGATGGCTGTTGAATTAGTCACGGAGAGCAGAGGAACAATGAGTGAGTCCAGAGGTCAGGAAAAGCAAACATAGGAGCACACACTCACAGGTCTAAGTTCAGAGAGTATCTAATACCAAGATCTTGTACTCCAGGGCAAATTACTGCAAGAGGGACACACGTTCTGAGCTCCAGTTTCTAGTAAAAAGAACTAGAACGTCCTTAAGGAGGGAAAAGCAGTCCCCGCAAGTGGAAGCAGGCTAACAAGCTGAGGAAAACACTCCCAAAGCATCCAACCATGAGGTATGGGGCTCTTTATAGCCCTTGTCTTTTCTGTTGACATTTTGTAGGACACAGACACAAACACACATACACAGAGACGTGCACACATACACACAAACATGTGCACACACAGACACACATATGTGCGCAAACACCAACGTGAATGCACACACAGGTGCACACATATGCATATGTACATGGTTCAGTTTGTCTGCATCGTGCCACACCCCAGCATCCACAGTGTCGCCTAACTTCCAGCTTCATCTCCTTCTTCTCCTAATGACATAACTGAGCTGTGTACAAAGCCTCATTGGCCATTTCAGGACAAACTTAGGCTCCAGGTGATTCTAACAGTGTGCTCACTCATTTGCAGAGCACTTGTTTGGCAAAGATAAGTCTTCAAAATGCTTGAAGGTGAAGATGGTGATTTTCTTATGGGTAGTCAAGGTAGCTACCTAAAGGAATGTACCTTTAGTGGGCATTTGTCAGATCTACCTAGCTTCCAGGCTTGGATGTAAGGAACTGAGGGTTAAAAAAAAAATCTGTTCTGGTCAACGCTGAGTTAGTTTTTGTCTTCTTTGCATGCCTCCCCCCACTAAAGCATTTATATAACATATTATTCTTTTATTAGAACGTAGAGCTCAGAAAGTTGTCAGTGTCTATCACAGGGTAAATATCCATGCATTTATTCACTATGTATTAGATGATAGATAGATAGATAGATAGATAGATAGATAGATAGATAGATAGATAGGCAGACAGACAGACAGACAGACAGATGACAGATAGACATAGAGATGTCTAATTTTAGGATTGGGGGATTCTTTATACATTGGATGTCTCATTTCCTGCCACATTCTGACTCAACCAAGACATAAAACAAAAGAAGAAAAAAAAAACCCCAAAATTAAATTTTCAAATTTTTTTGTTCAAATTATTACAAGAATCCAGATAGGATGGTGTATATCTCTCATACCATCATGCAGGAGACTGAGTCAGAGAGTAGGAAATTCAAGGTCAATCTATGCTTTATAGCAAGACCCTGCTGCAAAAATGAATCAGTAAATATGCAGTGCTAGTATATAACATTAATTTTTACATTTAAGAAAAAAATAATTTTCTCAAGCTGAGCGCCAAACTTAAGGAGATTACCCTTAAAGTAATGAGGGTTACCCCATAATCTTTCTGGTTGCAAATTGCCCCCAGCCCTCTTCCGATTGTTACAAAATTGAGGGCACGCAATAGAGAGCACAGACTCTAAGCAGCAAAAGAGTCAGCACAGGCCCAGCCTCTTATCTCCTAATCCACCATTCAATTTGTGGACACTGGTGTTCTCTCTCAGATTCCCACCTTTGCATTCCTGCTTCAAAGTCCAGTACCTGGGTCTAGGAGCAGCATGACCATATATTCTTTGAGATATAGCTTATATACATGCACTTTTTCTCCATCCAACACCTCTCAGTTGAGCCGCACCCCTCAACTCTTCCCCAAGATGAAGAAGTTATACAATGCTGACTTTGATAGGTTGACCCCCATGTGGAGGGAGCTATAAGATTTGAGAATAAATTTCTGTCCATTGAAACTGTGTTGACAATAGTCTAGAGAGTGCACCATCTAGAGAGAGCCTAAACTATTAGAAAAAAAAAAACGTGCTATAATATTAGCATAAGTCATTATGGAAACACAAATGAAGATGTAATCAATTCTATTGAATTTCAATATGCTGTAAACTCCAGCCTTTTAAAAAAATATTAAACACATAGATAATTTGTATTGCATTTTTCCACTTTCAAAATAAATTCTTCCAGATCTTTCCACTCAATCTTCACCTCTCCTCATGAATTTCAGTTAAGCAATAGTAAAACCTGCCAAAAGTGGGAAAATTTCAGATCAACTTTGAGAATATATTATCAAAAATAGAGTGGACTACGAAATACTAAAAAAGTAAATATAGTAATAAATATTCATTAACTTAAAAAGAAATTCAGATTCACAGTTCTTTTAACAAACAAATGTGTCCTAAATATAAAATAAGTTGAATATAAATACAAATGTGATTCAAGAAATTATTTACCTCTACTAGAATTATGCTATCAATAATCTAATAGCTCACAAAATTCAGAAATAACCTTGGTTGTATCTGAATCCTTCATAGAATCTTCTGGAACAAAGAGCTTATAGGCAGATGAAATGCATGAGGAGGGGTGAAGATTGAGTGGAAAGATACGGAAGAATTTATTTTGAAAGTGGAAAAAATGCAGTACAAATTATCTATGTGTTTAATGATTTTTTTTTAAGGCTGGAGTTTACAGCATATTGAAATTCAATAAAATTGATTACACTTCCTAGTGACCTAATTTAAGTCCTCTGATTCTGAGATAAAACGTATTCATATCCTTCATTCAACATGTGGAGAAAATGTGTTGTTTATTATTTTAAAGTTCTACAGAAATATGGAGTTTCCACCTTTTTAAAATTGCCACTTCAAATACTTATTAGCAGTTAGGCTGTTGGGGGATTCTTTAGTATTTATTTGAAAAAGGAAGGAAAGAAGATTCAGGATTTACTGATGTTTGTCACCATGCTAGAGCAGGAAAAGAAGAAGGCTTAGCTAGAAGAAAAAGAACAAAGCTAAGAAAAGAGAAGCCCACACAGGTTAATAACTCAGATGGAATGGGGAGAGGAGAGATACTGAAATGCATTGTTAGCCTCAGGATTGAAAAGCTCAGGGTAGGAGTCCCACACATAACTGTGCTAGTAGGACATTGAACAATGTCTTAGGGTTTTTATTCCCGTACAAACATCATGACCAAGAAGCAAGTTGGGGATGAAAGGCATTATTCAGCTTACTCTTCCACATTGCTGTTTATCAACAAACAAAGTCAGGACAGGCAGGAACTCATACAGCGCTGGAATTTAGGGGCAGGAACTAATGCAGAGGCCATGGAGGGAGGTTACTTACTGGCTTGCTTCCCTTGGCTTTCTCAGCCTGCTTTCTTATAGAATCTAGGACTATCAGCCCAGGGATGGCACCACCCACAAGGGGCCTTCCCACCCTTAATCACTAATTAAGAAAATGCCACGCTGGATCTCCTGAAGGCATTTCCTCAAGGGAGGCTTCCTTCTCTGTGATAACTCCAACTTGTGTCAATTTGACACACAATACCAGCCAGTATAAACAATAACTGCCTGCAGGTAGAGGAGAACCTTCCTTCCAGTTATCTACTGCTGTGTAACAAACCTGTCGGCAAGGTAGAGACTTAAAACAACATCTCCTCTCAGGGATTTAAACATAGCTCCACCAGAAATCAGGCTGCCTTTCACGGCCCCACATTCTACTATTATTGTACACCTTTTGGGCAAGAATTTGGACAGGGCTCAGCTGGGTGGTTCTTCTGTCCTGTGTGATGTCACCCGAGGCCCTTAAGTTGTTTTCAGCTAGAAATATGGTAGTATGGAGGGTTGGCTTCCTAGCAGTGTGACTGAAAGGGAGAAATAAACCTCTGTCAATCAGAGCAGCTGTATATAGGGTTTCTACCAGAGGGGATTCATGTTGATCAGAGTAATGCGTGACTGATTAGGATGCCTGGAGTGTTCAAAGGGAGGCAGGAGAAATATGAGAACATGTTCTAACCTTATAGGTCCTAGAATGTTCTTTCATATATGCGAGTGTGTGGGGGGGGGATGTGTGTGTGTGTGTGTGTGTGTGTGTGTGTGTGTGTGTGCGCGCGCGCGCTTGAGAAAGATAGACGGAGACACAGAGAGAGAGAGAGAGAGAGAGAGAGACAGAGAGACCGAAGCAGAGAGAGTATGCATGCAGAAATTTGCAAGCAAACTTTCTAGGGAGTAATTTGAAAAAAATTACTGCACACTCAATTACTACTTAGGGTTAAATAGCAATAGATATGGCTTTGTTTGTATCCAAGAAATACTGAAATAAGCTAATGGGCTTATATAAGAAATGTTTGCCCCCATGTGATCTCTCTGCTCACACAGTGTGAGAGAATAAATGACAGAAGAAATTAACTTAGCTCTTTCTGTGAAGTTGATCAAATTATCGAGAGCCCCTGATGTTGATCTATATCTGGACACGCTACAGATGTCCCCTGAAACCCAAATAGTCCCGTCCCTAAGAAGCTGGACGGGCATGGCAGCAAACTAAATAGCAAAATGGAGTTACAAACATATGGGGAGATTTATAACATTTTAGAAATTCAGACTTCCTGATAGACATATGATTAATCTTGCCAGCTCAAATTCAGAGGAAACTTCAAAAGGAGACATCTAAGGAAAATTTCTATGAAGGTGGAGAAACAGAAAGTGGGTGTAAAAACAGATGAACCTAAGAAGTAACTCTCTTTCACTCTTTCTAACTCTCTCTCTTTGAATGTGTCATTCGTGCACGTGTGTGAATGTATGTGCATGCTTGTGTGCATGCCTACCTCTGCATGTGTGTGTGTGTGTGTGTGTGTGTGTGTGTGTGTACTATAAAAAAATTTAACATGCTGAGAAAGGAGAAATCAAGATTAGATATAAAGCCATTCTACACAGTTGAATCTGAAAGCTAGATGATGACCTTTGAGAGTTTCAAGTTTAAGTCTAACATGTTTTAAGAACATGCACCACAGTGGAGAAGTTGAGAACCTGCCTTCCCCTAGCCCCAACTGAAGTAACCAGCAAGATCAAAACCATTTGGTAAGCACCCAGAAGTCCTGTGAGGATGGACTGATGTTCCTCTTACTTGAGAATCAAGCTCTTTTCTCCTTAGCTTCTAAGAACACTTGTGGACGTACTTCCAGCATCCCCAGTCCTGCTGAAGGAGAAGCTGGACCCTCTTGAGAGACTAAGAAGATACTCTACAGTCCTATCATCTGCTCCAATGAATAGATATTTGACAGGCAACATTCCTGTTACAGCTTTAAGACCCCCTACCTCTCTTCAACCAGTTCTGAGAAAGGCCAAGAGGAAGATATGCTTTGTCTTTTGCATCTAATTCTGGACTTATTATTATTTATTATTATTATTATTATTACAGATTTTACATCAATTTGACATTCGTTATGTTTTTGTTGCCTTCTACCATGTTCTAAACTACTTCTAAACCCTCCAGAAGCAGCTGAGTAGTAAGCCACACAAAATGAGGCCATCACAGGCTAGTCTGGGGGGGGCATTCCTTAATGAATATGCAGACACAGAGAGAGAGAGAGAGAGAGAGAGAGAGAGAGAGAGAGAGAAACACAGACACAGGGACACACAGACACACACACATACACACACACACATGGGTTGAGGCTCCCTTGTCTATGTACATACATACATGTGTTACCCTTGTCTATATGGATACACATTTTGCTGTTCCCTTATTGATGTGTCTATATATACACACACAGGGATTGAGGCACATTTATCTACACAAATTGGGACTATAAATGATTGAGATATGAGGGGTTTTTGCACAAATAAAACAGAATGCTTTTGAGATAGGACCCAAATATAAACACAAAATTATGTTTCATATATACCTTATGCAAAAGGACTAAGGAGAATATATTATCATATTTTTAGTGTATGTCTGATTTGACTTGAACACATGACCACAAGTTGAAATTTATCACTTGTAGATGTGGTTTCAGTGGTGGCGCACACCTTTAATCCCAGCACTCGGGAGGCAGAGGCAGGTGGATTTTTGAGTTTGAGGCCAGCATGGTCTACAGAGTGAGTTCCAGGACAGCCAGGGCTACACAGAGAAACACTGTCTAAAAAAAAATGGGTGTTGGGGTTAGATGTTCAGAATAGGAACATATAGCCTGTTATATTGTTTTAAATACCCATATACAGCCATCAAACACCTTAAAAGTTTGCATAAGATAACAATAAAGAAAGGCATGAAAAATGTTTGTGTCCGAAGAAGCAAAATATCTCCAAAAGGATCAAATTAAGACTATACTCAGATGAAAACTGACCTTGGAAGGATTCAATATTTTACTTAGGAAAAAGTTACTAATTCTAATTTTTCTTTCATCGAGAGAGAGAGAGAGAGAGAGAGTACAGCCTTTGTTCTTCCAGACCATTTGAGGAGAAATAATACCAAGGCAGTGTGTGTGAACAGATTGAACAAGCTGATACTCGTTGTTTGTGGTACATGATCCACCTGGGTAGGTGAGAGCTGCAGCCAAGTGGCTGGTCTGCCTAACTCAATAGGTTACCTGAGCCACGGCAAGGATGCCCGGTTCTTTGACAGGCTCCAGTGGATTTATTACGCTGGACGCTCTCCTGCTTGAAATAGCCTTTGTATCTGACCCCTCCGTGGCACCCTTTATTACACGAACAAAATTGCATTTGCCTTCAGGTACAGCCGAGGCTTGGTAGAAAATTAATTTTATTTTTAATTAGGAGCCACTTGTGTTGTCTGCTTCCTGTCTCACCCTGTCAGCACCATCAGGGCAGGAATTTCTACCTTTCTAGCAAATGAATAAAATCGGTATATTTTACACAATGCCTATTGTGGTGTACATGGGTGCTACACTTCTCCAGTCTTCCATTTTTATATTTTATTCAAAAGAATTTGGGAAGTGCTAAGACAATATTTTGACATTTGGGCAGAAGAAGGAAAAAAAAGAAAGAAATTTCAACCATTAGAGAATGGCTATCAATTTCCCACTGAACATGAGACTCACCTGGAGAGCTTTTTAAGAACGCCACTACACATGTCATACCCGTGGCTATTTTTCTGAAAGTACTCCAGGAGATCTAGTGTGCAGCCAGGCTTGAACACCACAGTGCCAGACGATTCTTCTGTATTCGATAAGCTGTAGAGAGAGGAGTTTGAGGAATGATTTTGAGGAAAAGAAATTACACTTATGGCTTAATTTATTTAAGACTCTTCAATAACACGTGTAACACCATATAAAGTATTTCAAAGAAATGAATTGCAACCTAAGTAAGTCTTAACTGCTAGCAGAAGCACACAGCAGGCCTCACAGCCTAATGGCGGTTCTGGGTACTGTGAAAGGGAGAAGGCTGAATACCTTAACTCAAAGGCATTTATTTGCACATGCACGTGATTTTTTTTTTCAGAATCAGAAAGAATCATGCATGGTACTCACAGCTGCCTTTGTCCCCTCTAACTTCCCTGAGACACATGGTAGCATCATGGTGGTCAAGGCTACTCCTGAGATACCACAGAATGGAAGTTGGGTTGAGGATATGTGTGGTTTTTGTCAAATAGAATGTGTCTTGTATAGATTGCTGATGTTTCTGTGCCTTCTAAAGTTCTGGCTAGCCCTGACCCGATCCAGGACTGGCCTCACTGCTCCGACACATTCAGACTAGCAATGTGAGATTTCAGGGCTGACAAAAAATTTATAATGACATTGATGAAAAAACTGGCTAATGACTATTGCCAACTCAAAGGGAATCCATGATTAGTCGTTGCACATGGAAACCAGAAACTCGAGCTCATACAGCTTGTCTGGGAAACAAAAGTTCACAGGAGCTCTCTCAAGTCCGTCCAGCAAGGCATATGACATGGTCATTCACAAGCCTTTAAAATAAGACGGGGTCTTTAAAAAAATCCCTCCAAGATTATCAACACTGGTCACACTAAAGGGAAGATGGAATTGTCTTTTCATTATCCCCATAGACAATAATAGCCTTAAAGTATTATTAGACAAAGACTTACAAAATGCAGCCAAAAATATACATTGGGGGAGGGGGAAAGTATTTTAGGAGTGTGTCCGGAAGTTATTGATTTTTGAAATTTAATATAATTATTCTACTGGATCAAGTTTATGGCAGATTTTTTTTTCATTTTGATCAATTAGTTGTGATATCTTTTCCAATTCTCTTTCAGATCTATTTTAATGTCTAGTTTTATTTGCGTTTTTTTCTCAAGGACAGCCTTTCAAAATTGCATAACCTTCTGCCTTACCGGGATCTACTCATGCCTTAGGAAACTTACAGGCACTGGGCCACAGTCACATAAACCAGAATACAATTCTATTGCTCAGATTCACTCTTCCTTCAGAGACAAAGCATTTGGGTTTCCAGACAAAAGAAGATGAAGACAAGATAGAAGGGGAAGCAGGTAATGAAAACAAAGGGAGGAAAAATATCAAGACATGGGCTCATTGGTTTGAACTGATGAGGGATACCTAGGTAGACTATGCCAATCTTATATTAACAGTGATACAGAGTTTCCAGTTAGAACAGATTGTATTATAGAGTTGAGAAGATAGCTCAGTTAGTAAAGTGCTTGTTTTACAAGCATTAGGATCCGAGTTGGAGTCCCAACATCATCATCATCATCAACAACAACAACAACAACAACAACAACAACAAAAATTCAGGATATGTTGTCAAGTGCTTGAAACTCCAGCACTAAGGAGGTGGAGACAGGAAGATCACTGGGGCTTACCGGGCAGCCAGTTCAGTCTAGTTGGTAAAGTCTGAGCCAAAGAGAGACTGTCTCAAAAGAACACGGAGTGCGTTCAGAAGGATGTTGCCTAACTTTGTGCCTCTACACGCACACCCACACACGTGCACCCCATACATTAAAATTACATTGGAGCTGTAGCACAAATGCAGCAAGTAGTAGAGACTACCATACTACACAGGCAAGACAATCTCACAAAGGGAAGTGAGCCACTGATGTTGGCCCAGTACTCTGGAGTTTATGGGCTGCCATGAGCATCAGCCTCCGTGTGTGATATGTGATACCCAGGTCTGCTGACCTAAGAGTTTCATCTTCCTAGTGGTCCCAAGAGTCTGAGCTCCTCCCTGAGCTGAGTCTGAGTCTAGTGTTTATAGATGCATTTTTTCCCCATTAAACACAGTTTGAATTGCAATCAGCTTCCTCACATGGCAATGCTAGAGGTTAATTGTTCATGTTCAAATTTGGGGGTCACGTGACTATTTAACCTTGTGGGGCTCAGTGGGTAAAGTGCTTGCTGTAATAGCATGGGGACATAATTCAGATGTTCAACCCTCGTGTAAAAGACAAGGATGGCAGAGTATACTAGTAAGGATTCTAGGGCCTCACTGGCCAGCCAAGACAACCAAAATGGAAAATTCCAGACTCGTCTTAAAAATGGAGTGGAATTCAATAACAAAGAAAGACAACAACAGATGTTAACTCTGGCCTCCACACATGCACACATGACAGATCAGCATGCACACACACACACACACATACACACACAAAGAGAGAGAGAGAGAGAGAGAGAGAGAGAGAGAGAGAGAGAGAGAATTGGGCAATGAAAATGTATTCGCTAAATATGTGCACAATATATACATGTCAAATATTTATAACTATACTTCTCTTAAAGCATCACAAAGCTACACACATTGCCTCGGTTTACCTTAATACTTTAGAAAGATGCACCTGGAAATAATGTACTATATGTCCTGTGCAATAGAAGCAATTCCACAATGATCCACTAACATATATTTAACGGTCTCCAATAGTCCAATGCATACCTCTTAGAACCCAAACCAGAGTATAATCAGATATCTCTTCCTCAATTGATATTTACTATTTAAGGAGCCCAACTCAATGCCTTCAAGAACATTCTACATTCTGTACTTCATCTAATTGTTTCCAACTCTAATATGTTTGCTCTATTGTTCCTTTGACCTTCCTCTAAGTAGGTGATCCAATCTATATAAATAGTCTTGCATGGTTAATGGAAAACTAATTTATAAGCCCATTCTAAATACCAACTTTGAAGTCTGGTTTTTTGGCTTTATCATATCATCCTAATTCGTCTGCAGTAGAACTCTGATGATTGCATCCATGAATTTCTGTCCTTATAGGTAAAGAAGATTCAAGGCCAGGAAGACTAGAAGGGAAACCAAGGTCACACAGCAATATAAGATCAAAGGGAATTGGCAAAGGATGGGTCAGCCTATTTTAATCAGTTTCAGGTCAATTGAAATGAATGCAGCCCTGAGCCTGAAAGAGGAAACTGGAGGACAGAGCCTAGTATTTTTTCACTAAGAGAAACTTATGGATAGAAATTGCAATTGACAAGAGAAGTATGAAGTAGGTTCACAATCAAAAGCTTTTTTTTAAAGATTTATTCATTTATTTTATGTATATGAGTACACCATTGCTCTCTTCAGACACACCAGAAGAGGGCATCAGATCCCATTACAGATGGTTGTGAGCCACCAAGTGGTTGCTGGGAACTGAACTCAGGACCTCTAGAAGAGCAGTTGGTGCTCTTAACTGCTGAGCCATCTCTCTAGCCACAATTAAAAACCTTACAAGACAGGTGTAGTACACTAGGTCCCCTTGCCAGGATGTCAAGGTGTCATCAAACCCCTCCCAATTTAGCAGAGCCAGCATCCCAAGGATCATCCAAGCTTGGATGATTCTGCCTGGAAAAAACAAAAATCTTCTGAAGTCCAGCTTTCTACATAATCTCTCCACCTTTCTCATCCTTCCATGTCCTCTCCCCTTAACAGGCCTCCCTGGTGCTTTTCTTTCTGCTTCCAGTTCCTGTTAATGGTCCTTCATAGACCTACAAGAAGAAACTTTTTAAAAAGTATATCTGATAAGGTGTTCTCTTTCCACAGACTGATTAAAACACCGTTCCGGTCACCCACTGTACTTGTTATAAAAACCACCCTGTTAATATGCCCAACAAGGCTCAGCATGCTACAGACTATGTCTTCCTGTCCAGTTAGCTTTGTGTTCTTTTCTCTCTCCCTCTGTATTAATTACTTTGCTCGTTGCTGAGACAAAATCCCCAACAGAAATGATGGAAGGGAAAAGGGATTGACTTCTGTTTCTGATTTAAGAGAGGATGTAATCCATCACAGTAGAAAGGCATGTTGGCAGAGTGTAATTCTGCGTGTCCCATTGAATCTGGCTGGTCACACTGAAGACAAGGAACAGAGAGAGAGATGGATTCTAGCATTCTTGCTTTGCCTCCCTTTCCCTTCTGCTTAGTTTTGCACACAGCCCTAGGGTGGGACCACCACGCTCAGGATGGCTTTTCAATCTTCAGTTAGATATCTTTGGAAATGTCCTCACACACTTGCCCAGAGGTGTGTCTCCTGAGTCTCTCAATCCAGTCACCGCATTCAAATGACTTCCTTTGTTTAAGAAACTGCATCCTGTTCTATTTTGCCTGCAGACAATTGTTCACCTCGCTCCCTCTGTCTGGAAGACGTCCCTTGAGTTCTGTGGCACAGTCTGACCACCTGCCCTTTGCCAAGATACTTTCTAATCTTCCCATCAAATGTTCTCTTCCTCAAATAAGACTTTTCTGACCTTGAAATCCCTTCCGGAGCCCTATCATCATGCCGTGTGCTTTAATTTCACAAGTCTTAGCATCGTCCGCCTCCTATATTAGATTTATTATTAGCCTTACTGGCCTCAAAGCTGTATGTGAATTGAGACTGTGTGATTTCAGTTACTTGCTTAGCCAAATAAATGGGTTTTACAAAGTTGCTGCTGAGTGAGTGCTACTGTGAAAAGAAAAGACATTAGAGTCTCATAGCTAAATATGAGACTGAATAGGGTACTAAATATGAGAGCTAAACAGAGCTGAGCGCAAACAACCAAACCAAGAGACTAGGTAAATGGAAGTACAGTTGAGTAACTGGAGCTCCAACTCAGGGAGGACCGAGCCACTACGAAGGTTTTCCTGGGATGCTTCTGACGATGCTTCTGACGATCTCTGTGGGTTAAGATTTTTAAGGGGAAATGCTTACATCTCTTTGGGTTACTTTGCTCTGTCTGGAAGCATTGGTTCTTAGCATTAGAAAACACTGCTCAGTAGTTGCAGTACCATTCCCCTGGGTTCTCCTTGACCTCTTACCATCTGAAGCATCCCATAGAGCACCACTTCTCACGGTAGCCCTAAGGGGTTTCTGAGAGTTCACGGACAAGCTATGCTTATCCATGACTAACTTTTGTATGCTGATAAATCCCATTTCTTAAAATCTCCAAGTTTAGGCTTATGTCTCTTCTACATTTCAGACCTTTTTAAAATCTGGATGTACTCAAAACTGAACTCATCTCCCACCCCGACCCCTGAAACACCCTTTGAGTTGTCTTACCACGTTCCAGTTCCTGTTACCACGGGTCCTTGGAACATCACGGTGAGGCAAGTTTTAGCTCTCTGTAGGGACTCATGGAAAAGGGACCATCGGATGACTGCAGGTTGTTAACACACGTTGTAGGGAAAGTGGACACTAGTGCTCAAAGAGAGGTAGGAGTGAAAACAGCCAAACCATGAACACTACAGATGAGAAACAAATCTTGTGGCTGCCTATGAGGCGCCCGAGCAAACCTGGTGAAAACCAGACAGACAGGTTCAGAGAACCAAGGCCAGTGGTGATGGGCTTGATGGACAGCTTCCATACAATACCATGCAATATATGAAAGGCACTATTACTCTTTTACCTTCTTGCTCTTAATTTAGTTAATTGTGGCAGATAACCTCAAGAAAGCCTCTGCCTGTTTTACAAAAGAGATGCCAGACCATCTCCAAGATGATGAATTAACTCAGAACAATGATAGCTACTTCTCAGTTAGAACAAAGAGAGCTCGGTATAATGAACAGCGATTGAGACACCTTTAAGATCAGAGGGCAGTAAAGTCAGACATAACTAACAGCTAGCCTATAGTCAAGGTCGGCATCAAACAAAGCAGGATTCATAGGTGATCACAGGAGGGCTTCAAGGACTCATGACTGGGTGGGCAATACATGAACAATGTGTGATCATCTCTGGGTAAGTCAGGAGTACATGCATATAGCACGTGAACCTTCCATTGGCTCATCCCATGATAGCACAGAGAATTAAGCAGTCTCTGTAATTACCTAACCTTTGTTAGTTTCTGTGACAGCTCTATGAAACTCTCCAGGAAAGAAACACAATGGTTTTTTTTTTTCTCTTGGGAATCCTTGCCACTTTGGGGAGTTTCTCACTTTTCCTTAATTTCTCATTGTTTCTTGATAGATCTTAATAAATATTATATCTGTTTTGCTTATTCCAGTGAGTATCCACATCCGTAATCACTACTGGTCTGAGCTGGTGAATTCAAAAGCTACCATCTCAAGTTAATCTTTGGTGAGGGTGAACGCCCAACTTATGAATGCCCAATGCTGTTGTCTTTGGATCAAGCACAGTGGGGGGTGAGTAAGGTCCAGTCTCAAAACAGCAACAACAACAAAATCACTCACGCACACACACACACACACACACACACACACACACACACACACACAATTCTACATCAGTACCTAAAACAAAATACTTACTTGATAGCATTGTTCATTCAAGCAGACCAGAGAATCAGGAAAACTAGGTACAAAGTAGAATATAATTATAGAAAGCCTAATCCAGATGATCTCCAGTTTATAAGGATTCCGACTGATCTTGGGTTTGGACACTAGGTGGTCATAGAAAACTAGGGCTCTCAGTTCACCACACCATTATTTGCAAAATGAGGACATTACTAAGCCACTGTGTTTGGGGGACCATTTACATATACATTTTCAGTGTATTTTCACCATATACACATGCATTTTCAGCTTATTGGATTTTCAGTTTACGGATGCATTTTATCCAGACCTGACCCCATCGCAAATCAAGCTGCATGCGGATTTGCAAGGTCGGCTGCATATAGTGTGCTTGTTGCTAATACTCATCAATGGCCTAATTGAGTCCTTGTGGTTCTACGACATTACGATCACCTCCGTCGTGACCGGGGAGGAAGCCAACCATCACAGAAGTTAAGGGACGGGCACATGTCATCTAGAGAGGAGGTGAGAGGGAAGAATCTGAACTCAGCCCTATTTCACTCATACACCCTTGAGCACTCCACTTGGTTCCACTGAACCTAATTATCCACTGCAACCTTAAGTCCCATGATTTTGGTACCTGCTGTTCTCTCCTTTCACTCTCTCCTCACACGGTTGCAAGCTATGAGACTTTGAAAGTGATGGCACACTTCCACCCTGTTAGTGTCAAGGCTCAGCATGAAATTTCTTCAAGAGATCGTTCCTCTGGAAAGGAAAAGGATGAAGGGAGGGGTGAGCTGATCTCATCTGATCTGATCAGGTAGGTAAAGGAGTAATTCCTCAGCCATCTGAGTGACCCCAATGAGAAGAGACAGCATGACCTGTGCTAGGTTATTTTCTAAGTGTCTGTAAGGTCAGTTGAGGTAAGCAAATGAGAAACCAAAGATGTCACGCAGCCTCCTACTAGTGAGGGGCTTGAAAGAGAGGAGAGAGAAGGCACAAGTTTCCACATTAAGAATCCCATCCAGGACTTCATACTTCTAAAATTAGTATTAATGGCTTCTAATTTGGAAATGATCAAGCTGAGAGCCAAAGGTTAAGAGGAAAGTGATATTGCATGATGCTTGCTTCAAGGGCCCTCGCATGCTTGAGAGAGAATTTTGTGTAGTTTCTATGCCCTGAGGTTTATTACTTCTTCAATGCTACCCAAGTTCACATGCTGAAACTTTTAATGACTTCTTATTTTTTTATTACATTTTTCAATGAACAACAACAACAAAAAATCCTTCCATATAGCACGTATGTCTCAGTATCACCCTAGTTCTCAAATAGACACATCTGGAGGGGAGTAGTGTCTACAGTGTTCTGGTCATTCCTCTCCTTACAGATCCTACATTCTCCAACCTCTTGAATCTTAGGTTCTCCTAAATAACACAGTTAAAGATAAACAAAGTAAAATGAAAATTCTAAATGCCATGAATCAAAAATATAATTAAAGATCATAAAATTGATATCTATAAAAGAGATGAGATTTATCTCAGTGTGATTGCTTTTACTTAAGAGTAATGAACAGTGAGTATTTAGTATTTTACATTAAGTTTACTATGGTGCTATTAGCCCAGGGATGAAAACATACCCCGTCCTGAATCGAGGGATCTCATCCTCTTGTTGATCTGTTTCTTGCGTCTTCAATCTCTCTTCACTGGCTGGCTTCCTGACAACCTATAAACTCATCCAATCCTCTAATGCTAAAGCGAAGCCAGCAGGCAGATGGCATCTAGGTTGCGCCACTTCCCCTATTCAACCAGACAGCACCCCGTCGTGTTTTCTCTGAGGTCTCACTTCTCCACATTCATCAACTCTCCGACTTCTGTCTATTCAAGTAGACCCTCCGAGATCAGTGCACAGCCCACCCCATCCTCATGCTGCTAAGCCTTCAGCGCACTGTTCAATGGGCTGTTGCTGATTCCTTTTCTTGGAATATCACAGCTCCTACATCACTTTGGCCCTGAACTCTTTCCTGGGCAGAGCATCCCACATTCCCTGTCCTTCAAACCCCTCTGACTGACCTGATTCTTTCTCTGTCATCCTTGCAGAATTATCCTCGTGCTTGGATCATCAGTCCCCATGCTTGTTGGGATTCTTTCTTCGGTTGCTTTCTGTCTTGCTTGCTATGCATTTTAGCTGATGGGCTCTGTATTGATGGCTTCAAGTTCCACATAAATGTTGCTGAACGCTCAACCTACATGTCCTGATCCTGCTTTTTGAATCAAAGACCCAGACAGAATTCTGGTTTTATGACTCATGAGTTGTTTGCCTTGGATATGGCACAGGCTACCGGAACACATGTTCTTTCACCTTAAGCTAGCAATGGAAGTTCACAGTTACCATGGTTGTAGGACCTACCAGAGATAGTACAGTTGCTCATACGGCCACCTCATGTATAAAAGAGAAGATTATCCATGCCCTATTTCTAGCCCTTCCTCCATGTTAATGCCAGAAACTCAGCAGTAAGAATAACATGAGAAAGCTCTGACTTGTAAGGAAGCTCCATTTGTATCACGCAAGGAACCATTTGTTAGTGTGCATCTAAGATCAGGCAAACATAAAAAAGCAATCTTGTTCATCTCTGCTCTGGATACGTAAGGGGCTTCTTATCATACTGACCAGAGAAGGGTCAGATGGACCCATGGACTGTGGCCATAGAAATCAATACTGTGGATAGTGTAAACCACTGCAAAAACCAGTGATTCTCAGTAGCTTCTAGAAAGGCCAGGGACAGTGTCTTCTTTAAAGGACAGTGCTCAAACATAGTCAGGCAAAGCAAGAGCAGAAACACTGACCACATTTTCTACATTCATTTGGTTATATTCTATTTTGTTTCCAAAGTTCCTTTAGGATGTTTCTCTGGATGTGTTTTAATCTATTTGTCCAAACGGCCTGTCACTTACTTATCCAGAAGTTTCCAGCAATTATTCGTTGAGTGACATATGTTTTGTTCAGACACTGTGCTATTCACCAAGGAGAAAACAGAAGAGACTGATACAATCTCAATTCCCTAGAAGCTTTATGCTGGTGGGAAGAGATACATATTTGACAGATAAGAAGAGCCAAATGCTGAGATGGACAGGTCCCTAACAGGGAAGGCCCCTAGGAGCCAGCAGGAGGCAGTCTTCCTGGAGCATCCTGAGGGAGACAGAGAATAGAATAGGACGCCATAGGAGTAGGCCTTGGGAGCTGGGGCACCAAGCGTGACAAAAACCACTTTTCAAAAGGCAGATAATGTGCTTCTTCAGTCACTTTCCGTGTTACCATGCCAAAAGCACATCTGACATCTATTTACTGATTTGGGGCAGCGCTGATTATGGACACAGTAGGATGGAAAACATCAGAATAGGTTGGAGTAATGATGAGTAGTACTTGTAAACCCTCCATTTCTCTTATATGTGTGTGTGTGCCCAATGTGTGTGCATGTGTGCATGTGTGCATGCATGATCAGGTAGTCTCAGACCTAGCACTGAGATGTTATTCTGGGCCTGGTGAGTCATTGTTGCTAAGGCTGTATCATGGACTATAGTGTTTGTAGAAGCATTTTTGGCCTCTATCAGATGCCCATGCTATATATAATCTTATACCTATAGTCCAGACAATGGGACTATGACACCAGACTTTGCCAGATAGCTCCCAATGAACAAGATATTGCCCCAGAGGACAAATACTCCAGTTACAAAACATTTCTGAAGATACAATGTGATCTCCAGATTTTGAAAGTCACCCAGTTCTTGGTTGGGGTTGATATCTTTCTCTATGCCCTTTCTCCATGCCAATTCTTTTCTCTTTACCCCTAGCATCGATTTCCCACTCTCCTCCTTCTGCACAATCTTCCCTTTATCCTACCGAGTTTCCCTTCTCCCTTCCCTCCATCACCAAAATTGCAAAACCAAGCCAAGTCTCTAAATAGCATTTTGGAACTATGTGGATCGTTACCTTTGTAGACAAGGCCCTGCGGGGAAACACAGCAGCAACTTGCGTAGGCAGCATGGGCCTCCTAACACACCGTTCTCGCTTAATGACTGCCAAACAGGTGTGGGTTTAGGACTTCTTGTTCTCTCTCTCTCTCTCTCTCTCTCTCTCTCTCTCTCTCTCTCTCTCTCTCCTCTCTTCTCCATCTCTCTCTCCTCTCCCTCCTTCCTGACCTGATTGTTCTTTATATATTCTTTATGCATATGCAGAAACTAGAGGTTGTAAAAAATAATCATAATAATAACCCATGTCCTCTGGCAAAGCACTTGGAAAAGAAGGAGCAGGCACCGGAATCCAGAAGCCATTAGGGAGGACAGTGACACTCACAGCAGTTGGGGCCCAGAGGGGTGAGCCACCAGGTATTTTCCTTCCCTAATTTCTCCATTTCTTCTGGTGCCCTGTGTCTCTTTGCTCCCTGCTGTATGCAACTGTTCTCAGTCTCCTGCCTCTCTCCATACAGGGAACTTTTAGGTTACAGTCTCCCTGGGCTCCCCATGGGGTTGGGAGGCCCCTGCCCTGTCCAACCTGCCTTTCTCCTTTGTCTCCTGCCATTATTTGTGTCTCTCAGCTCTTGCCCTCCCTTCCACCACACTCCCCTGTATATATTCGCTATTTTTTTCATCTCTACAAGCGCTCTCTTGTCCCCTCTCCTTCCTGCTTGCTACAGTCTCTTCTTCATCCAAAGTCAAGAGCTTTCTCCTTAGAATTCTTGTTATTCTCCGGCAAACACCGTCGATTCTTCCTTACCCCGAATATTCTACAAGCAGGCTACAGGAAAGCAGGGCTGAAATGAATGGTTATTCTCCTCCCTGTGAGCTTATGAAAAATGCAACTGCGCAACACAGCTCGCTCCGTGCTCGCTGGCTGGTTCAGCTCTAGTGGAGCACAAATTTCTAGAGACGATGCGGATCACACACCTCCGAGGTCTGGATGCTCTTTGTGGCCAGTCAATATTTCTTTTTCAAGAAAATGTCACCCGCTATACAGGTGGGCTATGTCTCTGGCTCTCTGGCTAAACTCTTGAACCTACTTGAATACAGGCTATGCTTTCTCTCTCCTAGTCAGACTGCCCCAGCAAAAGTACCATTATGCAGACTTCATTGTCTTTTTCTCTTGCTCATTTGCCTGTGGGAGAACGGGAAGTCTTTCAAACGGGCTGTGATTGTAGTCATTGTGGCTCCACATTGGTCCACCTGGTCCCATTAAGAGACAATGAAAACTACCATGTATTTGTTTAGGCTTTTCTGAACATTTTTCCCATTATTCCCATAGTAGCTTGTTACAAGTCCAAGAGGAAGGAAAAGGAGGAGGCAGGCAGAGCAGGGAGGTGCTCGGAGTTGTATAGGACTAAATACTACCAGCTTTGCACCCTGAAGGGCTTTTATAATGATCGCACTTAGTCATCATGGCAGCCACACAGAAGCGCTGGGCTGAGCCGTAAAGCCTCCTTAGCCAGGGAGTCATGTTCACTCACTCGTATGACAGGGCTCAGAACAGGATACCCTAAACATTGTCCTGGGGCGTTCTGGATACTTTAAAATGCCGACGATTTGAGAACAATGAAGAAGCAGGAAGGTCTCCATTGGTCACACATTTCTTTCATGGAGCTTGATCTAACATCTCAGAACTGTCTGGCCTTCTCCCTGGACGGTTGAAGGCCTCCCACGAGAGGCAAGCTCCTTGTCTTCAGAGAACACAAAGGGCCCAGAGAAGCATTCAAACTCTAGAGCTGACAGAGCATGCTGCCCTGTCAGATCGCCTTCTCCTTTGGCAACCCCTTTCTCCTCCAGGGTGGCCCTTCATCAAGCCAAGCACTGCTGTGTGCATGCACACCTGTTTCTTACGGAAGCCCACAACCACACCCAACTTACTATATACAGGGGGGATGCTTTCCTGCTGTTAATCTGCCATTTCTATTTTTATTTAGACCTAGTCAGGGACCCTAAAAGTATTAAAAGACACACCCCCTCCATGTCACTTTTTTTTTTTTGAGGGCCTTGAAGAGGCGGTGGAGTTAGCCCATTTGCTCCAAATCCTGAAGATAAAGTGAAAAACAACGGGCCAAAAGCTGAACAAATACAAATATCTTTACTGATGCCTCTTTTCATGTTCCTGTGGGCCATAGTGGGGAAAGGGTAGAAATTTTTCCTTGCCCCTTCCTTCTTCACATTTAGATTAGCAGGAGAAAAATTGTTTTGTTTTTTTTTTTTTTTTTTTTTTTTTAGATTGTGACTAATGTCACGTGACACATCCAGGTCACATAAAATGTATGCTAAATCTATGTGTGTGCCTTCTCTTGTTAATTTGTCTTTTGTCACATGAGGTGGGTATCAAAGAAAGAAGAGGCCTTTTTTTTCTTTCCCAACACAGTGCACAGCTGCGTGCTATGCAGCCTGACCTTGAGCCAGGCTCTGCTGTGAATTCTGCCTTATAATATCTCTGTGCTGTGGGTAGGGGCAACACCTCTCGGCACAGATGTTGTCTGCAAGGACCGTGCCATGCTGCTTTTAGTTCACACTCTCAGTAGAACGCAAGGAGACATGGAACAGCAAGAAGAGGGGGGAGGAAGTGTGTCCCGTCATTCAAGAGTTCTGTCAGAAACCCCAGTTCTGTCAGAAATCTCATGCTGGGCAAGTCCTCCCTGAACGGCAAGTCTTGTGAGGTGTTTCCAAGTCTCAGAGGCAAGATGCCTGATGATAGTGTATCCTGCTTGCAGTGTCAATGGAAAACTGGTGCCTGACCACTCTGCTGGAGCACTGGCCTCTTACCCACACATCTGGAATGGCATCTTGGGGGACATGTTGCCTGTAAAGTCGGAACATTGGCTCTAATAACTGTACTCATTGGGATGGGCAGAGCCAGGCTCAGTGCCCTCGCTTCTAGTGTAACAGGCCTTGTTCTTACGGCCTAGAGGGGAAGGGAATGAGCTCACTGCCTTCCATTCCGAGGAAGAAAATGTTCCTTGAGCAGAGAAGAGCAAGCGAGGTGAATGTTCCGTTTTCACCACTGTGGAAATGAGGAGACTCGAGATCCCTGTGTGTTCTGTTCCTGTGTCCCCAGAAGCAGACACACTGCCAAAGAGAACCAGCGGTGTGGATCCTATAAAGAGGCTACTTAGAACTCGGAGTGTGGAGTTAGATAATGAAGGGAGGCCGGAAAGCACTCTGCAAAGCGATGATAGGGGAATTACGACATCTGTGGCCCTGCTTGGTCTCTAGTCAATAAAGTACACAACCGCATCAGTCCTCCATTTCGCCAACACCATTAGAAACAGGCTTGGTTTGATTAATGGGAAAGGCCTGGAAAAACACTTGTGTAAGAACTGAGCCCACACGGCCGTTGACCCACCATCGGCTCCTTCACCCTCTGCAGCACACAGTACAGATGCAATCAGAGGCCATCCTTTGGCAGCTCTGAAGCATTGTGCGTTTTGCCTCCACCGGTGGCCTTTTACAATCAATTCTCTATGCAGTACTGGAGAATTTCTTCTCCTTTAGAAGCTAACACAAAAGGAGAGAGTACTTCTCTCTTTAAAAAAAAAAATCACATGGCAAACACTCCCCTCAGCTTTTCAAGAGCCTAATGTTTATATCTTCCCTTTCTGACCTAGTTGGAGAAGATGGTTCTTTTTCTCCTGGTGAAGGAGAGAGTACCTGCTAAGATCAGGATGCTAGAGTTACACACAACAGAAGCAGCGTCTATGCAAAGCACTGGGACTCTAAGCCTTGCACCTTGGAAGCAATCCTCTTTTTCAGTATCATGAAATGTAAGTGAAAGCTTTGAAACCGAAAAGAAGAGCAAACCCTCAAATATAAACTGAGGTCTGAGAGTGCGAGTGAGTAGTTTTTCTAACCCTTTTTTTTGTGAACAAAGATCAAACCATGAATGACAAAACAGATCTATCCTGGGAATGCTTTTCCCCATCAACTGGGATGGTTGTCATATAATTTCTACTTTCAATCCTGTCTAAATATGTCACTTACCTGCTAATATAAACATATTTATTCAACTATAATCTGAATTTTAGTCATCCGTTGATAAAGAAAACTCCTTGTTAAGGTATTGTGCCATTAAAACACTGTATGACATATCCTACGGATCAATTCAGGCATTCCATGAAGAACAGCATGATTTTATTTTTAAGATTTATTTATTTATATTATGTATGTGAGTACACTGTCACTCTCTTTGGACACACCAGAAGAGGACATCAGATCCTGTTACAGATGGTTTTTTTGAGCCACCATGTGGTTGCTGGGAACTGAACACGTCCTTTGGAAGAGCAGTCAGTGCTCTTAACCACTGAGCTATCCAGCCCGAATAGCATGATCTTTAAAGCACAAGTATACTCATTATCAAATTCAACATGAAGTTCAATTTACAAAAATACTGCCCAGAAAGTAGTGAGGGAACAGGTAGAAAACATACACACACACACACACACACACACACACACATCACCTTCAATTATAAACTATTTTATCACAGCTCATGATTGACATGTTGGCTATTTGTTTTTCTGTCTGTGTTTTTATAAATAAACCAAAAGACTATACAGAGAAAGGATTTAAATATAATGCATAAAAGATTATATCAAATTAGGCAGAAACACAGATACATATAACATACACTTAAGGCAGTAAAAGAAGGAGAGAAAGCATTTAAAAAGGAGGAGGGTCACAAAAATATGGGATAAAATTTCTGAATGGTCTAAATAACAAAGTTATCTAAGTAGAACTATCCTTAGAAAGTTTTGTAACAGATGTACATTTTTCTGCTGCCCTTTCACCTTTTAAAAAGCAGTTTGGGTTAAAAACATCTCAATGGTGACAGGCCTCTCCATCTATGCACTTTCCTGGATGAGCTATTATTCGCAAAGTCATGAAGACTGTGGTCCCTACATGATCAGCCTCAGAAGTTGATGGGAGAGATCAACAGTAGAGTGCTACATGTAGGCATCCTGCTTCCATCCAAACATTAGGATTTTATAACTAGCTAGAGCCTGCATTTGTTACTTTTCTATTGCTGTGATAAAAATGCCATGATGAAAAGCAACTTATAGAAGGATGAGTTTATTTGGGCTTATGGTTCCAGGGGCATAAGAGTCCATCTTGATGAGGAAGCATGGCAGTAAGTTGCAGACATTGTGGCCTGACCAGGAAGCTGAGAGCTTACATCTATAATTGTAAGCATAAGACAAAATATAACAAACTGGGAGGGGCATAAAGCTTTTCATCTTAAAGCCTGCTTCCAGTGACACACTCCCTTAACCAAAGCCAACTTTCTTAAACTTTCCCAGATCTAGATTGCACCAACAACTGGGAAACAAATCTTCAAATATCTGAGCCTATGGAGAGAACTCTCCATCAAACTACTACACAATCTCAATTGGGAAATGAAGAAGAAATGTCCAGCTAATCATGGCAGTGTGTGACTAGAATCCCAGTATTCATGAGATTAGGCAATAGGGTATCAAGGTATCAACCCAATGCTACATTGAAAGACTTCACATTAAAAAGTTGAATGAATTAATACATCAATAATGCCCTGTGTGGTGAGAGAACAAGCTGTAAGAAGAATAATGATCACAGAATAATTAAAAAATGATAATTTTTCAAGAGAAAGAATGGTGGAGTAAATCTAGTTAATTTAATACAGATCTGTAGACATTGTAAAGAGTGTGTGAAAATATCATAGCTATAACGTGGCAGCCAAAAAGCTGAGATCATCAGTCTGTCAGCATGCTTCATGAACAGTCTATTTACTCAAAATTCTGAAGATTATCAAGTTAGGCTAGATGTAAGTAAGTGTTCCTTCTGGTCCCATCTAGACTTCTTTCTATTCTTTCTATTTCATTTATCTGCTGGGTAAGCACTGGGTTTTGCCAATCTTGTCGAGCCCCATCACATCTTCATGGAAGAATAACATTGCTGACTTGCCTTGAGTCTATATAGGCTCCCAACAGCCAGTAGGCTGTTCTCAGCTTGCTCATACAACTGTTGGGCAGGATTACAAGAAAATAGGAGGAAGCATACAAGAACTGGCTTTTTTTTTTTTCACTTCCATTACACCATGTCTTTAAGGAAAACAAAACAAAACAAACAAGGTTGGACAGGATTTAAAAGGGAGTAAAATGGAGTCTATCTGCTGATAGGACTAGCTTTAAAGGTCCACTGCAGATGGGAGAGGATAGAAAGCACCAAAAGAGGCAGCCGCGGCTGCAGCACTTTTGTAAGTGGTATTTATATCTGGCAATAACTAAGCATGCATTTCTGACTGGCAGTAGCCTTCTGTCCCCAGAGCATGCCTACCTTCTATGGCTGTGCCTACTAGCACCCTGGTGGTCCTTGGCACCATTCTGTTATTTACAAGCAGCCACCCAGGCATTCTTGTTTCCCTGCTTGTTGTCTGTTACCTTCTCATTTTAATGTTTATCAAGACAACACAAATGAATGGAGATAATAATCCTGCACCGAGAAGCTAAGACTCTTTGATGAGTCTCTTCTTTTCTCCTCAAAAAAGAGAAAATTGCTGAGAATCATCTTTTGAACCCACTTATTCTAATTTATAAACGCTGACATCTAGTGACAACAGATACCATCTTTGGTAGACAAAATTACCCATAAGGAGTTCCTCTATGGTAGTGGTTCTTAACCTATGAGTCACAACCCTTTTGAGAATTTTCACAGGGGTCGCCTGAGATCATCAGAAAACACAAATATTTACATTACAATTCATAACAGTAGCAAAATTACAGTGAAGTAGCAATAAAAATAGCTTTATGATTGGGGTTGATGACAACGAGAGGGACTGAATTAAAGGGTCAGAGCTTGAGAAGCACCATGATTCTAAAGGATCATGGTCTAACTATGGCACAGAATAGAGCATCATGGTCTAACTATGGCACAGAATAGAGCATAATGGTCTAACTATGGCACAGAATAGAGCATAATGGTCTAACTATGGCATAGAATAGAGCATCATGGTATAACTATGGCACAGAATAGAGCATAATGGTCTAACTATTGCACAGAATAGAGCACCATGGTATAACTATGGCACAGAATCATTCCAAAACCAAAACCAATAAGAGCATTTAGTCCTACAAAAGCATATGATCTGGCCCCTGATGAGGTACAAACAGGTGTATTTCAAAACCCTTATCACAATGTCTGGACTAGGGGAATAAATTATTCTGGTCGTGAGTTTCCCACCATTCTCTCCTTCTTGGATTGTGCCTTCCTTTAACAAAGCTAGCACTGCTGATGTGAGTGTTGAATCTTCCAGTCCCAATTATTTCACCTTGACTCACCTGAGTGCTAAGTGTAGAAGCCCATTCAGCACTCAGATTCAGCTCCTAGGCCATCCAACGGGCCTCTAATGCTCCTCCTGTCCCAACCTGGAGATGGTGCCTCCCACTTCCACAGAGCATTGAGCCATGCTGTCCAATTATTATGTTTTAATCCCCTCTTCCCTTCCCACTTAGGAGATCGTCATTGGAAATATGCCCTTCTCCTATGCAGCATAATGTTGACTTTGCAGATACAAAGACTTGTCAAGATGAGTATGTGATTTCCTTCATCAGAAGAGATTTTTTTCCCAACCTTACATGCATGGTGTGTGCATCTGTGTAGAAGCATGTTTTGTATGATTTTACTACCCTGGCCACCACAAGCATCTGTGAAGGCACTATATGTTTCCACAGACAGACTGAGTAACAGGACCAAAACAGCCGTGTGACTTGTCTGTCAGCTGAGTAACAACTGATTAAACTTGCATCTAGCTGTCTTCACTGAATGTTTTCATACAGACTCGGGGACAGTAACTTTAAATATGACCTATGTGACACCTGAGGAAGCAGGTTTCATAAAGTCCAAGATCATAAGGCACAGATAGTACCTCAAACAGGAGAAAGTTTAGGGGCTGAAGTTTTTCAATAGCCACATAAGCAAGCAGTGAGCATGTCTGAATATCTTCCTGACTTCAAAATTGCCACTAAGACTTTTTTTCAAAAATTGCAACTAGAAAGCCATCAGGCTCCACCCTCGTTTCATTCTGGCCCACATTAATCTAATGGGGTTCCCTAGTTCAAATAAATAAGAAAATAACTAGAGCTTGCCTGTAGCCTTTCCCCATACTTTTCCTTTGAATAGTCTCAAAACAAGAGGATAGATGACATCAGTGAGTTCCATTTTATAACCCAGTAAATTGTGGGAGGGATATCTCCATAAGTCTCGCGTTGATGGCTAAGGCTCCTATAAGAACCACTACCACCACCACAACAAATGGCAGCCACAGCAGCTGCAAAGCCTACAAATTTGCCCCTTAGATAATCTCCTATTGCTATAAAGGGACACCATGGCCAACTTATAAAAGAAAGCATTTAACCTGGCCTTATTTCCATTTTCAGAGGGTGTGCCCATCATAATTAAGGTGAGGAGCATGGAAGCAGTCAGGCATGATACTAGAACAATAGCTGAGAGTTTACATTTGGTCTGCAGGGAGGAGGCAGAGACTGGGGAGGGGGGTGGTGGAGATAGATGATGGGGTACTGCTGCAGCTTTTGAAACCTCAAAGCCCACCGCATTTCCCCAAATAGTTCTATCAGCAAGGGACCAAACATTCAAATATGCGAGCCTATGAAAGCCATTCTCATTGAAACCATCACATTGACTCAGCAAGTAAAAGACACAGAATCCTTCAGAAATGAAGACTCAAACAAACAGCAGGAAGTAAGGCTTCCTATACTATGATTTTAAAAAAGAATAGTTTTGAAAAACTACAACTAGCCAGAAGTACTATAACATTGGAGAGAACCTGGGTCTACCCGTTTGCTTGGATTCTTGGCTTTCTCCATGAAACTCTATAGATTGTTGTTCTGTTCTTTAACTTACAATGATTCTCTTCACTAAAGTGAAATTAACCTATCTTCTTCTTGGTAATTTCATACACAAATACGATGATTGCTGATCACACCCCTACCTTTCCCACTTCAACTCCTCCAAGATCCCCCAACTTCCTCTCCCAACTTCATGTTGTCTCTACTTCTTCCTCTTTTTTTTTTTAATCTCCCCCAAGTCCAATTAATGCTATTCATATGTGCATGTGCAGAGGTCACCACCCAGTGAAGCATGAACAACATCTGATGGTTCACACTGCTGACAAAAAAGGACTCCCTCTCCCACCGTGGTCATCAATTGTCAGTAGCTCCTTCCTCTGCTAGGTGTGGAATTCACAGGGCTCTTTTCTTTTCAAGCCAGACTCTTGATTTGCTTGACCTCGTATAGATCTCATGCCAGCAACCACAGGTGCTGGGAATTAATAAGTGTGACAGCCCTGTCATGTCCCAAGACATTGCTTCTCAGCAATCTTTCCCTGCCTGTGTCTCTTAAATATTGCTTTCTGTTCTTCCATGATGTTTACCAAGCCTTGCAGGGAATATGAGGGTTGGCAATGTAGATATCTCCTTGCTGACTGAGCACTTGAGTATAGGGGACTCTTTTGAATGACTATCTACCAACCTTCTTTAAGGACAAGTGTCAAGGGAAATTGTGAGAGTGATCTTCCTTCTGCTAGTTTCTAAAACATGCTAAGGTGTCCTGCTTTGGAATAATACAACTGAAAATAATTACCTCCTGTCTCCTTTAGTCCATTTTTAATAAGTGATAAAGTTGTTGCTGTTGTTGATGATGGTGATGATGATTGATAATGAGAGTGTTGAGGTGAGCAACTGAAGAGATTTAATACTTTTGGGTCTGCTATAAATGTATTTCTGGGGGAAAAAAACACTGCTAACCTGTCATTGCATTTGCTTGAAAATCTGTGATTATAGAATGAATGCATAAAACACAAAATGATCATTTTTAAATAGGCTGAGAGGCTAATGGTGTGTGAATGTTTGGCAATGATTAATTACATTCACACATACACACACATATACAGAACTACATTAGGAGTCAGTGATGCAAACATCAGTTAAGACAGACTTCTTCCAAAGCCACATAATTTCAAGGAGAAAATATGTCAAAAAGAAAAACACAGGGTATAGGCTGGGGGTGTATTCCAGTGGTAGATACTAGTGTGCACAAGGCTCTGGACCTGATCCTCAGCATTAAAATGTAGATAGATAGATAAATAAATAAATAAATAAATAAATAAATAAATAAATAAGCAAGCAAGCAAGCATATATGTGAAGCATGAGGTAGAGGGTAGCATTTATTAAGCACTTAACATCAGCTATTATGAACCTTAAGCTTCTCAGATAATTTAATGTCCTAATGCTCCGAGTAGATCTACAGCTCTCTCCCTGTTACAGAAACAGAAACTGAGGCAAATCCAGTGTCTTCAGATCACAGAACAAATTAAGTACCAAACTGAGGCCCACGCACGGGGAGCACACCTGAGGACCCACACCTTCTGAGTGGGATTTTTATTCTCTTTACAATGAACAGAGAGAGACACGATGAAGATGTTCAATAGGAGAGACAAGTGCCACAGCATAAGTGCCCTCCAAGTGTGGCTATGTAGCAGCTGGGGGTGGGAATCTCTCAGTCTCTTAGTCTCAAGGTGGGGAGGCAAAGCAAAGTCATAAGGAGACCTCAAGATTATGTCAAGAGGCAAGGAAGGGAAGTTCATTTCAATTGCAAGTTACAACTATGAGGACTTAAAGCTTTTCTGGATATCTCTACAGCAACTCAACATAGTCATGTCTCATTTCTTTAAAGTGTGAGGAGGCATCCTGCCAAGTAAAATGGAGTCTCAGTAGGGTCCCTCCATTGTCCTCTCCGGATCGATCAATCAGTCGATTGATCATTCTTAGAGCCCCTTTTCACATGCTGCCTGGGGTTCAGTGCATATTAAAACGCCAGATGAAGGGATAATGCCTCCTTTTTCGGCTGGACAACCAAGAAAAAAATATCTTTAAAGTGACACTAAGATAAGAGTAGACATTTGTAGAAACCTGGGTTAAAGGAGGAATGGTGTCGGTGTTGGCAGACAGGATCTGCTACAGTGTTATCACAAGGTCTTCCTCCAAGAATCCCTGCAAGCCCTGGAGTCAGCCAACCTGCCCACTCAGCCCACTTTTACACTGGAGGGTGGGGGAGCAAAGGAAGGAAGGAGGGAGGGAAGGAGGGAGGATGGGGAAGAGAGAGGAAGAAGTGAAGTCATCTGGTAGCCACAGAGAAGGAGTCTCTCTTCTGGTCCTCCCTCATTCAGTCTTGTCAAAAATTCTTCATGCCGCTTTGTCACAACCCAATTTTTAAGATGCTAAAAACATAATCTTTATACAAATAGATAATAAGCATGTGTCAGGCTTTATGTCGCCCATTATTAAGGAAACTAGGGGGATTTAAAAAAATACCCCGTGCAAGCTATAAAAACAAGAATTATCAGCCTAAAGGATAGAAAAAAATAGAAGGCAGGGGGTGTTGCTAAGCTGCTTGCAGAACCAGTTAGTACTAAATAAAACAAGGCAACTAGAATTCTACCGGCTCTCTTCTCCACTGGACAGCAGTACACAGCAGCACATCACACTGTTTATGTTACGGGAAAGGAGCTAGAACCTAGTCAGTCTGGTAATGGGTTTCAGACAAGCTTGGTAGAAGACAATGAATGCTGGCTACTACAGGTTATTCTGTCTCCTTCTGTCGTGTCTTTTGAAGTTTTCCTTGACAGTAGGTATTATGCATACGTACATTCCAGATGTGACAGCAGGGGTGCAGAGAAATGAGGTTTCTGACTTGTGACTATAAATATGTTAGAAGAACCTATAAATGCTAAAACTTTATTCCAAAGGTCACATTTACTATATATTCATATATATATGTAGACAGATGAGAGATTTTCCATAAATATTTCCAAGCTAAGAAATCAGATGAGATCTGGTATGTTGCAGGTAGTGTGACTGTTTATAGGGACATAGAAATCACAATCAAAAGCTAAGATAATTAAAAGTAGCTAATATTTATCCCTAAAGGAGCTAAACTACTTACTGACAAGTTTTTCACACAGAGGATATGAAAATTATTTAAATCATGGTCTTTCAGTTATCTTTCAACTCATATATACTAGACAGGGAAGTTCCAATCCTGAGACAAAGAGCCATCATGATTCTCTCTCTGTCTGAAGGAATGGTTCCCTCGGATGTCACAAATGCCTCTGTAATACTTGTCTTACATGATGCATAGACAAATCCTTTCAGTCAAGCACAAGATTCCAGGAATCTTAGTTTCAGCAGTACCACTATTCACAGTATATATATATATATATATATATATATATATATATATATATATATATATATATATATATATATATTCCATTCCAAGGCATATATAACCTTACTGCATTTTGTTTTCCTTCAAGAATAACAAGGTGTTATTTCAGGTGACCCAGACAAATTAGTGACTTGTAATGATGTCATTTGTTCAGAACTGAAAATGATCTGTGTCATCCTGAGATCTAGCTGGCTTCCCAGTTCTAACTATCCCATGCCATCTGGAGGGGTGGCATCAAAGATAACATCAAACATCAAACAACCTGGCCATGAGACAAACACTCAGATTCTTCTCCTGGATGGACTAGAAATTCCCACGCTGCAATCTCCTTTGCAAACAGATAATTTTGCAGTAAGTCTTCCATTCTCCACATAAGTCCAGTTCATCCATTCTCCCTGAGCCAACAAGGCCTAATTGCTATCACTTCTTCGTCATTGCAGTACTGCTTCTGAGCAGCAGAGGTCACTGTTAACAGATTCAGGCCATGGCTAAATTTTAATAAATGCAAAAGAGCAAGGAGGAGGGGAGAAGAGGGGGGAGGAGGAGGAGGAAGAGGAGAAAGAGAAAGAGGAGGAGGAAAAGGAGGAACTTTGGCAGTCTATGGAGCTCGTGGTCATTCTACAACAGCATGCATCTTTCCAGATCCTGCTTCTTACATTGGATCTTTCTTATGAATCTTGGAAGGTTTTTTTTTGTTTGTTTTTTTGTTTTTTTGTTTTTTTTTTTTTTTACTGGAATTCTGTTTGTAACTTCCAGGGGGGAAAAAACTAGAAAAGAAAACCCAATAACCTAATGAAGAGTGTACTGGTTGTGTAGTTAACAATCAATCCATCAGTAAACAATTGACAATCCCTTAAAAATCTGGGGCAGAGACGTTGTCTTCTGATGACGCTGCAGCCATGACATTCAAAATCAGATTACAAAACAGCTACCTGGCTGTTTGGAAGCTACCCATAGGCTAGATTTACAACTAGAACAACACCGATGTATTAAGTTCTCATCCTTTGCTTTGACCATAACGAGGCACTCAAACCATAAACAAGAGTCCCGAGTCAAAGTCAAGGGTACCAACTTCCTCACAGATTTCCATACCCAGAGGTACTCTCGGCCAGTGGTGTTCAAGCTTTCCATTGTAGTGGGGGCTCTGTGCCAAAGTCACCCAGGAGGCAGGTAGGGCAGAATTCACAATCCATCCTGGCAGCCAACGATGCAATCATCCCCAGCTCTTATTGGCTATCTGGCGAAGTAGCTGTCACTGCTCCAGTATCTCCCTCCACTGACCTCTGAGTTGCACAGCATACATCACAGCCAGGCAAAGGGAAAAGCAACCCCACCCTGGAATCCAAGCAGCCACATTTGTGGGCTACAGCGCAAACTAATTGTGCTGTTCTTCTGTTGATATTTTAATCAAGTCCTGTGTCATCCCATATTTTTTCTTCTGCCCCTTATCTCGATGTTATTAAATGCTTTACTGGTATGTCATCGCTTCCTATCACCTTCTCTGGCACAGCACTATTTCTGCTGAGTTCATTATCGCAGGTTAAAAAGCTTTATATCAGAGTTAAATCTTTTTAGAATATTAAATATTAACAGACAATCTCATAAAGTGATCAGAAGAAAAACACAGCACTGGGGAAAGCCTTACCAAGTCTATGACACCTTGCTTTGTTTCAGACAGGCCTTCATTAGCCCAGGCTGGCCTCAAACTCACCATGTAGCCAAAGATGACCTTGAACTTCCTTCTAATCTTACTTGCTCTGACTCCTGAGGGCTAGGATTACAGGCATGTACCACCACGCTCCTGGTGTGGACTGAAACCCGACCTTCCTACAAATCAAGTGAAGATCTTTTTCTGAAGTCTGTTTTGCTCAATCATTAACAAGAAGACCAGTGTTGACAAGGGAGTTAATGGGATGTGTTTGCAGGACACCAACTTCCAACCTATCAGAACTTGCAATTGTAAGACGATGGGTAATGAATGTAGCACACTATAGCAGATCGCCCCTGCCTCGGGAATCCATCTCTCCATCTCCCAGAAAGATGTATTAGTGGCTTGATAGTCCCATTCATTGTGTCAGATAGAGCCAGATGGGTAGGCACAGTAGAACTGAAGTGTCCTTTAGTGTCCTCATTAACGACTTCAGCTCATTTCTCAGGGCCTTAAATGAAGAAAAATAAGAAACTACAATGGAAACCACCATAATCTCTTCTCTGAGCTAGGAAACAATGATGAAGAAAAGAATACATAATAAATAGCCAGACCTGTTCAAAGAGAACCATCCATCATAACTCCATATTGCAGAAGCAATGGTACCAGCCAGCAATTACAGGCACAATTCTTTCCTATGCATAGAGGAAGAAGAAGCCCAGACATGCTTTCTATTCAAACATGTCCTCTTACAGTACCATCTGTTATGCCTCAGTATTTTTTTAAAGAAGCTTCTAGAACAACAACTGAATTTCAGACCAAGTCTGTGACCAAGTACCTTTGGTTTCAAGTGGCAAGATTTCAGAAAAAGGTTAGTCTATTCAGAGCTATGATAGTAGAGACAAAGGAGATTCTTTCTTTAATACAGTGTTTTTAGAAATACAATTTCATCAGTGTAGTCCAAATAGACCTCTTCCAACCAAAAGACTTCGTATTTTTAATTTGCATTATGCTTCGTATCAGACATAGAAACATGTGCCCCATTGGTGACTGGAAAGCCCAAAGAAATTCCTGCCACCTGGGGGCAACGCCTTATTCCAGGTCTGCACTTGTTCTGTGCCCCCACCCCCTCCGAGGCTTGCCACAAATTATCCAGTGTATGGTCTCCTCTGTGGGTTTGAGGCCACTCTTTGAAAGCTGAGTAACTCATCGAGCTGCTGTAATTCCTCCACGTGGCCTTTCGACTAGTTGATCCCAGGCCCTGTAAAGGTGTCACCTCCTGTGTCTCATCCTCGCCCTGCCTGCGTCATGATTTCGGCATCCTGTTCATGCTTAATGTGACAGGACACAGCCCACTGGCATTATTCTCCCTGTTCTGTCTACAGGGTGGCTGAGAATCAATCGAGTGAGGTTAGATTTTTAGGGAAGAGCACAGAGACTTTTACCCGCCAACTCCTGAGATGAAAACAAACGGTAACTTTGCTTTGATTTCGTTAACCCTGAAAGACACTGGGACCGTCATCGATTTGAGATCAGCTCTGCTCAGACAAAAATCTAAGATTTAAATCGTTTCAGTCAAAGACCTGTCATCTAATTTAAAATATTTACCTCAATCTTTTCCCTCTCATTCTCATCCGAACAAGAGGCTGTGCACCGCCATTTCCACTGACTGGGATGCTCTGGCCACTTAACAGAGAGCAAGGTCGTGAATATCAGTCTTGTCTGAGTTCCTATCTTCCATGGTTCACAGATCTCATTGCTTCTTTGATCATCAGAGTCGCTCCCAAATTGAATCTGGGTTGTTTTTCTCTCTGTTTTCCCCTCTACAATCCACTATTGCATTCTGAAGCAAGAGATTAATGAAATCACGGCCAGACTGAAAAAAGAAGGTAGTGAACCAAAGAATGATAAATTACTAAATAAAATTCGATGTAAAAAATGGAGAGAGAGACCGACAGAATGCTCAAGAAGGAAGATGAAGAGAAATATAGATCTGACCTTTACATCTGAGCACCACATACATGTTTGGATAGTTAAGACCAAAAATGAAACTAAAGAAACAAACCCTCTGTAGACAGAGTTGAACCCCAGGGGGTCTCTCTTCCATCAGATAGGTTAATTTACCTGTACTTTATTGACATCATTAAGTCTAAAGTTTCTCATTTAGTTGCAATGCAAATGCTAACACAGATTCTCAGTTAGACACAAGGCTAGCCTGCCTGAAGTTAGGCCAGAACCATGCAGGTCAGAAATGAATGATTCTCTCTCTCTCTCTCTCTCTCTCTCTCTCTCTCTCTCTCTCTCTCTCTTTCTCCTCTCTCTCTCTCTCTTCTCTCAGAAATGGCTGTGATGCTATAATGCTATTCAAATGGTTTCATCCAATGAAGGATGTGATCTAGTGTGGTACCAAAGATAAAACCATGACATCCTCTTATACCATTTAGTTGCCTGGGATAGGCCAAGCTCTTGCTGATTCCAGAGACTTCTCTGTCATCTATGGGGTCAGAGCTTACAACAGGAAATCTCCCAGGTTAATGACACCTCCATTTAGCCATTTAGCCAGCCTCATTTAGATCAACGGTCTGAAACAAAAATGAGATTCTGTCCTTTAGCTGGGAAGTAAAGGGAATTCTTTTCTGACAGTGTCTCATGTCTTCCAGTTTGGCCTCAATCTTGTTATGGAAAAGACTTTTGTTCTTCCTGTCTATCCTTCCCATGTGAGTGTGGGCATTATGAGTGTTCAGTTTGGTGGGTGCTGGGGATGGAACCAGTGTTCTGTACACACTGGACAAGGATGGCAATAGAGAAAAGTGCACATTTCATGACCTAGTCGGGAGACAATGTGGGGGCTAAGCACTTTGCCTCAGAGGGCTTGGTTAGAAGTGAGTCCCGATAGTACAGAGGGGCTGGGCGAGAAGTCTTTCTCAGCAAGGTTTAGATGAAGCAGTCCTTGATGGAGAGACAGTCTGTGTTTGTCCAAACTGTCCTATTTGATAGCAGATGTGAATAGATAGCACTTTACTCAGGGTGAATCAGGGATTAAATACCTTTTGCAGGAAGGAATGCGGAGGAAGGGAAGCCCATGGGCTGAACCCTTGAGGCCTCTCTAAATGTCTCATTAGCATGGAGAACTCCTGGGTTTTTATGATTGTCCTCTCAGTGGGGTGTTGTGGTTACTCGGTCTAGAACAAGGAGCGCTTAGCAGGGAGCTGGCTCCATTCCTACAGTTCTCAATTCTACGATTCCCTGGGGTCAGAGCCTGCTCAACCCACCAGTTCCTCTGTCTGGTGGCACAGTTCACGCGCGCTCCAAAAGAGAAGGAAAAGAGATAAGTGTGGGGGGGGGGGAGTTCTTTGCCACAGAACACACAGAGGAGCGGAGCGCAGCCAGGAAGAACACCCTCAGGAGTCCCAAATTTCAGAACAAAACATAGCTGCAAGAGTTGATGCTGTCCTAGTCCTGGCTGGTGGCCGCCAAGGTCCTGTGAACTCCTCTTCCTAAGAGATATCAGCCCGAACAGATCCAGAAACAACAGCATGGAACCAGCACCCAGATAGCGCCATGAATGAGCTACTGAGTCCGGCAGTTGGGAGTGACGGAAGAGCCTCAGCCCCAACATTCCAGCGTGTGGGACTGTATGCACAGTGGTTACTCAAGGAGAAAGAAAAAGAAATTAGGCTTAGGAAAAGGAAATTGAAAAAAAATGGGAGTGTTAGGTGCTACTGTCTCAGCTATCACAATATTTAAGAACATGACTGTCATTTTCCAGAATTTGATTTATTAAGAAATACACAATCAATTGTTGAAAGCAGCTGTCAGCAGAAAGATCGGGTCTGTCTCAGAGGGAAAGGGTAGGCTTTGAAACCACTAACAGTGGGTGTTGAAGTCTGTCTCCTCCCACCTGCCTTCCTCTGGCACTACCTTGCCAGTTTTTCTGTGTTCTCTTCCCTGAATCAGAGCAGAACTCCCTACAGGCTCCCATCCCAACCTCCCTCTCCAGCAGGGCTCATAACACTCCTCTCAGCTTGGCACCTCCTCTGATTCTTTCCTCTCACTTTACCAAGCTCCATCTGACACAGGGTCATCTAGAGACTTTTCCATCTTGGGATAGTCTTACTTTAATCTGTTTGTTTGGTTTCGGTAGTAAGGATTGAACCTAGGGCCTTGCACATGCTAGGCAAGAGCTCTACCATTGAGTTCTTCTGACCTATCATTATTATTATGTATTATTATTGTTGTTGTTGCATGACTATAGTTTTATTTAGACCAACTGTCAGCTGATTTAGGAGTTATCCAGGCTGACCCTGAACTTGGAATCCTTCTGTTTGGAGCTTACAAATAGCTGTTTTCCTGAGCTATCTGATGGAGGCTGCTTTCCTGGAACAGGCATTCAGCACTACATGATACTTGTTTTCTTACAAACAACAGGAGAACCTTGGCAGTGGGTTGATATCTGTCTTCCTCCAAGGATGCTAAGTTCCAGAAAAGTAAGGATCATGTCACTTTTGCTCACTGTGCATCTCAATGACAAAGACAGTGTCTCACAGGATAGAAATTTCATATTTAAAAATCATCAACTGAATTAATTAGTGAGTGGAAAGCAGAAACCCACTATCAGGTGGTTATTCACCATGGTTCATCACAACACAAAACCAAAACAAGTGTTTGAATTGTAGCACCTAGCTAAGTCCTGAGCTGATGAATCATTTGTTCAATAAATATTTATTGTGATGTACCTAAAGAAATAAAGCAAAATTCCTGCCGTTCATGTATGGGCACAGCCTTACTCACTTGTGTAAAATATCAGGTAGCAAATATTTTCTGACCTCCCAGCCCAGATGATCTATACTGCAACTGTGTGGTGTAAACTCTGTCATATGCAAAACACTAAGAACGAGTATGACCGTATTGCAGCTAAACTCTATTCTAGCAGGCTGGTGGTGTGCGGTTTAGAATGGTATTTGATTGTCATTTGTCATCCATTGTCTGAGGAGAAGTCACAGGATAGACTAAGAACCTGCTCTTCCCATTGAAGATTCTGATTCAGTAATCAAAAGGGACCCTACTGTGAGCAGGGCTCTGGGCTGGACTTTGGGGATATGCAAGAAGTCCTTACTTGCCTAGGGGCAGCTTACCACCAAAGGGAAGAGATTTATGGGCCCATTTGTTTTTTAGAAGACAGCTTGGCAAATGATGCAAGGTGAAAGTCTGCATGTTACACAGTAAAAATGAGGAATTCTGAAAGCCCAGAGGAGACAGGGATGTGGACACTGGGACTCCTTCAAGATTCATTTCTTGTAAATGGTCCATATTAAGCCAAGCTTCAAAAACAGAAGCTGAACGCTTTGGGTGGAATGGTTGTGAGGGGAAGGGGCCAGTGCCAGGGGGCCTTGTAGAAGCTAGTGAGTGCAGCCTGCTTAGAGGAACCAGAATTAATGTGGCAGCTGTTGAAATGAGGAGGGGAGGGTGGATTCCAGGGACATCACAGAGGTTCCGTCTGTGAGACTGATGCTAATTGGCTTATCCTACATGATAGGAAGAGCTGCCTGTTAACTTACAGAGAGAAAGCCATGGAGTTGTTTAGCTACCAGCAGTTACAGTAGAGGCTCTGAGTCACCAAACATCTATCCATCAGGGTCCCCAGTAGTACACAGACATTTAGGGATAAGATAAAATAAAAACACCGAGGCTATAGCAGTGGGAAGAGATGAAAACTAGCTCTCTGTACCATGACTCTTGGTAAACCTACCCAAGAAAGAAGCTGTATTGATAAAGTATCTCTGACCTAGTTGTCCATCTCATCTTTGATGAGGCATCTTTACAAAGCTCCTTTTTGCCACTGACTTTCCAAACAAGGTCTTCTGAGGGAAACACTAGTTTAAAAATTACAAATCGGAGCTTGAGTTTCAACATGCACTTCCCAAATTCTGGGGATCATTGAGTATATGGAATTATCAATTTGAGGTCCAAGGAAGACCTTGGAGGTACCCCAAAAATGTACACAATGAATCACAATCTCTGACACTTATCTCTTCTTTACCCTCTGTTGAAAGTGTTGATGAGAAATGAAAGAACAGAAGGCTAAAGCAGGATGCAGCTCTGAGGGAGGCAGGAACCAAGGGGAGAGGGAACACGCTCTACTGACTAACATCTGACTCACACAGATCTCCTAGGCCATCGTTCACGTCTCAATTGCTTCATAAGTCTCCATTGGAACCCTCACAGAGTCTACTTTACCTCAGAACACACTCTGGGCTCCTGAGGGGATTGCTGTAGCGCTGCCCAAGAGAAAAGGGCCAAGCCTGGCCAGTGAGGCTCAGATTCCAACTCCATAGAGGAACTTCCGACTGGTTATTTTCTCTCGGAGCTTGCCCTGTATGCTTGGAATGTCCCTTAATGGAAGACACCATTTAGCACCCTGAAGCATGCCTGAACCATATCGTCTCTGATTAATGGTTAAAACAAGAACACACACAAAACTTAAAAAGCATGAATACTATATTTGAAGGCCAAGCAAGAGGCACAGAGGCAGGACCACCAGATTCAAACTCTAACCACCCACACATCTCAGCTAAGGATCTGATATTAGACATACTTCTCAAACTGTCCACATACCAAGAGTCCCTCTCTAATGGGGGTGGTAGATAAAAGTATTTGGAGGGGTTTTAGATATAATAACAGTTTTGTTTTCTCTTGTGCAATGAGGTACCGTTAAAATATGTAAAAAGTTTGGAGTGACATGCCCGTGATGGGACACAAATGATGCCACAGAGTCTACATCTCTTCTGCACAGTGGCAAGAACATTCCAGGGATTGTCAGGAGGATGCAGTAGATAATGCATTTGAGGTGTTTGGTAAACTGTAAAGCACAAGGAAGATGTGAGGTGTCTCTGTTCTCATAACAGAATCTGATGACCTGCCAGCCAAGTTAGATTATTTGTGTGTTTTGAGGAAAGGAAAGCAAGGGTGTGGAACAGAAGACACACCAGAGCCCTGAATACTGTGGGGATTACAGTGATGGTATTTCTCCAGGACAGTAAATTAAGTATTAGTGAAGAGCTGCAGGGCAGAAAAACCAGCCAAGGCTTAAAGACAACCGTAGCTCTCTCCATAGAGAAAACCATTCTCGACTTTCCAAAGTATGGTTCGTTGAGTACCTGAGCCTAAAAGAAACTCTGATTCCAGCCAAGTTGAAATTTCTTTAAAATAAGTCAACTTATATATTTTTTCTGACAGCAGTGAAAGTTCTCCAAGTTTCCAAAAACTACACCTGTTTTATGCACTATTCTCCAGAGACACGAACTACACCAGGTGAAGAGGAAGGAACACCATGGTGGGCTTTGCATTCCTTCTCATTCCTGTCCATGAAGACGAACCATCCACATTCTCGTTTGATTATAAAGAAAGACTATGATATATTCCTCATAGGTTATAGCAAGGGTCATCAGGTGAACAATGTCATGAGGGGAGCACTGAAGTCGGTAAAAGAGAGCCCCCCAGATGTTGGTGGAACTAAATATGGGGATTAGGAGAAAGTCTCTGAGCATCCTTAATTGATAAGCACCCTGTGGTGGTTTGAATGAAAATAGCCCTCACAAGCCATTTGGAGTAGCACTATTAGGAGGTGTGGCCTTGTTGGAGTAGGTGTGGCTTTGTTGGAGAAAGTGTGTCACTGGGGGTGGGCTTTGAGGTCTCAGATGCTCAAGGCGAGCCCAGTCTCTCTCTCTCTCTCTCTCTCTCTCTCTCTCTCTCTCTCTTTGCTGTTACCTGCTGATCCATATATAGAACTCTCAGCTCCTTCTCCAGCACCATGTCTGCCTGCATGCCACCTTGCTTCCCATCATGATGACAATTGACTCAACCTTTGAAATGTCAGCCAGTCCCAATACATTGATGTCCTTTGAAAGACTTTCCATGGGCATGGTGGCTCCTAATAGCAATAGAAACCCTAACTAAGACACATGTCCAGAAGCCAGTGAACTAATGACCTAAATAAATATGTATGTGCAAAGGCTACAGATCTGAGCACATTTTGTAGTTAATCTTTTGTTTGTTCTGCACTAACTTCTTTTTGGAAAGCTCAATGTATAAAGTTTAGTTGGTGACACTCATCTTCTCTTACTTCAATTTAAGGGGTGAAGACATTAGCTTCCATTTTCCCTTCCTCATATGTGTTTGTGAATATATCACACACACACACACACACACACACACACACACACACACACACACGCACGCACGCATGTGCGCACACACACACACACACACACACATACACACACACACACACACACACACACACACACACACGTATAGGGGCAGAACAGACGGTGAGTGAGAGGGAGAGATAGAAACACTTAGCTTTCATCTGAGTATCTCTTGATTCCATGATAGACATATGATAGACTGATCCAGCCCGTGGTATTCCACAGACACCTTCACAATGGGCAACATCACAAGCATCTTGGTATGTACCTAAGTCAGAATGTCAGAGGCCTATTCTCAAGAGATGGATTGCTGGGTTATGAGATTTGCATGTGTAATTGTATTACACACAGTCATATTCTGTGCAGAATGGCATTTCCAATTACACATCCCTCTGTCATGTACACAGGACCCCCATGTCTTCACATCTTTGCTATGGCTTTCCAAGATTGGACTTACTAATTTTTGCCCATCTGTTGGGTATAAAGAGGCATCTCATTGTGGCTTTAATTTGTATTTTCTCTGATGACTGTGGTGATGATTGTTCTGTCATATTTATTAGACAATCAAATCTATTCTTTTAAAATGTCCCATTCATCCCCTCCCATTATGCATCTATTTCCATTTCTCTACTTTTATTGATGGTTGACAATGGTTTCTCATTGAATTACAAGTGACCTCTTGTTGGTTGTAGACACTCAGTTCTTTTTCTACTGCCAGTATTGTCTGTAGGATCTGTGTCAAAGTGAGATCCGTGTGAAGTCAAATGTATCAGTATTAGGAGTGGTGACTGGGGGTTTTGTTTGATGGGTGCCTTGCCTAAGTGGAGATTACCAGATGCTCCTCCATTTATCCCAAGGTCAGTTTGAAATAGATGACAGTGACCCAGCTACTCCAAGCCTTAGTATCTACTCTCCTCATTCAATATAGCATGGTTATTTGCTATCCCCTTGGTCATTAGGCATTGGTCTTCTTTCTATAATATCAAAACCTGTTCTCAGTTGTTTCTAGGAGAGTACGGACGAACATATTCATCTACATTTTAGCTCTTAAGAGCAAGTGCCTTTCTCAAGGGCATTGTCCATGTTAACACAGTATATTTTAATAAAGTAGCCCCAGGCATTATGTGGTCTTACAGAAAAAGAACATGGAGCTTTGTATCTGACTTCAGCATCTCTTTTTAATGCTAAAATAACACTTATCTTCTCTTGTGGTATTCATTTACTTTACATTTTTATGTTATTGTTAGCTGTGTGATTGATTGTGTGTACGTGATATGTTCACATGGATATGAGTGTGTGCATATCACAGCACGTGTGGGAAGCTTTGTAGAGTCTGCTTTCTTCTTCCACATATATGTGGGTTTTGGAGATGGAGCTCAGTTCTCCATGTTTGCACAGCAATCACTTTAAATCACTAATCTATCTCATGTCCCTTCCGTGGTATTTACAAATAATTACTCAGAATAGATGAATTAAAAAGAAAAAGAAAAAACTCTACTATAGAGGATATATTCTGTTTAAAAGGCTAAATTATGGTTTAAAAAAATAAGTGCTGACATTGCAGTGGTTGATGTCAACAAAGATTTCTTTCTCTCACAGAGAATAAACATATTCAACATAAGTAAGCTGTATAGAATAATTCCATAGCCTGTTCTGATGGACACAGCATCTTTAACATGTCCCTGGTTGCTGAGTGAAGAGGATGCTGTTGGTTACCTCACCCAAAACCCAGAAGCCTGCAGTATTACATCTCAAATTTTCAGCTAAAACCTTCCACTGTCCTCGACTAAAACCAAGTGCCATTCTCAAGGAATGTCCTTTTTCCAGGGCATGCTGTATCAAGTAATTAGCTGATGAGGGCTAGAAAGATCCAGACATTTCAACTCCAGTAAAGAAGACTTATAAGGTCAGTGCAAAGCCACAAATCTACACAGCACATAACCTGTTGTATTCAACACACATTTATCTCAGACCCCCTTCTTCCTGTCTTCAACCCTGTTTCCCTCATTCTTAGACAAATTACTCCTGAAAAAGCCTCCAAAATAATGTTCATTTGAAAATTTCTACCTCAGTGTCTGTTTCTTGAGGAGACTGGATCCAAGAGAGTTGGTACCAGAACCCATTTTAGGAAGCTTGCTCCAAATGGAATTCTGGAATGGAGATGCTAAGGAGCCTCATGGAGGCTGGACCGACACGAAAATAGTCTCATTCCCAGAAAGTATGGGAGGGGCATTCTTTGCAAGCTGCAATGTGTATCATTTTCAAAGCTTTCATTGATGCTGAGCCATGATGGAGAGGAGTGATGAAAGCTCACTGGCACACATACTATCTATCTAAGAAGCTTGAGAAGTTCACGGGAATTTCAGTGGTAATTGGAAGGACTCTAATCCAATAGGTCTTATGCGCAGCTCTCCGTGTGATGGGGGAAGACAATGACAGTTGGAAGGCAGTTTAGGGTGAATTGTAAAATCCAAAGAGCCTCCTTGGCAGCCACATGGAAAGACTCTTATCTCCCGTAGCCAGAGGGTAGGAAAAGCGGACAATCGGGCCAGGACTTAACCATAAGGGCTTGAAAAGCTCTCAGGAGGCTGACTCTTCAATCCCAGCAACTCTATGCTAAGGCCAGGGCCCTCTAACTAGAAAAAAAAAAGTGGAACAACAATGATAACAACAAAACAAACAAACAACTAAAACCCCAACAACAACAACAAAACTGAGGCAGGCTATCTGAATCAATGTACTTGAAAACGTTGAGTCTACACATGCTCCTAGATGCGTTGATTCTGCAGAGCTGCCCTGAAGGTATGGTTTTGCTAGAATAAATACCACTTGTCCAACCTCATCCAAAGAGGAGATCTGAAGCAATTAGAAGCCAAACAGGACAAGATCTCATACACATTGATGCTTTCATTTGGGGGCTGTGTAAATTCCCAACCCTTCATGATTCAGTATGAACAAACCTAGAACACATGGACATTGTTCAGAAAATGATCTTGGTCTTCTGTATCAAGTACATGTAAGTCGGATATGACAATCCAGGTTTGGCACATTGATTGAAGGCCTGAGGATCCATGGGACACTTACCTTAGTGAAAGACTTTTGGTCCCCACAGCCTGGGACCTGCTAAGATACCCAGATTCAAAATAAAGGGGAGACTGTGGTATTTCATGTTTCTAAGCCTTAGGAAGAAAGCAAGAAAACCGTCTCATATGCCTCCCTGGGTTCACGAGATGACATATCAAGTACTTAAACATTGGTTCAACATGTTCACAAGTGATATGGGAAGATACCTAGGCAGGGATGATCTTACTCTATCCTGAAAAGTCTAGACAAGTTCGAACCATCGAAAGTAATGTCTACTGCAAAATTTTCACAACTGTCACCAGTCAAGTTCCAGATGCATTCCCTCTATTGCACTGGTTGTCCACCTATGTGTGGGTTAAAGTCCATTCTAGCAAACAATCTCTAAAGAAATATTCATGTTACAGGACATAATAGCAAAATTGCAGTTATGAAATAGGAAAAGAATAATAATTTTATGGGTGGGGGTCACCATACCATGAAGAACTCTCTTAAAGGTCACAGCATTAGGAAGGCTGATAACCACTGCTCTATTTTGTGTGTGTGTGTGTGTGTGTGTGTGTGTGTGTGTGTGTGTGTCTTTTCTATAGCATTTACTACACTGCAGTGAATATATTCTTATGCCTTCATACCCCGGGTGACTGCGAATGCCTTGGAGAATATGGGAGATGAATTATTCATCCATGTACCCTCCTGAGTCTTAGCAACATCTCCAGCACATAATAAGTTGCTGAACAATTGTTGAATGAACAAGTGAAGGAAAGACGAAAGCGAGCACATTTCAAGTCTGTGCAGAAAGATGTCAAAACCCAGGGGAAGAATCTGTGGGAAACAGGTCAGGGAGGGGTCTTCAGTGACAGAGACGACCTAGGACAGGAGTTGGATTTCTGGGTGGCAGCCACAGGGGAGGCCAAGCAGGCATCTTTGAAGCTGCTATAGCATAACAGAGGAATGTCTAAGGGCAGATCTGTCAATCCAACACAGGGTGGTACATCTTTACAATGGAGGACTCATGAAAAAACAAGAGTCTGCAAACCCATAGAAGATCTGAGCCTTAGACCTCCATGGGCTATGCATCTTCTAAAATAGTAGTAGACAGATATGGGCTCTAAAATCAGGTTTCCTGGCTTCAAGTCTTAGAATTTTCAAGTATAGGATGTGTGAACTGAGGCTTCATTTTTACATCATATACACTACAATGGAGGAAAATATATATTACATATAATGTATATATTATAAACTGTATATAAGAATTATATAATTATAAATATATAATATCATATATTATATTTATTTACTTATATATGGTTGGTTTTTTAGGTGAAACTGAGATAATACGTTTAATGAGTGACATGTTTAGAATGTTGCCTCTCAAATCATAAGCATATAATTAAGATTTGCCTTTTCGAGAAGAGCTCAGATGATTGTTTAAAGTCATGGAAGAAAGTCCCTGAGCTCCGGCTGAGAGGAAATGTCAGTGTTGTCTGGGGAAAAGAGACAATAACAATAACTCAAATTTGGGATTATAATAAAACTTTATTATATAAACTTGGTGACTGCTCACGTGCTTCTGCTTGCTAATAGAATTTGGTTATTGTCTATGACTTCAAAAGGGTCAGTCATTAAATCTCCTCATGAAAAACCTCGTACATGACAGGAACTCTGCAGATACCATGAGTCCCTGGATCAGTAGAAAAATTGCTGTGAAAATGTGTACACTATCAAAAAGTGACCCACAGAATCCATGCAATCCTCCTAAAAGTTCAATGTTACTACTCTTCACAGAACCAGGAAAATAATCCTAAAATTCATAGAGAAGCACACAGTCCCTGAGGTGTCAGAATACTCATAAGCAGGGGGATGCTGGAGGTGCCACAATGTCTTATTTCAAATTATATCATAGAGCCATAGGCAAGCATAAAAGCGGACATGTGAACCAATGGAATAGCACAGAGGGGCTTGGCAGTAGATCTGTAGAGTTGCAGCCAGCGGCTGCTTTGACAAATGTACCAGAAACAGATAACAAAATGACAGCTTCTTTAGCAGAACACACTAGACAAATGAGATAAGTGTGTGGATAGCAATGAAACTAGATACCTATATCTCACCTAGCACAAAAGCCAAGTCAAAACAAACCAAAGGCTTTCCTATAAGACCCACAGATCTGAAATGGGATAACAGGAGAAACATCTCCATATACAGGCCAGGATTTTGTGCAGAGGATTCTGCTAGCTTGGGAAATAATTGCAACTGGCAAGTGGGGTTGAACGAAATTTAAAAAGCTTCCACACAGCAAGGAAGAACTCAGCAGAGAGGAATGAGCCTACAAAATGGCAAAAAGCATTTTCCAACTATGTATTTGGTAGAGAGTTGATGTCTACAGTCTATACAGAGGTCTAAAATTCAAATGACAAAATGACAGGTCATCGGATCAATAAACAAGTCTGTGAATTAAACAGACGCTTCTCGGTGAAATAAATTTAAATGGCCAGCAAAGATGTGGAAAGTGTCCTCACTCATCAGGGAAATAGAATTTGAAACTGCACTAAGGTTCCATCTCATCCCAATCAAAAGGCTGCTATCAGGACGACAGAAGGCAATGAAGAGCCATTCGTCACAGGGAGCAGCAATGTAAATTAATACAGCTATGGTAGAAATCAGCATGGAGTCTCAGAAAGCTAAGAAAAGAAGCTATCCTAGAACCCATAGATATCCCACATGGACATATTCCCCAAGGAACTGAGATCAGCACACAGAGGTACCCACACCTCCATGCTTACTGCAGTACTGTGCACACGAGTGAAGATCTGGAAGCGACCTGGATGGCCGTCCACAGAATGGATTTTAAAATGCACCACACACACACACACAAACGTGGTTTCATCAATTATAAAGAATGAAATTAATGAGACTTGCAGGGAAAAAGAAAGGGACTGTAGCCCATCACAGTAAGTGAAATGAGCCAGTCTAGAAATGCAACTGCTCTGTAGTTCCTTCCCTCCAGACACAGAATTGGAATGAAAAACAAAACTATAATATGGCATAAAGTAGAAAGGGCCTATGTGGTAGGAGGCAGGTGACTAAGGGATACTGATGAGAAGACAACACTGCAAAAATACAAAGCACTCCTCTCTCTCTCTCTCTCTCTCTCTCTCTCTCTCTCTCTCTCTCTGTGTGTGTGTGTGTGTGTGTGTGTGTGTCTAAGACTGGACTATGAGACATCAAAACAAAAGAACTACTTAGTGGTAAGAAAGTCACTAGTGCAGCAAAATGAAATGATAGATGGAGGGAAACTCATAAAGACAGGCAGTATTTTGTACACTTAGTGAAAGGTGTATTTAGAAGAATAAAGTCTGAGATCATGTCTTGAAGGAAATTAATGAGATGAATAGGTAAAAAGATTAATCCAGCTACCAACCAAATTCTGGAGGCAGCACAAGGGGCTAGCCTCTATCATCAGGGAGATAGAGGTACTGAGAGAGGAAAGGAAATCGTGTTCCTAGGACGTAGGGCCTGGGTGCAGAGTCACTGAGGGACTTCCCAGGGTGGAGGCAAGGCTCCCTCACACATTTAACACACAGTTGTCACCCAGGAGCCTGACCAGGATGACAGTACCTCTATTTCAAATGCTCTTTTCCGGCAGGTGACAGACTCTTCTCTCTCACTTGAGGTTTATACCTCCTTCATTATCCTTTGTGTCACCTCAACTTGTCACCCAAAGCTATCCTGTCTTCCCATTTTTATTATTTTGATATTTTCTTACTGTGGATGCAGATGTCCACCGTCATGCAAGGTAATAAACCATCACCACTGCATTCTCCGTTGGCTCGGGATAGTAAGCAGGGTTTCACATGTCTCTGGGGACCTTTCGTTGACAAGCCTACCCTTTGTGTCTCACCAAGTCCTGTATAAAGAAGGAGGAAGCAGCCCAACTGACGTGGAAAGGGGGGAATGTAGGAAGGAGGGAAGTAGAGTGATATTTGGGAGAAGTACATTCAACACCACATCATTTTGGATGGACTGATTTGGACTCTCTGGGATGTGATTTCTATGTCCTCCGTCGAAGCCACGGGCTGTCGCTCTGGTAACTTAGACTGTTTTCACTGGGTTGTGGCTTTTGTTGTTTCTGTCACTGCTGTTTTAATGACTGCCAGCACTGATCACTGTCATCCTAGGACAACTTCCAAGCAGACATACTTTTAACAACCCATGCTAAGGGTGGCTGTGGATTTCCTGGTCACATCTGTGCGGCGGCTGCTTATAATGCTGGAGTTCATGAAGGTGAAGAATGTCTGACAGCATACTTCTGGCATTTGGAGATTTCATTTGACAGTATCGACTGCAGTGAACTGAACGCCCACCAAACAACATTGATAAGAGTATCTCTTGTGGTTTTGAGAGGCAGCTTGATACAATGAAAAGAGATGTGGATTCAGAATTCACAACAGCTGGTCCCACCCCCTCCGCTCCCCACCCCCAGACTCTACATTGGATTTGCTCTGTGACCTTGAGCGTTTTATTAAAGCTCTCTGGCACGGAGCAGCATCTGTAAAATTGGGACAGCATCATTGTAATACAGCTTCAACTCGCACTTTGGTGGCAGGGTGTTTCTATTACCATCTAGCAAACACCAACAATAGATAAGCTTGCACAGAATACAGAATAAATCTTTGGCTGAAAAAAAAAAAAAAACAGACCTGGGAAGGCAGGACACAAACCTGGAGGAAAGATGGGCACATAAACTCAATGGAATTACCATAGATTGTAAAGAAATTTACAAACATGTTTTTCGATAGACTAGTGTAATGATAGTAATTAAGAGGCAGGAGTATGCTGTACCACTTTAGAACGGAGGGACAGGGAGGTTGGGTACCAGTGGCTTGCCTCTGTTTCAACAGTCAAAGCTGTAATTATGAACAGCACAGCCAGATCATTTGTATTTTCCTGGATGACTGGTTGAATTTAGGCTGTGACACGTGGCTGTTGGCTTTACTGGTAGGTGCAAGGCATGCCATCAAGGCAAGTGACAAATGCAAACAGCCCTTTCCCTGGCTCTTATCAGCTGCAAACACAGGTTGTGGACCAGGGGAGGGAGAGCGGTCCTGTTTGTGTTGGTGGATCAGTGGCCAGGAGCCGAAGAAAACATGGAAACACATTTCCTTTCTGCCACAGCTACTACGTCCAGATAAATGAAAGAGTGACTGTAAGTATGAAAAATAAAACAAAGAACACAGTGGGCACAGAGAGATTCAAGGAAGGGAGGCAATATGGAAGCAGTCTTTGGAAGGAGGAAACATACAGACTGTGTTGGTTTGAATATGCTTGGCCCAGGAAGTGCCACTATTAGGAGGTGTGGCCTTGTTGTTATAGGTGTGGCCTTGTTGGAGGAACCGTGTTACCATGCGTGTAGACTTTAAGACTCTCATCCTAGCTGCATGGAAGTCAGTCTTCTTCTAGCTGCCTTTGGAACAAGAGGTAGAACTCTCAGTTCTGCCTGCACCATGCCTGCCTGGGCACTGCCATGCTCCTGCCTTGATGATAATGGACTGAACCTCTGAACCTGTAAGCCAGCCTCAATTAAATGCTGCCCTTATAAGAGTTGCCTTGGTCATGGTGTCTTTTCATACCAACAAAACCCTAACTAAGACATAGACCCAGAGAATCCCATCTCTGAGCCCTGAAAAAGTAAAGTGAACCCTTGATACCAAGAGGGAGTAAGGGGATTAGATTAGCAAGCTGGGAACACTCCTGGCACTGATAAACTATCCCTGATAAGGGTAAACCACACCATGGCAACCTGAGTGGGGAAATTAAGGTAAGAATTTAGAATCTTTTACAACTGTTCTACACAACAATTAGATGGCCGTTGACTCAAAAAAAAAAAAAAAAGCTGATAGTTTTATGTTTTCTTAACTTTTATTTTTAATGTGTTTTACAAAAATACCAGTTTCTAACAGATAACCGATATAAACATTAAATTTTTAGGGCTTAGTCAGTAGTGTTTCCCTCACAACCACAAGGACTGGAAATTAATCTCTTAGAAACCAGTTTGATTAGCCAGAGCACTGGGTATGGTCACACAGGCTTGTAATCCAAGCCCTGAAAAGGCAGAGACAGACAGAACCCTGTGGCTTTGTAACTCTTCCACCTAGCCAAACACACAAACTCCAGAAAAACAAGGTAGAGCTCAGAACAGACATTTATGCCTGTGTACCCCCACATGCACATTCATATACAACACACACACACACAAACACACACACACACACACACACACACACGCCTCTGGTGGATAATCTAGGAGTAGCAAGAAAGAAAAGAGACTATCTACAGACAAGAGAAACACCTTGACACTGTCCCTCCCCTACCCTCTACTGCCAGATGTTAACATCCGCACGGTAAAAGAGAGATGCTGGAGGATGCTGATACGGCTGTGCAGGTAAAGCGCATGCTGCTTAAGTGAGAGGACCTGAGTTGGATTCCCAGAATGGATGTAATACCAGACACAGTAGCCATGGTCTATTATCCCAGCGTTCCTTTGACAAGATATGACATGGGATATGGGGACAGGAGAACTTCTGGAAGCTCACAGCCATCTAGTCGGGCATACATGGTAAGCAACAAGACTCCCTGTCTCAAGCAAGGTAGAATATGAGGACCAACAACCAAGTTTTCTCTGTTGCCTTTACCCAGGTCCTGTGGTCTGTGTACACCCACACTCAGACACACCAACAGAAATTTTCACTTTGAATGCAGTAGCTGCTGGGTAGAGTACGTTCATTGAGCCTCTGGGACTCCACAATGAGCCACAGAACATTTCTAAGCTCATTGCTCTTTATCAATTCCCTATTGACTCTCCTCCCACAATCCATCCTTCCCACTTTAAAATGTCACACCAGCAACACGCAGCTGACAAGGTGGTGCGTGGCGTTGAGTCAAGAACAGCCATTTTCAAGTGATATAATTTTGGGGGATCCTCTCTGATTCTCATTTTTCCAAAGTGGAAATAGGATTAATAGGTAAAATAATATCTACCTAGAAGGCTAGTTGAAAATGTTCAGAAGTGAGCTAGAAAACACAAGGTATCGCATCTGAAGATTAGTAGGTGCCAAATAAATAGTAGCTATCAAGCACTTGTCTGGTTTTTCTAATGGGGAGACAAATTACTGGATCTAAGATGTGCCCTTGACACGTCAATAAAAGGTGCTGCTATGCTGTGCAAAGAAACACGGGTACACATAAAATGTTGGAAGAAGCCAACTTGGTGCTGTTAATTATAATAAAGCTCACTAAAGAGCAGACACCAGGTATTACACATGCTTTACTGGCCCAGCCTCATCCGTCTTCTTGTCATGGCCTCGTGGTGGTCAGAATATAATTTCTGCTTCCTGAAGTTGTCCTTAGCCATGTGCTTTTCTTTGATTCACTCAAACGCTAGCAGCTTTCATGGCCTCTTCAGTTGTACTGGACCCATGCTAACACATTGGCTGTTCCCTGCTGTATGCCTGGTGCTTACATGAGAGCCATTGTCCCTGTGAGGGATTTGAGTGCCATGAGTTGGGGTCACCCAGCTCCCCCAACAAACCTGTGCATGAGAACAAACAAGTGGCTGTTGTCTTCAATAGCAGAATTTTAAAGACGATATTTTAAAGACGACCATAGCAAACCTTTTAATGAGGGGCACTGATAAAAGAATTATGGCTTTAGACAGAAAAATTGGATCACATGACTTTGAGCTTATTTGCAATGATAGCTTTTATATTTATTTCTTAGATATCTGGAGGATTATGAGTAATCGGACACACATCTCCCCCTGGGCAAGATTGTACTCCAGTGGTATATACCTGGACTGAGCAAGTATCTGACAAAGATCACAAAAAGTTAAGCTTGGTGGGCCTGATTCATCTACCATGAAAGCACAAAAGGAAGATATAATCAAACAGGTACATCTACATCCTAATAAAACTTTATTAACAAAAGCAAATAGAAATACAGATGCATCCTTAGGAATAGAGCGTGTAGGTCCCTGGTATAAACAGAAATAATATATTGGAAACAACTGATTTAAAAGTTCCTCTGTTTATTACATTTGTTATGCATGTTATCATAATCAGAGGCATCTTAATTACATTAAGGCATGTATTAGTCACTGTCAGACACTGTTGTAGGATTTGTGATAACTGACTCCCATTTTCCTCAGAGAAACTTAGGTGGCCTTATGGGTGCAATGAAGATTGCACCCATAAGAAAACGAAGTTCCCATGGATAAAGCCATCACATAGCCTCAGGTCACATGGGTAGAAGGTGAGACTCAAGGTGCTAACTGGGAAGGCTGGCTCTAGACTCGGGGCTAGGTATGATGACTGCTTGCAGAATGGGAGTAGTGCGAACTGGCTTCTGCTGGTGGCTTCCCCTGTGCCAGTCACTGCTCTGAAAGCAGGAGGCACAAATCTCTCATCTTTCTGCACCAAGTCAATAGCATGTGTCTTCTCCATCATGGGATGAGGAGTTAGAGTGTGAAGAGCTGAGTCCTTTGTCCAAGGTTGCACAGCTGGCAGCTGGCTTTACACACTGATGCTCCGCCCCCTTGTGCTCACAACCACATTGTCACCTCTGTTTGTACAAGAGGCTTTAGTCAGAAAGAGCACAGAGGTCAAAAGAAAAGCAAAGATGGCTTGGGAGAGAGGAGGGGACTAAGCTGCTGTCTTGGGTTTAGTTGTATTTGAATAAGCAAATAGGACAGAGTAGATTCTGTCTTATTTGGTGCATAAAAGTGCTTTCAATTCTTCCTTTCCTTCCTCCCCCCTCTTCCTACTCCTTATTTGTGTTTGTCTTATTTCTATACTTTAAAAAATCTAGAGATTACTTATAAAGTATGGGTTTGTAGCTTCCAAAAATGCAGGAGACAGGTCACCGCCAGCCCATCCGTCAGCATCTCTAAGCGATGGCCCTTGAGATCCAGTGTGCCTGCCCTCTCTGGTTTCCTAAAAGCTTCCCATTGTGTCTTAGTACTTACAACCACCTGAACAAGTCAGCATAGATTTCCCATATCTGAGAAAGCAGAAGGATCTAGCAGATATCACCAGCATGTGGGGTTGTACAGGTTGTGCGCGCACAAGAATGTGCAAGATCATTCAAAAAGAAAAAGTAGGAGAGTAAGAAGTAAGAGATGGTGATTGATAGCCGTAGCTGAGTCCAGCCTACACCATCACCTACAGCAAGGCAGGTACAGTGCAGAGAAAGTTACAGGAATGACTCCCCTCTGAAGTTGGAGCCCTCTGTACCTCATTTTAAAAGTCAAGATAGTGGAAGAGAAATCACATTGGGGAGAAGTACCAATGATGAGTAATGCCAAAATTGTGTTGTAAAAACCCAGTGGGAAACAACGGAGGCCTTGGGCCAAGAGTCCCTGTTTCTGCTGCTTCTGGAGAGAAACATTTAGCACCCTGTCTGGCTTTACTTACTTAAAACTGTCTCTGGAAGAGTAAACAGAATGGGGAAAGGTGATGTTTTTTGGCTAGAGGGTGAGATGGCAAAAAAGACATTCGTCACTGCTTCACAGCTGGGGGCAATTAAGCAGGACAGACTGGACAAATCGAGAAATGTCTCAGGATCTGGCTCAAATAGCCTCAAGCTATCAAAGACTTTCCCTTTTCCCCCCTTCCACACAGCCGGCAGATTTCTGCCTACTCCTTGTCAGTTCCTGTACATTTAATAAGATGGAGGGGGTGGGAGCTGTCCGTATAGTACTGGGCACATAGCAGCTGCTCAATAAATGTGGCTCTGTGTCTGGGCCTGAATAGAGATAGACAATTTCAGTTTGCCAATCTGTATTGCTGTCAGGTCTGTGAGATGAACTTGGGTTGTAATAGATTCTGTCCTTTGAGGGTATTACCGCAGCTCGAGAGGAAGGATATCACTAATGAGGAGGAGCCGCCGCAAGAGGAAGGGGATGAAAGAGCCCCTTTCGCTTTCATTCTTACGGAGAAATAATTGCCTAGGAATTGCATAAACTTTCCCAAGTTGAAAAAGAATATCATACTTTAAATTCGTTCTATAGTGCATGATCTAGTGACCGTGTTTTTACCCTGAGCTGAGTCATTTGGCACAGTAAATGCAATTACAACCAAAGTCAATATACTCTTTTCTCCTGCATATTCCTTTTTATCAGTGGGTCTCAAAGGATTGGTAGCACTATGGGTTTTAAAGACTCCGTCCTGGCCATCGTAAGCTTTGGAGATGGAAAGAATTTCTTCTTCCATGTTAATTTTTTAATAGGAATAGGATAATAGGGTGAAAAGAGCATTGATCTGAACTGAGCCACTGACACTAATCCTAACATGTGTGGAGACTCTGGGAATGTCCTTTACGCTCCAGATCTATGCTTAGATGAGCTATGCGAGTTCTAGGTCTAGTTGACCATCATAGTCAGCTAGAGGAGACCCTAGGAAACTTCCTGGGCACCCACACAAATAACCCAGAATTTGGAAGATAAAACTCAAGCTATGCCCTACTCCAAGGGCCATATATTCCCACTAAGTGCTGAGCTCACACGACTGTGGGCTGGAGGAACATCAGCAGCCTTCTCTTGGGGGATCCAGGCTCTGGGGAACTTGGCTAGCTCAGTCATAACTACGCTCATCTAGAGAGTGCTTAATGGGAGCTAGGCTCCACAGGTCTACTCAGCTGTAAGCCATGTGCACTGCATTCTATCAGAGATCAAAAGTCATGCCCATTTAGACTGGATTCTCCTGACACTAACAGAGGGGTCTGGCTGACATGGTGGCTTGAAGTTGCCATGTGTATTAATATAAAATTGGCCCAAACAAAGCTTTGGTTAATAAAAGAGGGAAGAGTGTGTTGTTCCAATGGAAGTCAGTAAGAAGGCATGCCTATGTCTAAAGAACAATCCAATCCACCTGTGTGTCTGTGTGTGTGTGTGTGTGTGTGTGTGTAGAGCCCAAGTTGGCTGGCATGCTGTGACCACTCATGACAAACTATCTGGCACTGCAGACCATCCTGAAAGCTGTGAAGTATCTGTGCCTCCTACCACAAGCTTTCCATCTTTTGTGAGACTTATTTGGTGTGATAGACTCGGCCTTGTGGGCTTGTCTACTACCATGTGTTTGTGTTCAAAGTCTTCTATAGTTAAGGCATTTGGTATATCATGATCTCACATGTGCATGTGTCTAGCATATAGGATGATTAGTATAGTATAGTATAGTATAGTATAGTATAGTATAGTATAGTATAGTTTATAGTCACTCATCTTTCACAGTCCTATATCTCATCCAGTAAATCACAAAGTCAGGAGATGGATTCTCACTGTTTCTTTACCAAATTCTCTCCTCAGGAGAGTTGACAGTGGTATATACTAAAATATTTTGGGGGGTCTTTCTACTGACTCTCATAAAAGTCCTTAACAAATAATTCTAAACCTAATCACCAGCGTGTGGCATTTATTGATCTCTCCAAGGCATTTGGACATACTATGGGCACTTTTAATGCCCACAACCACCCTATGAGAGGTGCCCACTGTTAACATGACCAATTTAAACATGAAAAATAATAAGATATAAAGTAACAGGTACTAAGTTGGCAGATCTTATATTTGAACATGCTCTTCAAGCTCACGTAACGTGATAGAAGCCAGGAGTAGCTATCACCCACAAAGCTCCACCTTTGATCACACTTCTGTCACCCACAACCACTCACATGCCACCAAGAAGCTAAGGACGGAGAGAAGTTGCTTGTCTCTGAGATCAGAAGCTTCTGCAGGGGCGGGTCTGCCTTGTTAGGCTCTAGACCCAACATGCCATCACCTCCCCAAATCTGCTTGACACGGCCTACAGCTGCCACCTTAGCTTCAGTCTTTCTGATAGCCTGTTGGAATCTTTGATTTCCAGCTTAGTTCTGAGTCCCTACCACTCTTACCTCACATCTCAGATCCCTCTTCTGGCTCAGTTCTGCCTATGCCCTGATGAAAACACAATCTTTTCCGACCCCTTGGAAACACAGTCTGTTTCTCCGTGTATCAAGAGTTCTATAAGGGAATCACAAGCTGGATCCTTTAGCTAAATTTTCAACTATATTATTAATTCCCTTTGTTTATAATTCTTAAAATGTAGTGGGTAATGGGGGGGTCCGAGTTCAGAGTACAGAGGTCTAAGGGGAGCAATGGATCTCTCTCTGAGAACAGTTGTAAGGGATCACCCTTCTCGAGTCCACTCACTGCTATTTGCATCCGAGCTACTTCTGTTTCACCTGCTTTCTCAACACTTGAACTGCAGCAGAAGTAGAATGTGTGTGAGTGGGTGTGCATATGTGGTGTGTGTGTGTGTGTGTGTGTGTGTGTGTGTGTGTGTGTGTGTTATTTTGGTTTGTTTTAGTTTTTGTTGGTGGTTGTGGTTTTTTTTTTGTTTGTTTGTTTTGTTTTGGTTTGTTTTTGGTTTCATGCAAGGCTTATTCCCCAAGTCCGTGTGCAAGATGAAACACAATAAATACAATTTGAATCTCACTTCGGCAAGAGGCCAGCTATGCTAGCAAAGAAAGCAGGAAAAAATAGAAGAGCCAGGCCAGGGGGAAGGAAAAAAAAAAAAAAACAACAAGCACCACCCACCTTCCCCAGACCCTCCGCCCCTAAAGAGACAGACAGAGAAAGCCTGTGCACATATGCTGTCAAGAGAAGCCCTGGATTCCCAGGAAACCCCAGAGGAGAGAGCAGCTGCTTTGTTTCCTTGGAGGCAGAGCCCAGTGGGGAGTAGGCTAGAAGAGAGCCAGGAGGACAACGGTAGCAAGGCATTCCCTGGTGTTTTAATGAAGCAATTAGAGCTCCAGGGTTTGAAGCTGCCAGGGCAGGAGGGGCCTCCATAGTAGACTCACTTGCCCAGCCCCCTCACTTTACAAAGGCAGTAACTGGGGTCCCTAGAGGGGAGAGTGATTTGCCCAGAGTGATAGTGCCATCAGGGAAGGAATTAGAACCGAGATCTTTGACATCCTAAGTAACTATCCCAACACAGGGCTCAGGCCTGGGCATGGTGAGAGAGTAGTATTTCCATAGCATCCTGTAAGCATCTGCCAGAATGTCTAGTCCAAGTTCAAGAGGGGCTGCGCTGAAAGAGAAAGCAGAGTAGGGGTGAAGAGCAGCAGAGAGACGGAGGTGGACTGGCTCAGCCACCAACACATAGCTGTAGCTGGTGTCCTATTCATGACACTTTGAGCAAAGATGCTATTTTTCTTCCTTACTGACAAGTGGAGAGCCCAAGATGCCTGGAGTTTGGCTTTCTAAATCTGCCCTCCAAGCTGGGAGGCCACCAAGCCCCAGAATGTTTTCTTAGTACTCAACAAGCCAAATAAATCTACTAACAAAGGGCAGAAGAAAAGACCTGAAGAATGTGGTTTGCCTAGGGCCCCTCCTGCACGACCAAGTGTCCCAGTGTCACACAGTTTCCAGGAAACTTCTCAGGCCCCCAAATGGCCTCTTTGTCTCCCAGAGAAGCCTCAGAAATTTGCATCTTTGCTGTTTTCCCTTTAAAAGAAAAATCATCGCAAAAGAACCTTTAGCAGAGCCTGCCCAAAAGGAGCCTCTGCTACATCAATAGGGGCAGGAGCCAAAGAGAACCATGTTGGCATTTTGCCAAGTGTACTCCCGATCCTTACCTCCACTCACACATGCCACAAACCATAACCATAAGCCATGAGAAGATAACAATGCACAGAGACAGAAAGGAACAGATCTCACCAGCATCAATTAGCCAACGTCTCCATGTAGGGACCCTTGAGTAAGAGTTTCAAGTTCCAGGGTACACCCTCTGCCTTGGGCTTCTTTTCCATCTTTTTCTAGGGGAAAGAAGAAATGTGTATTTCTAGGGAATCACACCCTTTATCATAGCTGCTTCCTCAACAGCCCAATCTCTAATATATAGTGTACTGGTGTGTATCAAAAAGATGAAACCCCTTATCCAAGGACAAGCTCTCTAGCAGCGATTTAACTCCCATAGACTTTCCTAGATGCTTCTTGGCTACTGTCCCCTGTATTTCTGAAGTTGCCATATTTAGGAAAAAGCTACAGAGATATCTCTCGTTTTCTCTAATCTTGCATTTCCTAATTAAAACTATAGGTAAGGAAACTTTTCTAATTATCTTTTCTATAATAGATCCTTGTAAATACTTTTTTGCTCTCTGTTATAGGCTCACCCTCCACTGAAGACAGAACAGAAGAATTCAGCAAAAGGGAGATCTATTCCATAGCAACTTTTACAGGAAGCCCCATAGTGGGACTGAGCCCTTCATCCATATTTATGAAGCCCCAGCACTTGGAGCATAGCTGAAAGAAATGCTTCTTAACTTGAAGCTGTTGTAAAACACAGATTGTCTGTTGGCCTGTGAGTACCCTGGATATGTTCTTAAGAAAGAGGTTTCTTGTTTATAGTTGTCAAATGCCAGCTAAGCCGTCTTTGAGAATGCAAGTTGGATAATCCAAGAATGTGAGATCCAAGCACCAGTGAGGGTCGGCTTACAAACAGTGCTAAGCCCACTTCCCTGCCCCACCAGAGAGGGCTTTGTCTTCATCACCTAAGTATCAAGTACATGCACATTTGCCCTTGGGGGCAGAAAACCAGGGCATTATGTTGGCTGGAACTTCTATGAGTCATAAGAATGAAATGGCTAAGAAGGTACAATGTGAGAGGCACAAATTCTCTTTGATTGCTGAAAAACAGTTCAAGTATGGGAAAGTGTGGCCAGGTCTCTCTATCTCTCTATCTCTCATTCTCATCCCCCCCCCCCCGTCTCTATCTTTCTCTTCTCTGTCTCTGTCTCTCTCATGCCCAGCCCCCACAATCCTTCATATATATATGAAGGATTATATATAATCCTGGCTTATCTTTCCAAATTAGAAGAAAAATAAATACAAATGCCAACCCAAGCTTTCAATCAATACTTAAAATCACTTAGAATACCTTGGTATGGTGTTCTGCGATCTCTTAGCCAAACCCCAGGATCTGGAATTCAAGGTCATTCTTTAACTAAACAGTGAGTTCATGAGTTTGAATTCAGCCTAGGATATGTGAGACCCCGTCTCAGAATCGAAACAAAAACAAAAACCCAAACTCCACGTAGGTAGTTATTTTTCCTCAGAATTTGTAAGAGTTCATCGAACCAAAGTTTCAAAAACTATTAATTTATCTCACATTACATCTAGCACCGAAGTGTGTGAAGAACTAATGAAGAACAGAAGTTGCAAAAACATCAAAAAGAAAAGCAAAAAGAATATAATCATAATCATCATACTATGAGAAAAATCGGGAGCAAAAGTTACTTTCAATCACTCTGTAAATAATTTTCTTTCATCTCTAGACCGACGGATGGGCACTTCTTTAAGAAGCCAAGAACCAGAATAACAGCCAAAGACATCTGTTCGTCTCCTCCTTCAATGAGTGCAGATGGAGACTCCTACATGGTCTGGGAAAGAGGAATCGGTCATGCTCATTAGCCTGGGTAGATTTAGGTTTCAAATAATGAGCTAAATCGAGAACTACCAAGAGACCAACTCTTGCTAAAGCTGCACTGTAGCCTGAAGAGGGACATGCCAATTTCAGATTAATTAAAAAGGTTATTAAATTGTTCAGATGGCATGTTAATGAGCAATCTGCAGGGGGAATCAGTCAACAGCCATGCCTCCCAACGTAATTACAGGACCTTTATTGCGAAGAATCGTGGAGAGCGGGAAGAAAGACTAAAGGAGTATCCATCTTGACTATAATACAACATGGTCAACCTACGACAAAATCCATGAAACAAGATGCTAGCTACACTTGTAATATAAACTCTTTCAGATGAAGGCTGCCACTAATCCAGCCACTGGAATGTTATAATTAAATAGAAAGACAATAGATAATATTGTATGACTTTATAATATGTTTTGGGTCTCCCAAGCATTATTTATCAACTCATATTTTTTCCTGTGCCTAGTGATAAAATTAGAAGGCTCATCTTTATATTAAGGCTTTGACCGAGCTAGCCACAGTGCTATGCTTTTTGCAGTCCCAAAGTTTGAGAGATGAAAGCAGGAGGGTAAAAGATTTCGAAGTTATTCTTGACTGCCTATCAATTCTGAAGCCAGTCTGGGATACAGTAGATACTGAACCACTTGCAGACATCTAATGACCACCAAAGTGACCTACAATTACAAGTCTGTTTGTGTCCTTTTATGTAAATTGCACGTAGCTCCATAGACTTCATTTTCTGTAGACAACCAAGGTTTATTTTCTAGCAAATCCCTAAAGAAGTTGTTAATGGTGCCTGTCTAGGCAGCTCCTAGAATGTAGTGGAGAATGTGATTTTCTATTCTAAGAAGTCTGGTACATAGTGTGCTTGGCAAGGACAAACATTTCCACTACACATGAGAGCTTGCTCATATCTGCTAATGCCACATAGTGCAGGAGGGGTGGTTTCTGTACACTGTATCAGAAATTTCCTCAAGACTGTCAGGATTTGAATAGCTGCCATTTGAATTTAAAATTACAATTAGTTTATTTTTGCTATTATCAAGGTAGCCTGTTGTGAACAGTTTAGATAATTCTATAGCACTCTTTCTATATACCAAGACACCATTCTCCTTGAGTTCTTTTCATAGACAGTAGAAATGGATGAAGCAAAACAACTTCATGTTCTCTAATCCTGCACAATAAAAATGGTATGAATTATTAGTTTACACAAATAGTATTATGTAAGAGTTAAAATATAGCTTCAGACCTCTAGAAATTATTTTTGCAACTAATGTATGAGGGAAACAGTCTGAAACCAGAACTTTTTACACTGCCCCTAAAGTTACAGCTTTAAATAAATGAATGGACTAAATGGAAAACACTTATTATTGGCTGGCACTCAACATTCGCCTTTTCAACCTTTGTTACTTGAATAAACTCCCCCAAACCAGAGTTGCTGGATTTAATAAGTAACTAGTCAGATGTGAATTCCACACAGACAACAATGATGCTTTTAGTATAGTATGCCCCAGATATTGCAAGAAATCTGCTTATACTGAAAAAATTATTGATTTGAAATTCAAATTAAATTGGGCATCCTGAATTTTATGTCAACTTCACTACCCTATTAACATTTATATATTATCGAGAAAAGCAAAAGAATTTAGAAAAGCAGAGTTTGTCTTATATGCCAAGTCAGATTGGCTGTAGTTGGTTGTCTGAATTACTTTGAAACTGAGTTGGATCAAAGAAAAACATTCCACATTATTGACTTGACTAGTGATGTCTACCATAGATAAGGTTTCAGGATTTGCTGAGTCAGGGCCTGGAGTCCTGTCAGGGCCTGGGGTCCTCTCATCTCTTCCTTGGTGGCTAAGCTACAACATGGATTTTCAAATTATGCAACAAAATACAAGCTGCTGGCCTCAACCTTTTTTCCTTACACCCTAGGTTAGGAAGAGACTGACAAGCTGCTTTGCAATAGATATTGGTAATACTTGGAAGAGCTATGAGTGTCCTCTGAACCACAGAACTCAGTTCTAGGGAAGAGATTTACTTAGTAGGAGTGGGGAAGGGTTTTCTGGGCGGTGCTGGATGTCCTTAGATCTTTCTTTATAAATTAAAAACCACTGTGATGCTGGAGAAGACATGGGAAAGTGCATACGACAGGAAGAGGCCAAGAGAAGACTGACATTCATATCCGGTCATAGTCTGACCATGTCCCCCAAATCCATATGCTGGCATCTGAACTCCCATGATGTTGGTGGGCTGTTGGGAAGTTCTCATGCCATTAGAATAGAGTCCTCGTGAAGTAGTATCTTATAAAAAGTGTTGCCAGAGAACCAGCAGCATATGACAGCTTAAAAGAAGACATCATCTATAAACCAAGAAGAAGGTAAGGCCCAACAATGAGTCTGTCAACACTTTGACCTTGGACCTCTCAGCATCGAGAACTGCAATAAAATTTATGGTGCTGTGTTGTACCAGTTTAAGCGAACTGATACTGAGCTTCTAGGACCACACCATGCATTTATTTCCTACCCCATTTCCTGTCTCTTTAACAAGATGACTAAACTCAAGTAGGATTAGAATTTTTAAGAACTAAAGAAAGAGCTTGGACTTCCTGAAATTGGCATGGTAGCCTAGGTGGCATGGGGGTTGAGAAAAAAAAAATGATGTAGCTCATCTTTTCTGTCCCAGTGTCAGATTGTAATGCAGTTTCTTCCTGGAAGCCTCCTATCTTACAAGGAACTTTCTCAGCACACAGGATACGAAGGGGAAATGAAACAACAGGATATTTGAGGACAAGATGTTTACAGGGAGCTAAAACAGAATGTCTTTTTTTTTTTTAAGGTTTATTTATTTGTTAAATGTAAGTACACTGTAGCTATTTTCAGACACTCCAGAAGAGGGAGTCAGATCCCATTACAGATGGATGTGAGTCACCTTGTGGTTGCTGGGATTTGAACTCAGAAACCTCAGGAGAGCAGTCAGTGCTCTTAACCACTGAGCCATCCCTCCCGCCTGAAACAGGATGTTCTAAAGAGTTACAAACACTTCATCCTGTAGGAATGGCCCATTAAGATGGGAAGTAAACAACTTCAAATAATTTCAGTAAGAACTGATGAGATTCACTAGGCCTCTCCCTCCCCAAGAGTACAGATATGGTAAGGACTGCTGACAGTCACACATTCAGACAATTGAAGCTGCAAAGAAGACCGTCAAACAAGCCCATCCACCACAAAGAAACAGAAACCTACTGAACTTCTGCAGGGAAACAAAAACCGGCTAATCTGCCAGGAAGAGGCTCAGGCCAACTGAGAAACTTGGAAAGACACTTTATTTTGTTTTATCTATTTCAACTCTCTAATGAAAAGAACTCAGGGATAATGGTATCTTGGTGTATGGAAAGAATGCTACAGAATTATCCAAAAAGCTCACTAATCATAATTTTAAATAAAAAAAAAAAATGGCAACCATCCAGATTCTGACAGTCTAGAGGATATACAGAAACCACCCGTCCTGCACTATGTGGCATTAGCAGACACCGGCAAGCTCTCATGTGCAGTGGAAATGTTCATCCCTGCCAAGGACACTCTACAACCTGTTGAATTACCTGCAGGCTGGAGTACACTCCAGGATCCCAGTTTTTGTGAGCTCTCATCTATTCTGCCGTAAGCTGTGGTGAGGTAGCTCTCTTGGAGTCATTTCTGTTCTTGTATGTAACACCTCAACCATAGTCTTGTAAGTAACCCCAATAAAAGTCTTTGGCTCACCAAGTTGAACTTTGGTGGTGTCTGTACTTCAATCTACCATGAATTCCCTACATGGGGTGAGTAGATTTTGTGTTTGTTTGTGTGCATGTTAGTGTGGTGTGTGTGTGTGTGCTACTCCCAGAAAACTCTGTCAAACAGCGTCTGACCCCAGTACCCTTATCTCTTCTACCAGCAACATGGAAGGGCTGACTATGAGTGTTCACTGAACCGCAGACTTGCAGTTCTAGGGAAGAAATTTCCTAAGAGTGGGGAGCAGTTTGGTTAGCAGCCAGTTATCTAGACAGAGGTCACTGTTACCTACCAGCACACACTTCAGCGTTTCCAGGAAGCTAAAAGTTTTGCATAATTGGCCTAGTGTTAAATTGTTAATAGGTCATTGTAAATTCCCTTAAGGCAGCAGGCAAATATCAAATTGGCTAATTAGCAACAAAATATTTCAAATATTGTTAGCATTCATAGCGGCTTGTCACAAGGGCAAATCCTGCATTTCCCAGCATACACGCTCAGATTCAACTTCTATCTTCCTGTGCTTAAAAAAATAATAATAAATATTTACACACCACTAAATATATTTTAAATGTCCTAGCTCTGCTAAAGCCTTTGGATGCCGTTACCTATTTGTGCTCCTGGCAAGTAGTTATTGAAGAAAGGAAGAAAGGTCTCTTTTTCTTCAACAACTGTGGTTGAAACCCAGAAGAGGTTTCACTTAATACTGCTCTCTACCCACCTGTGAAGATGGTAGCCCTTGTCTCTGATTTCTGGCATGGCTATCTTTTGTGCGTGCCTATTCATTTCAACTCAATGATGATTTATGATCCAGATGCTGCACTCAGTGAGAGCCACACAGTGGTGATTAATATATAGCACCTGTGTTGCTCTGCATTCAACATCTAAATAATGGAATAGCATTCATGTGACAGGGGCAGAGAACCATGGGAAGAGCCAGTGATTCTATCCAGGCTGGCTGGGAGATCAAGGAATATTTTACAGAGGTAACATTGCACGATGGAAAAAAAAAAAAAAAACAAACTTGAAAGCAAAATATCCGGAAGTCAAAATTCAGGTAAAATTTTAATTAGTGCAAAATGGCTAGGAATGTTGTATGTAGGAAATGTTGGACTAGAGGATGGCGATAAACAATTCATTCTGCTAATTACCTCAATAAAAATCACAGGGACTTTGGAGAGTTAAGGAGAGTTGAAACTGAGAGCCAATGGATAATATGACACACTAGTCCCACGGGAGTAGACAACTCATGATCATGTAGCTTGGAAAGGCACAGCCCTATGGAATCAACCCTAGAGACTAGAGAGAGGTCTGCATGGGAAATGTGAATGACAATCTATGACCAGCATCTTGGAGAGAGCAGCGGTTCTGTCTGCTCAGACCCCACCCAGTATGTCTGAAGACAGTAGCAGAACCTTTGGTCCCAGTTTTGTACTCATGGCCACGAACACAGATGCTCAGTGCAGGATAAGAGCTGTCGTTTGTTGCTGTCTTCTTGCTGTGTATGAGAAATGTCTCTCGCAGGGATTTTTAATTAATCTGAACGGCCAAGAAGAGCTTAAACTAATTGTTCCTAGAAAACTACATTCTTAGCCTTTATAGCAAACATTCAAATACCCATTCTCTACTGATAACTTTGTCCTTTATGAATTTAACTATGTTGACCGTATTAGAAAGCCCCATTGGCCGACAGTCCAAGCAAAATGATAATGGGAGCACTACCTTAGGAGTTCCAGTTTTGAAAACACAGTAGCTCTATATAGTTAAAAGTAAATGATGAGAAAACCCAAATTCTAATTACTATCGATAATGTGCCTGTATAATGTGATAATGGGCTTCATAGGGGAAAATTTCATAGATCTTGTTAGATAGCACTGTATATTTTTGTTTGGGATTTAGAAAATAGAAACATAGATAATTTAGTACCTACATACTTCCTTCTAATCTCCTATTTTCCTTTCTGTAACTAGACATATAGAAAAAGATAAATGACCAAAATCATGTTCGAGTCTTGCAAATGAAGCACACACATGACATGACATGACATGACATGACATGGATATATAAAATATGCTCTACTACAGTATTAAACTTGTAGAACAATACACCACTTTTTGAATGACATGAGCAGATGATAATGTGTTTAGTACAGTAGGTTAGTAGAGTATCTCAGGCCAACAGCAAAACTGCTAATCACCACCTCCTCTAACTGCTCCTCTTTGCTTTTTAGAACCAATAATCATGAAATCCAGATGTAAGGATCAATCAATGTTGTTTATATATATATTTATTTTTATTTCATGGGTATGTGTGCACATACATGTGTGTACATATATGTGTGTATGTATGTGTAGGTGTACCACATATGTGCAGAAGCCCACTTATACTAGAAGAGGCTGTTGGATGCATTGGAACTGGAGTTACAAGCGGTTGTGAAGCTGATGAGGATTCTGGGAATTGAACCCATGTCTTCTTCAAGAGCTCTTAGAGCCCTCAGCCATTTCTCTAGCTCCTCAATCAAGATTTTAAAAAGTACTTGTCTTACTCACTTTTTTTTTAATTGGTGTGAGAAAACACCAAGTCCAAGGCAACTTATAAAATAATGTGTTAATTGGGCTTGGAGTTTCAGAGGCCATGACGTTAGAATGCAAGCAAGCATAGTAGCAGGAACATATGAAGCAGTGGCTGAGTGCTTACATCGTGATTCACAAGTAGAAAGCAGACGGGGGGGGGGGAGAGAGAGGAGAGAGAGAGAGAGAGAGAGAGAGAGAGAGAGAGAGAGAGAGAGCAAGCACTGGTAATAGCACAAGTCTTTTTGAAATAATCAAAGTCCACTCTTAATCCTTCCCAAACAGTTCTACAAACTAGGGACCAGATATTAAAATATATACACCTATGGAGACCTTTTTCATTCAAAGTGCAACAGTATTCCAAGTTAATGCCAAAGATTTTCTTTCTTGGGTTAGTTGCTCTTTCATAGCACAACTCTTCTAAGAGATTCTGTGTTTCTAAGAAGTTTATATCCAGAGTACAATAATATAAAATAGCAGGAGGAGGAACAGAGAAAAAAGAAGGAAGTTCAGGGGTGAGGTCATCTCTTCAAGTGCCTGTAACTGGAGAGCAATCAGGACAGTCTTTACATCAGCTGCCATTGGATAGCAGTTTGAGAAAACAAAGAATCTTTGATATTGTAGGCAAGAACCATCTTTGAGTATTTTACCTTTCAGAAACAATTGCTTCTCTTGTTTTCCTTCTTGCTCAATATCTGGCATAGGTACTGTAGGGAAAAAGATGGATTTAAAACATGTTTATCTAAAATATCAAAAGAAGTTATGACAGAAAGAAACCTGGTGATTCACAAACCAAAATTATCATTCCTGAAATACAGTTGGCTTCACTGAAGACTTATTAACATAATGGTATTTACAAGAGTCCTCATACTAGAGATAATAACATGCAGACTCACATAGTCCTTGCTACCTCCATATACACCAATGTATGTACATATCCACACCTCCCACACACACATGCATCACTTATACTAATATAGAAATTCACACTTATACCACATACATCCCTACTCCCATCCCAACAAACTCCAGACCCATACACACCTATAATTACACATTCATATGCCACATGTGCACACAGACACACACACGGACACACACACACACACACACACACACACACACACACACACACACTGAGTTCTATCATTAATGATTTGAGAAATACTTGTTTCTAGCCTATCCTGGTGTTTCATTAATGATTAGCTCTTGAACTATTTACATCTTAACACAAATACCTTGGCTATGGCTCTTTCTAGAACATACCTTTCAGTGATTGATTGATTGATTGATTGATTGATATTATTGTTTTTTCTGCTTTCTTTTCAGAAAACCTACTGAAAAGGTTGGAATGCTGGCTCAATGTTTAACAGCACATACTGCTCTGACAAAGAACCCAAGCTTGGCTTCCATCACCCACCCAGTTGTCAGCAGCTTACAAATGAGTGTGACCCACCCCCCCTGGGGATCATTTGCCCTCTCAGGCCTCCATGGGCACCTGCACTGATAGGCATGGCTCCACACAGACACCTAAAAATAATTAAAAATAAAATATAAATTAAAAATTAAAACTTATTAAATATTACAGAACGTGTATTCTTGGATGCACCTTGAAAGCTTTGCTACACATACATCAAAGCAACATAAAAGTCTCTTTTGAGTCTCCATTTTAATAGATGAGGTATCAAAAGTTTTTGGACTTTTGAGTTATTTATTAATAAGAAAATATCCCAGGAATTAAACATTTATTTAAAGTCAAGAGACAGAATCTTTAGTGTAGCCAACAGACCCAGTTGTCTGAGTGAGCCCTTGGCTGCCCCATTTGAATCCATTTAAAATGGAAATTAAATACTTCCAAGGACAGGGAAAACTACATGATTTCTTCCATCTCTATAGTCTTGATGGTTAAGGAGATGACTCTGTGGGTAAAGGTGCTTTGCTTATTGTACAAGCCCAAAGACCTGACTTCAGATCTCCAGCATATACCTAGAAATCTATGTATGGGCATATATGTTTCTTGCTCACGTTCTGTAAGTGGAGTGTGGTTTGTAGAATCTCTGTGGTCTGCTTAATAGCCATCTCAGGTGAAAAAGGCAGGTGATGGAGCAGGACACCAGACTAGCCTCTCTACACATACATGCAAGGATGCATGTTCCTGTACTATTCATACCATTCATTTGTACAACACACACACACACACACACACACACACACACACACACACACACACACACACACCATGCCAGTTCTTAGTGATAAGTATTGTTCTACAAATCCATTCTCTTCCAGACCCTCTTATTAATATTATGCACATACCTTAGTTTCCTTCAATGCCAGCTTCTGTCCTCCACTGAAGAATAAGGATTATCCATTGTCCAGTAAGTTACTGTTTTCTTCAATATTCAATGCCCTTCAGAAAGTCACACCCTACTGACTTTATTCTTTACTGCCCTCCCGTCCTCCATACACATCCTGATGCTTGCCATTTTTATGAGTTCTGGGTACATTGTGCCTTCCTTTTATTTTTTTTTTCTCTTTGTATCTCCCCCCTCACTTCTTATCCAAACATGATGCTTCTTTGAAGCTTGACTTACAAAAGAAAGCTTTTAGTCATTTCAGCTAGCATTGATCTTTCTCTTCTGTGCTGGGGTTGAGGGTGTTATTAAATGCATTTAGCACTTAATTATGTAAGTTTATTTTATTCTGTTACAGTGGCGTGTGCTGTGTTCCTGTCTCACACCCCACCTCACCCCACCCCACCTCCAAATATAAATCTCTTAAGAGAACAATCCTGCCATAATATTAATTTGTGGTCTTATTCACATTAATTAGGTCCCGGGAACATTTCAGCAATTGATGAGAATGAAAATAAATTGGCAACTAAATGGATACCATGCAACTATTTACCTTGGTAGTATTTGATTTGAATATATTTTCTACTATAAACAGTGCAATTACAACTTCATGATTGTATTTTTCAGACAGGCTACTCTGTTAAAATAAACCCAACATTTTCTGTAAGAAGGAACGAAAGTAAATATATAAGCATGAATTTTAAGATTAATGTCCCCAAAACCCAAGAGTATGTTGAGTAGACACTGCAGTGATCTCCCACCATATCTACCTTTTAGAATTCTGCCTTTTGTAATTTTTCTCCCCCAGAATACTAGCAAGATCTGTTATTTGCTTCAATCCAGTAAACCGACAGAAATAGAATTCTATCAGCAAGCCGAAAGATCTTTCCCCAGTTAGGCTTTCACAGGAGAGCCAGCTATGACTGATCTTGTGATGGATTTCCTGATGTGTACCATGTTCCCCCCTCTCTACCCCTTATTTCTAAATGTAAGTCCCTTAAGAGAACAAGCCTTGTCATAATATCAAGTTTGGCAATTATTAGTGATGAGACCGTGAGGCAGATGACTTAGCTAGCTTACACCTAGACTCCCGGCCTGTAGATTCTATGACATGACAAAGGGAGTGTTGCCTTAAACCAAGGCAATTTGTAGTAATTTAATGTGAACTAATGAGTAGAAACTTTGCACTTCTTTCAAAGGCTGCTATGTTAAGACACACCTATGAGAAGAGCCAAATATTGCATGCACCCTCTTCTATTTTGGAAACTCACATAACGATGTTAAAGAAACTTGCCTTAGGTGACACCTATCAGAAATCCAAAGATATACACATTAACACTAAGAAACTGCATTGCAACTTTGTTGAACACTTTGGCCAAAGCATTCAATGACCAAAATTTTAAACAGGCAGGAGGGGATTTGGGCACTTTTAAAGAACAGCTATGGAATATCTGTGTCATAATAGGTCATGTATCTTAAAGGTCATTAACTCTCCATGCAACACTAAGGAAGCATCCCACTGCTGAATGAGATATATAGTAACTGCTGAACATCTACTAGTGTGCACTTAAGGAGAGGTCTGGAGGGATTGATAACCTAGTAAGTAGGACTTTGCTAGTGAGAAGGGAAAACTGACTCTTTTTATCCTCTAATAGGTTTATAGCTGACATTACTGCCTGCATGGTTCTTTGTTTCATTCCATTTCTGCTGAACAACTGGAAGAGCCAATGGACACTTTGAATTTCTTAAGAATTTGTGATTGATTTGGTGAAACTGATGCCAACAAGGTGAGGTCGTCTCGAGTTGCACAAATGGATCATTTTTCCCTCTCTTACAATTCAAAGGATTAAAAAAACAGAAAATGCAAGTTCTCCATGTTCAGCCAATTTTATTGAAAGCAGAAGTACCCCCTCACACACATACAACACAGATACATGTATGCATGCACACACATGCAGAAACAAAATTTTCACGTGTTTGAAAGTGGGGTGAGGCCTTTGGCTGGTTAGAGTTACTGCAGAACAAAGAAATGAAAACTGATTGGTTCCTGCCATAAGACTGGTGATCTCGCCCTCAAGTGACTGGGAAGCCCTACACTCAGGGAGTGGTTCTCTTAGGTGAGAAAAAAAGGTCTTCCAACTCTGTCATGTGGAGGGAAGACAGGAAGCCCACCATATTAAATGTTTATGTGGAAAGCATATTACTCTACCTAGATCGTCTTTTTTTCCCCCCATTCCATCTGTCTGTCACATTTCTAATGCCTACTCCCTCGAAACAATGGCTACTAGAATTCTGTATTTCAAGAAGCAGGATCCTAACTTTTAAAAACAAAAGTAGATACTTACATGAATCAACAGATTAAATATACTACCAGAGACAGCAAACTTCATTTTACCAGGTAAGGACATTGTGCCAGAATTGGTGTGAGCAATCACCAATTCATAGAGAATCTGGAATCCAATCTTAAAGTAAGCAGAATTTAATATATCTCATTAAAGAAAATCTTGTGTGTTTTCTGCTGTCCTGGTGGATCATCATAACATCTGGAAGACATGAGATAAAAGAATGTCCTGATACACGTGACAAGAAATCTTTGATACAAGAATGACTGAGCTATCTCAACATGTTCTATCCTGTTCACGAAATTCAAGGTGAATTTCTTTCCTTTATAAAATCAAGATACATTTGCTTCTTCATGTGGTTGTCACAGCCGAACTGTGGATTCTCTCAGCCCAGAGTTCAAGCACCTTTTCTAGAATTTGTCAAGTAAAGTCATTTATATCAAGTTGCCTGCCCCCCACTACCTTGGACTCAACTGTCTCTTCTCCCAGAAAGCCATGCGACTAGAAACAGAAGTGGCATTACAAAATGTTGGTAGCCACCATCTTGGCATGGAGACCGAGTCAATAGCAACTTATGGAAGTTTGCATATCCAAATCTTGACAGGCAAGGGACTTGACCATGACCTCCGCAGTCCATTTCACTCTTATATCAAAACAAGAAGTCAAAGCTATGTCCTAGCAGGATCTCCCAGTCCCCAAAGACTAACGTAACAGACCTGATAAATTCTGACTGGAAGATCATGACCATGAACACCACAATGTTTGTATTTCTGAGAAATACACAAGAAAGCTCAAACAGCCCACAGATTGAGTTCCCCGATATTTCTTGGGAGGTGAAATGTCATGATGCCTACAGGTTCTTTCAGGAACCTAAAGGAGGGACAGAGTCTTCTGGTGTAGAAAAGAGCAGTTCCTGAGACGAATGTCAGGGCTAGAATTAAACTGATTGGCACACATTAAAATGCAGCATAATAGTGTATTTGTCGCAGTGGCCTCTCCTGCAGTTGGCTCATAAGGAGTAATGATGGCTTACTGATGTGGAGCAGGGACTCAGCCGCTTGATAACATTGTTGGGCTGATGGTTTGAAGTGGCCCCACTGTTGCTGGCATTTGGCTGGGAACAGCAGCCATTCACTCAGACAGGCAGGGCGCTGCAAACAAACCCACAGCCATGCACAACAATGTCCATTTTGAAAGGCTTAAATAATGCAACTCTCAGCCATAATTTCCATTGTCGTTCTTCTCCTACTGTTTATATAATGTGGCCAAGAGCGGGGCTGTAAACTAATATTACATTCAAGAGCCTCAAACAACAGACACCAGGTTGTATTTTCCAGGGAGAGGATTACCAAGCTTCCTCCAGAGGCAGGCACACCATGGCACACACAGCCACCTGCCTGATTAAGGCAGTCCTTTCCAGGAAAAAAGAACATTGCCACGGAAATAATGAATTAATTTGGCATTTCCTTCAGTCTCACTCAGCACGCAGTGTGCTCCCCTAAGCATGAAAACAGCACATCTTCACAGAAATGGTTCTAAAATGATGTGCCCACTCATAGGAAAGATCAATTTGAATAGATTCAACCCTTAAGAGGGCAATTCAAGACGAAAAATTTTCCCTCAACATCAAGACAGATGGTCTGACTCCTTTGCAAGTCCAGCAGAGACCATTTTCTTTGCCTGTATTTCAACTTATAAACCCTCTCTTGTTCCCTTTCTCACTAACACAATCACACACAAACACACACAAACACACACACACACACACACACACAAAAATATGCACACATATGTACATACATACATTTTATTTGTAGGTTTCCATACATTGAGTGCTTTCAACACCAACATAAAGACTTCTGCTGTTGATGTAAGAGCAAGTGTTCTCTAATATGGTGAACAGAAAAAGAAATGTGTATATCCAGTGCTATTTTGGCCCAAGACACTGTATTCGTTTGCTGTTTGGAAAGGAGAGATGGAATGCATTGAGAAAGGAGCAGCGTTGATTAAAGTGCTGGGTTCTGAATTTAAGACACAGTTCTGAGAGGCGAAGGCCAGACTCAGCACTCCACAACCAAACTGGAACCAGGGTTTGAAAGTGTAATCCGGTAGGTTGAGGGTCAGACACTGTGCATTGAAACGTGGCGGTGCTGATTACAGACAGCTGAGGAGAGGGTGTAAATCAGGGGTGATGTTAGGGTGCTCAGGCAGAAGAATGGAAAAAGCAGACTGCAGCCTCCTCTTCCCCCTCCTCCTCTTCCCCCTCCTCCTCCTCTTCCCTCTCCTCCTCCTCTTCCCTTTCCTCCTCCTTTTCCTTCTCCTCCTCCTTTTTCTCCTTCTGTTCTTCCTCTTCATCCCTCTTGCTTCATTCTGTTCCCCTTCTGCCTCTCTTCCTTCATCCTCTCACCCCTCCTCTTTCTCCTCCTGTTCATGCCAATAACCTTTGATTCCATAGACACAGCTCTTATTCCCATGATCAACTACCTCCTTGTAGGCACCAGAGAACCATCTAACCTGGGTAATTTAAACTTCAAACTCAGGAAGGATGGCTCATTAGCATGGTAAGTAAGAGTCCACAAGCTAAGAGAATAAAGCAATGGTTCCCTAGAGTGGCTGCCTACAAGAATAGACTGGTCAGATTTGTAAAACTCTATTCTGAGGCTATTTCCCCAACAAACTAAGTGAAAAGCCCTGGATATAGCAAAAACTTTCATCAAATTTGAGAAATCCCAGATTCCCATAGACTTTGATGAGCTATGTACCTACACGATACCCTGATCTCATTCTGTTCAATTCCTCAAATACTGGGCAATAGGGGCAAGGGAGCTCCAGTGGCAGTGTTAAGTCAGCATTACTTCACTCCCTCATCAGTTAGAGAAACTCTAAGACAGAAGAGAACTGGTTATTAAAGCCAACATAACTAACACCAAAAAAGCAAGAACATTCAAGGTTACAAAAACCCTAGAACCACCTTTGAGATAAACAGAGCTCTACCAGTTGACTCTACCAGTCAACATGTGTGTGTGTATGTGTGTGTGTGTGTTTCCTCAATTATGCTTTTTACCATTTTCAATGACAAAATGATGGGTTCTTCAATCTTATGGGTTGAGTGACAGAAATTGGACTACCGCTGATGATTTTCATCCTGAGAATTATTACTGCAGACTTTAACATTCCCCCTTAATGCGAAGCAACCTACTTACATCCAGGGATTGCTCTGACCTGACAGACATTTCCTTCTGAGAGACCCATGTAAGGATGACTTAATATTCAGCTCATTATGTTCTACAGCTGTACTCAAGAACTCTACTGACTCTGGATAGAAAGCCATTGCTAAGATTCACTCCTTGATTTTTTTTTCATAGTAACTAAAACCATAAAGGCTGTCTGAGCTCATTGTTAACTCAATCATACAAGACAGTACTACATATAAAACAGTTTCTATGTTGTGTATTTGTTTCACAATTTGCTACAACACCCTTTTCATGGTAAATTTTTATATCTTGGTTCTTTATTATGACAATTTTGTTAGGCTCTGACTTTAAAGCAATGCCTGACTTATAACTCACCAACCTTCTAAAGACTTCCAGGACTATTCCCTCTGAGCACAATCCTTATTTCTTAATTCTTACAATTCTCTTGAATTATTGTCGTATTTATGTCTGCTACCTTTGTTTTTAAAACATACACACAAAAGCAAAACAAAATCCCCCTTCAAGTGCTCCCTAGTGCCTGATGAGTGATGGTCAAGCTCCATGGGACACTTAACAAAATATTACACAATCAGATTCCAAACTTCCTTCTTCAAATCTGGTATAACTAGCTTATTGTCCACAGGATGTGCAGAGGAGGTTCTACTCACACAGATTTTTGTGTCTTCACTGCACTCCCCTGTGGTTTACGTACATCTCAAGTACACAGAATTATGTGTGGCTGTCCTTTGTTGGGAGACATACTTCCTGAGAATCTTGCCCTTCTGTATTTCCTTTCTGTAAATCCAAGTTTAGAGGATATAAGTCTATACCACTTCTAACTCAAATTTTGGGATTTTGTACTCTGAAGAAAGTCAGCGGCCATACAAAAATCCTAACTACTATGAGTCCCTCTGTGGGGAGTGGGCGCGGCCGCCAATCCTACATGCTGCCTTGGATGTGTGTGTCTATGATTGGGTGGTGTGAGGTGGAGTGAGAATGGGAGTATAAATTGAGGACAGCCCCAGATGAGGTGGGCCAGAGACCAGAGACCAGCGTAGCAGAGAGAGACCAGATGAGATCAGACAAGTATTAGAGAGCACCAGTGTAGGAGAGTGCCAGCAGCGTTAGGCCAGAGAGCAGCAGATGAGGAGAGCAGCACCAGCATTAGCCAGCCAGCGTAGGAGAGAACAGAGTGCGGCTGCAGCTGTGTGAAACCTGAGAGAGAGAGAGAGAGAGAGAGAGAGAGAGAGAGAGAGAGAGAGAGAGAGAAGCAGAATAAAGCAGAAGCTGCGAAGGCAAGTTGCTTGAAACCACCTTGGCGTCCCGTGTCGTTTATTCCCACCATCTCTGCTGGCCAGAGACGTGTGCTATGTACAGAAGACCATTTTGGAATTATCAACTGATTAAGGATCCTGGATGAAATTATATGAAGAAAAAAACAGAAAATCAAGAAAAAGATACTCCCTCACCAAAAACAAAATAGACAAGTAACAAAATCTCTAATGTTTTGGGTTAGATTTCAGTAGTTTGTTTCATGTGATACAAGGCAAAGCCAGATTCTCAGTGTAAAGTGTTTGGAAAGAAGAGTCCCCAAAAAAATATTCTCAAAGGGGTTAATCAGAGATGGTATATTAAGTGTTTTTACATGAGAAGGTCTCATTAAAGTACTTGAATCTGCCACAGAGGAAGCACTCAGGGAGTGTTGGCCATCATTACTGTGAGACCACAATGCCACTGTTGGAATTCCAAGAACTGGTTCTAGATGGTAATCCATCATCATAATTGAAAGGAAGGCTAAAAGTACAGAACAAAGACTCACATGTCAAATCTCTAGGATGAATAGGAAAATGGAACACATACTTTGAATGAGAAAATTAAAAACTAGGGTAGCCAAAATTCATACCTTACTGCATCTTATATTTCGCAGAACTGGCCATTGTGGATTACAAGGCTAGAGTTGGTTACTGAAGGATGGGAGAAAGATTGGTGGAGTAGCAATAAACTGTCCTCCATACTATCAGGGAAGCAGCCTGATAAATCATCAATTTTAAGGGAACAGAGAGTAGGAGTGCCCTATAGATTCCAAACAGCCATCAAGGGTACAAGGGAAGCTATCAGGCAAAGATGAGTGAAAAGATGGCCAAATAGCATGGAAGCCCAAGAAGAGCTAGAGAGTTTACAAAAGATGTCTCGACAGAGTGCTTCCTCGAGCTGTAGAAGAGGAGATTCTGAGCATTAGTGTGTTGGACATATGTCAAGGCTGTGGTCAAAAGGAATTGGGAACTGGGTTCAAATCTACCCAAATTTATGAGTTTTTCTCATCACTGAGACAAAATGTCTTAACAAAGACAACTTAGGGAGGGAAGCATTTATTATTTGAAGCACTAAGGATCATGAAGAAAGCTCATAATTTAGAATATTATCAATCAATGTGAGAAAACAATGGGAAAAGGATCCCAAGGTGATGGGGTATATTGTGGTCACAGTCAGGAAGCAAAGACATAAATGGTGATCCTCTACTTATTTTCTTTGTTTTATTCAGTCTAAGATTGGAGGGTACCATCCACATTTGGGGTGGGTCTTCCCATATTAATTAAATCAGTTTGGAATACTCTTATGGACAAGCTATCCATAGGTTTGTCTGCTATGTGATTCTAAATCCCCATTGGGGTGCCAATTAAGAGTAACCATCACACCATATCACAGAGTTCTTCCTTTTCCAAGGAAGGACTTCACAATCCTTGTTGACTCAGGTCCTTGGGAAAATTACTAGCCATTCTATACCTTGATCTCCTCATCGATAAGAATCACTAATTGGAGGGTTATATGAAAGTTATAATGTCCTTGGCATGATCTCACCATTTCTCCATGAATCAATAATAGCAATGTCTCTTTCTTCTGGACACTCAAGTTCCAATCTTAAGAATTCACAACCTTATTAATTTTCCAACTATACACAGTTATGCACACTTGAGTATCATTCTGTTAAAATAAATACATACATCCATGTAGAAATTTCTCAGACGACATCATCCATGGCTACTTCAAATTTTGTTGAATGTTCTGTCTTGCTTTTTACTTTCATTCTCTGGCTCTCAGTCGTTTCAAATGTTAAATTATAGCAGTTCTCTAGCCACCAGTATGTCTCCCTTCCTGTTGAGGACTATGGGGCCAGGGAGCTGTGGGACTGGGAGAGCCAGTCAGTCTGGAGCCAGAGTAAGGTTGAGGCATGTCCAAACTTCAGAGATCTTATCCTGAGATCTGCATGAGTAGGATCACTCACTCATAACTCAGCCCTAGGGCCTACATATTCCTGGCCACACAGCCCTATACACCCATCCTTGCCCTTTGGAGGAGGTCACATACCCTTGCAGCCAGGGTGGACTTCCTTTCCTTATAAGGTTATGTCCAGCAATATCTGAAATTTCTCCCTATGCATATGAAGCTTCCTCAATACACTGTGCCCAGCCAATGATGTATACTTTTCCCTGAAAACCCCTCCCCAGTTCCCAAAGATTAAAAAGCCTTTGTTCTCCCAGTTAAATAAGCTGGCTCTTAGGAGCCTGTCTTCTGAGATTCTGTTCTTGTCCTTGTAGATGTATAACTTGCCACCTGAAGTCTCCATCCCCTGGCCTTTCCTGCCTTGCTTTGCAATGAAGCAGAATTTGAATGACAGAGGATAAAGTGAACACACACACACACATACATATGTACATACATACATACACATACATGTATGTACACACATGCACATGTACGTACACACACAAGAGAGAGAGGGTGTGGGAGAAGGAGGGGAGGGAGAGAGAGAGAAAGAGAGAGAGAGAGAGAGAGAGAAAGAGAAAGAGAGAGAATAGGAAATCAAGTAATAGAAGAGTTTAGTGTTAGTTTTCAGGTTCATTAGATTACGGTGACCAAGTATTTGGCTAAATATCATGAATATTTCTGTGCACATGTTTTGAAAAATATTTATATTACAGTTGGTAAACTTCGAGTTAAGTAGACAGGCCTCGTGTTTATGAGCCCCATCATGTCAGTTGAAGGACTGAATAGAAAAAGACTGCAATATTGTCTCCTCCTGGGTCTCCAGGCTGCTGCCCCACCTTGTCGAAATCAGGTTTACTGATCCATGAGTTCTTTAAATCAATTTCTCCCCCTCCCCTGCACCTAATGTTCCTCTCCCTTTGGAGAACTCCAACTGATCCATGACTTATTTCTGACTTTCGTAGGATAGGCCCACTTGAGGGCCTGAGAGAACTGATGTTAATGTAATGGAGACCTATCAGGTAGTAATGAATAACATGTACTTTACCCCCAATTTTTTTCCTTGACTGGGACAATTCATATACAATGTTCCTTAGAGAGAATCTTCACAGTTAGGAAAAGCATAAAAACACTCAGGATGCCCTTTGAATCTGTAGAGTGTCAACCTCTAGACAGTGCCATTTGCCTAGCAGATCATAGACCACTTCATCTGTAGAAACAGTCTCCAGCTCTCATCCTAGATACAGCTCGCCGCAGGGTTTTTATGAGCATGACAAGATCTGCCATCTCAGTGAGTATTATTCTGCGTCCCCTGTATCTGAGCCCTGCTGGGTTCCATGATTCCTAGCATTTCCCCTGAATTCCAGGTAATACAACTTCCTACACCATTTGTCAGGGAAGCTGTCATTCATATTCAAAGGACATCTGTCTGAAAGATGAATGCGATGAACACCATGCTGTGGGTGGAAGCAGCTCTGATCTATTCTTGTTCTTCTATCTGAGAGAATAATGACTATCTGCTTATTTCTTAAAGGATGATCTCTGGACCACTGGAATATCTTTAAAAAAAAAATCACTAAAAACCAAACCTTACAATTCATCTCATTCTAATTTCACACCTTGCCTTATCTTAATGACAGAGTTCTTTCTCACCGTTTCTGCTTGTTATTCTCACTTTCTTCTGCCCTTTTCTGTCTCTCCCCCATTATTATTCTGCGTGAAGTTTCACTCAGAAGTTTTTTGCTCTTGCTTTGTTTCTCCTTTCAGATCTCTTCTTTCCTATAGTTTATAGACAACTTTTCATTGTTATGTTATGTTTTGTTTTGTTTTTGCTGTTTTTTGTTTTGTTTTGTTTTGTTTTAACATCAATGTTCACTCAGGTAACTTTGATTAGATCTTTGCTTCAAAACAATAACCTCTCCGAACTTAGTGTTCCTCTCCAGCAACATCTACATTATTTTCCCCACCTTTAAGACAAGAGTTTATTACTGTCTTTATTCAATGCCTTTTGAATAAAGTGCCTCAGTGTTGAAGAAATGTAAGGAAATTAGGCTCAATGGGTACTTCTGGAGTTTCAATCCCTTTGTCATTTGTCAGTAGCTATAGATGCACCCCAGGTCCTGTGCAGCAGGACAGGGTGTAGGATAACTCAATTTGCTCTAAAGTCTCTGCCTTCAGTTTGTTCCCAGGTACCAGAAGAAAGTTTTGTAAAAATGGGTGCCTGGAGGGCTGGTGTTAAGATTACATAAGATTAGCATATTATTGCAGGACAATGATGGTGCTTTAATCCCAGCACTTGGGAGGCAGAGGCAGGCAGATTTCTGAGTTTGGGGCCAACTTGGTCTACAGAGTGAGTTCCAGGACAGTCAGGGCTATACAGACAAATGCTGTCTCAAAAAAAAAAAAAAAAAAAGATTTTTTAGCATATTATCAACTATCAACTATGAAGTCATGCTGGGGAGGGTCCTTTCCAGTTGTTCAGGCAAGTCCTCGCCCAGAGACTTCCCAGGAATTAAAAATTAAATGAAAAACTTGGCTATAACAAGTAAATAAAGAAAATAAACAGCACACAATTACCAAACTTAGTCTCAATTGTGCTCCATTCTTTCTGTCACCTAGAAACTAATTAGTAAGACATAATCACACACTTCCTGCCCAGTAAACATACAAGTCCCAGAGGATCAAATGATTCGTATCATGAATCACTGGCCACCGCTTACTGGTAATTATCATATAAATGAGGTGCTTCAAGTTGACCTCTGATTCCCTAGTCCTTTTCTGAGACAGCAAAGATACACCAGTTATGCAAGAACTGGATACAATTTAAATTAGTTTTCTAGCATTAGCCTTCTGGACAGTCTTTGAGGAATGGGGAAAAAAAGGCTATAATAACAGAACTAAACCTATCAAAACAGATGAAAATATAGCAATATATTCAGAAATAATTCCTCTAAATGCAAACTTCTAGAGCAAAACATAGCGATGCTCTAAAGGTAACCATTTGTCTTATCCTTTCATGTTCTTCTCGGGGAGTTATGCCAGTCAAAAGAAGATACCCAGCTCTGGTGACCAGGAGTTAGAGTTTGGTCAGCAACTCCTTTCATCTCATCCATAGTCCCTTTCTTTATGCACTTAAGAAGTTACCCTGGGAGATTTTAGGGTTCCATCTTGTCCTAACATTTGTTGAATTTTTGTTTTGTTTTGTTTTGTTTTGGATCTTCAATACACACATTTGATACCATTCCCTAAACATCATTTAAAACACCTATTCATGGCACGTTGGAATTAACTGAGGAACTGTAAAAGATGCAGAGTCTGGGGCTCTATCCCTTGAGAGTCTGAATTAATTAGTCTGGGTGTAGCTTGGACATCAAGGCCTTGAAAAACTCCCTGGGTGATTCCCATGCAGCTCCGATCAAGAAGCATGTGTTAATTACTGCACACTTTTGGCTGTGGGTAGTTTCTCTCCTTTCCTTCATCACTCACAGGAGCTAAATTACCTCTCTGAGGATGCCTCTCATTAAAAGACATAGATTCCAACCTGATCTGCATGAGTGTGGGAACCCCAATTGGTCGCAGGGACCACAGGAGTGACACTATAATGGGCTTCTTCTTTCTTTCACTTCTCTTCCCCTGTCTTCAAGGCCTCCAAGACCTGAATAAAGCTCTACTATATATCAAAATGGGGGGAGGGAAGGTCACTGAAAACATCCAAATACATTTTCCAAAGGGGAACCATTCACAGGACTTATAACTCAGTAGAAGCAAAAGGAAGACAAAGAACTTGCTATGTTATTTTTCAAATATTTCCGACAAATATTTATCCAGTGTGGAGGTAAACGGCCCAGTTTTTGAAGTCTTTCTAAAGGCTTGAGCCTCCACATATTCACACACAGACACACACACACACACACACACACACACACACACACACACACACTCCCCATGCACACACATATGTGTGCACATGGCACATGCACACTCAGAGGTGTGAGTACAGGCACACACACACATGCAAGCACGCATGCCTACCCTTATCATCTCGGTAGCAATTCTGCTTGTGCTCATATGAAAATTTTCATGGACAACATCTTTTTATTTCCCTTCATTACAGGAAAAACACTATGTATCATTGGAGACACTGGATGGTATAAATGCAGCTACATAGAAATTCTTGATTATAATGTTTGGATGTGTGAACAAACAGACTTATAGTTCCTTCTATGTGCATTTGAAATATGATAAAATGAAATACCAAGAAATTTTAAAATTAAGGAAACCATACTTTAAAAAGTTGACTTTGTAGGTGTGCAAAGCCACCTGGTGTTTGGTTTTGTAGTCCCTAGTGAGAGCCTACAACTAGCTACAGGAGGGTCTCCCTAAATCAATGAAAAGATGAAAGCACAAATTTTTATCACACAGCTGCTACACCAGAGGAGTCTTGCTTACAGTGTTTGTCAAGCCCAGTCCTTGATTTCAGTGACCGCTACGTGAGGGACAGGCACGGCTAGAAATAGAAGCAAAGAACAGTATCCCATCAGCCAGGGTTCTGAGTCAATCAGAATAATTCATGTGTTTTCTCTTTCAAGGGGAAAATGTATAATGTGTTAGAACTGAAACCTGAAGCCAGTCATGAGCAAGGGTGAAAAGAGGAATGTTCTAGCTCTTCTACCCATCAGTACAACGTCTGCTTCATCGTTCTGTTCCCAAAGATCTGCTGAGGATTTTTGCCCAGACAACTCCAAGCTCCCATCTGATTACTCAACAAGTCAGGCTGTCTTTAGCATTTTGTTCCAAGTCCTTGCTGGTGACTTCAGGATGGGAGACTAGAAAATACTTAGCAAGAAGATTGCCAGGCTCTCTGACACCCCACTCTCTCTGCTCCTTCACAAACCTATTTAGCACAAGATGGTTGTCATCCTGACTAATCACATCTGAAAATTACAGACTGAATCATCACCCCTGATTACGGGAACGTCAAGGGGGCTCATTTTAATGCTGCTTTGTGTGGGCTGTGCCCTAAATTCCACCACCCTTCTCTCCACCCTATCATTCTAAGCCTAGAGTGAATTGGATGGAAATATTGAAAGCTAACTACATGCCTTGAGAGAATGATAATTCATTGTAAAGACTGGACGAATAGGCCTGTATTCTTCCTAACAAAACAAAGCTGTTGGTCCTGAGACCTCCTGGTCAATGACTGAGGGGGAAGAGAAACCTCTGCTCAGGGAAGCAAGCTGATTCTATTGTCTCCATGACGGCTTTGTGCTTACTGAGTCCAGCTTTGCATGAACCGTGCAAACAGTGATTTTTTTTTTTCTGGAGTGGATTTTTTTTTACTTTCCTTAATGAAACCTCTCCAAAACTCCTTTGTAAGGATAATTATGTATAATCTCAGAAGTAGGAACAAGAGCTAGCAGGCTAGAAATGACTAGCCCACCAACACATCTGCTAACTAAGACCCTAGACTCCAGCTGTGGCAATGGCAGGAGGAGTGAAGAATGAGATGTAGATGCCAATAAATCATCTAAACAGCTGCCACATGCATCCTTCCAGAACTTTGTAAGTAAGCAACCTGTTCTTGCTTAGAAAGTTCTAGCCAGGCAGTGATGGTGCACACCTTCAATCCCAGCAGTCAGGAGACAGAGGCAGGTGAATCTCTGCAAATTAGAGGCCATCCTAAACTACAGAGAAAGTTTCAGGACAGAGAGGACTATACAGGGAAATTCTGTCTCAAAAAACAAAAAACAAAAAAACAACAATAACAACAACAAAAACAAACAAACTAAGTGGGAGGGAAGGAGAGAGGGGAGGAGGGAGAGAGAAGAAAAGAGTTCTAAGGGCTGATATGTTGAAAGAAGTGGCACATTTTAACTCCTCAGAATGCAGAGCCAAATTAATCCTTCTACTTAAAGGGAATGCACTGAATATGAAATTGCAAAGAAATACCATAAATAAAATGTCTCTTTTAGGGCAGGGGTTGTGTATCCTGTCTTTGTAAAGCAGTACACGGGTTCAAATGGAGGTATAACAGTGAAACTGTTTTTTTGCGACGTTTTTTTCCCAATTACCCACACTTTCTACATTTGCTATTACAATTTTTGAATATGATAAGAATCCTACAGACAGGAAATGATATTCTTACAAGGATAGTGTCTTAGTTACTTTTGCATTGCTATGATAAGATACCATGACCAAAGTAACTTTTAAAAAGTAAGCGTTGGGGCTGGTGAGATGGCTCAGCAGGTAAGAGCACCCGACTGCTCTTCCGAAGGTGATAAGTTCAAATCCCAGCATCCACATGGTGGCTCACAACCATCCGTAACGAGATCTGGCGCCCTCTTCTGGAATGTCTGAAGACAGCTACAGTGTACTTACATATAATAAATAAAATAAATCTTTAAAAAAAAAAAAAAAAAGAGTAAGCGTTTAATTTGGGGGTTACACTTATAGAAGCTTCAGAGTCCATGACCATTATGGCAGGGAGCATGATAGGAAGCAGGCCAGCATGGCAGTGGAGCAGCAGCTGAGAGCTCCCATCGGAAGACATAAGCACATGGCAGAAGGAGCTTACTGTGGTGGGCTTTAGATTCCTCCAAGCCTTAGATTACTTCCAAATGTCACAGTTCCTTCAACAAGACCACACCTCCTAATCCTTCCAAAACAGTTCCATCAACTAGAGACCAAGTACCCAAGCACATGAGCCTGCGGGCACCACTTTCATTCAAGCCACCAAAGTTGGGAAATAGAATTTTTAAAGGCAAAAATGGATAATTTTGAGAGTTACAAAATCCTCAGTTCAAATTCCAGTATTACTTCTAATACAGCCCCTGAACAGAACATTTTATATCTACCACCTTTTTTACTTTTTTTTGTTGTTGTTGTTAAGACAGAAGGAATGTTACTTATCCTTATGTGAGTTTTGTAGACACTGAGAAACATACCTTTCCACACAGTAACTAGTTCCTAGAAGTTTCTTAATTCACAGGCCCTTTCTTTCAAAGTTTTAACAAACTTGCAAAAAAAAAAAAAAAAAATCCCATCCCATAAAAACTTGGGTAGCCAAGAAAAAGTTGGTGCATTGGCTTTATCCTCACTCTACCATTTATAATAAACCATAACATATCCAGTTCCAGGTTGGTTTCTTCATCTTCAAGGGCTAGTTACAACAGTACTTACTATTTTGATCTTATACGTTTGATGAGGCAAATAAAAGGATGTGCTTAGCAGGTAATGAAAGGATAATACATAACCCTTAACCATCATTAACAAGAATATGGGGGCTCTAGTTTCACCTTCTCTGAGCTTTAGGCACATGCAACTTCTTTCTTTGTAAACGAATATTAAATTATCGTCTTCTTGAACACATGAGACAAGTAGATGCAGAGAGAAGAATCCTTGTTTTCTTGAAAACTATAAAACTAACACAGACAAATAGTTAAATCTAGGATAAGGGGGTTCTTCATTAAGAGCTATCAACAGTTAAACATTAACCTCCTGCCTACTCTACTATGCCAGGTATGAGGAGGGAGTAGAGAGATGATGTTTTCTTGCACTATAGTCCCACTGTCTTAGTGTATCCATTTCAGTGACGAGAAACCATGACCAAGGTAACTCTTATAAAGGACGACGTTCAACTATACTTTCAGAAGTTTAGTCCATTATCATTCTGGCGGGAAGTATGACAGCATCCAGGCAGGCATGGTGCTGGAGGGGCTGAGAATTCTACATCTTGTTCTGAAGGCACCCAGAAGACTGTCTTCCAGGCAGCTAGGAAGAGGACCTCATTGCTCTCTCCACAGTGATAAACTTCCTCCAACAAGGCCAAACCTATTCTAACAAGGCTACACTACCCAATAGTGCCACTTCCTGGGCCAGGCAGATTCAAACCACCACACTCATCACCTTACAAGTTCATGATTAGCAATTAAATGGAGAACCTGGACGGCCAATGCTGTCAGCAGGTACAAAAGAGTAAAATATATTCCCCCAAATACATAAAGAAAGGAGAGTCATCACATCAGGTTAAAACAGTAAAATATATTCCCCAAGATACGTAAAGAAAGGAGAGTCTTTCCAGTTTCTGGCTATTATGAATAAGGCTGCTATGAACATAGTGGAACATGTGTCCTTGTTACCAGATGGAATATCTTCTGGATATATGCCCAGTAGAGGTATTGCAGGATCTTCAGGTAGTACTATGTCCAATTTTCTGAGGAACCGCCAGACTGATTTCCAGAGTGGTTGAACCAGCTTGCATTCCCACCAACAATGGAGGAGTGTTCCCCTTTCTCCACATCCATGCCAGCAACTGTTGTCACCTGAATTTTTTATCTCAACAGAGGAATGGATACAAAAAATTTGGTATATTTACACAATGGAGTACTACTCAGCTATTAAAAACAATAAATATATGAAATTCCTAGGCAAATGGATGGATCTGGAGGCCATCATCCTGAGTAAAGTAACCCATTCACAAAAGAACTCACATAACATGTACTCATTGATATGTGGATATTAGCCCAGAAACCTAGACTACCCAAGATACAATTTGCTAAACACATGATACTCAAGAAGAAGGAAGATCAAAATGTGGACACGTCACCCCTTCCTAGAATTAAGAACAAAGCACACATTGAAAGAGTTAAAGAGAGCATGTGTGACGCTGAATCCAAAGGATGGACCCAACGACTGCGGCTGCCAGGGATCCATCCCACAATCAGTCACCAAACATAGACACTATAGCATATGCCAGCAAGATGGTGTTGAAAGGGCCCGGATATAGCTGTCTCGGGGGAAAATATACCAATGCCTGGCAAACATGGAGGTGGAAGCTCACGGTCAGCTATTAGATGGAACACAGNGGAAGAATAACCATGAACTAACTAGTACCCCCTGGGCTCGTGTCTCTAGCTGCATATATAGAAGAGGATGGCCTAGTTGGCCATCAGTGGGAAGAGAGGCCCCTTGGTCATGCAGACTTTATATGCCCCAATACAGGGGAACGCCGGGGCCAAGGGGTGGGAGCGGGTGGGTAGGGGAGCAGGGCCGGGAGGGGGGAGGGTATAGGGAATTTTCTGGATAACACTTGAAATGTAAATGAAGGAAATATCTAATAAAAGTTGAAAAAAAAAAGAAAGGGGAGTCATCACATCAGGTTAACCCTTTGTTAGACATCAACAAGCTATGTCTGGGCTTCAGGTCATGCTTCATACAGGCGCCACATCATTGGCACTGAGACTTGCCTTGCTTTTGTTCCTTGGTTTAACTCTGCACTCCTTTGGCTACTGGCTTCATTTTTCAGATTATGTAAAAGCCTTGGCAGCTCTGGGCCTTTCTAAACTTCCGGAGAATTGGAAAAGAGGGTTCACGTTGGCCTTAACTGTCGGAAGCCTACAACTACTGGAAATGACTCTCTTTTGCTTTGATGGCCTTGATTCACATCTCCATGTTCAAATTATTTATTATTAGATCCAACAATCAATTGTTCTACTCTTGAGTTAATGCATCAGTCAGTTTTACATGATTTGATAGTGAAATAAGCTGATTGACACAAAATGAACATTACTACTGAGCCCTCTAGCAAGGCAGGACCACCCTAGCATGGCAGTGATAGTCCCACCATGCTGTGGAACATAGAGTTTAGCGAGTTTGCTTAGGGCTTAGCTAGTCAAAGCATCTTGCATGCATCAACAAGCATTACCTGGAAACTTGTTAGAAATACCAAGTCTTTGGCCTACCCTATGCCAAAGTAACCTCTGTACTAGTCTATATACCACTTTTTGAAATAAAGTTAATATTATCATGGGTATATATGTCAGTGCTGTACATGATGTGTATAAATGAATACGTGTGTCACTGCACCTGTGTAAAGGACAGGGGACAATGCTGAGGATTCTATTCTATACACTTGATCTATGTGGCTTCCACAGATTGAACTCAGGTCAAGAGACCTATACAGCAAGTACTTTATCCACTGTGTGGTCTTCCAGCCCCAAAGTATGCATTAATAATGATTTGTAAACAGTTGAATGCACATTAAAGGACAAGAAATACTGTCGTAATACATCCCATAGAATTCGATCTGTAACATTCTGATTCTTTTTGTTTGTTTGTTTTTCCTTCCCAATCGCTTGTTGTTACTGTTATTATAAATAACATGGCCCAGTCAGTAGAGTACTTGCTGGAAAAGCAAGTAAACAAGGATCAGGAGGTCCCACTTAAATGCCAGGTGTGGTGGCTCGGACTTCCAATCCTGTGTGTGGGAGGCAGTGATCGATGTATCCTGGGCTTTGGTTACTAACCAATCCAGCCTAATGGGTGAGTGCCAAGCCAATGGAAGAGCCTGTTTCCAAAAACAAAGTGGATGAGGAGCAACATACAAGGTGGTCCTCTGGTCTCCTTACAATTGTACACTCTCATACTTGTGCAAATGAACACAGACACGTGTATGTGCGTGTGAATGATCATGTTAGCTTGCTCATTTCCTATATCCAGTGCTACATTGGAACCTTTTGTTCTACCCGTTTTAAAAAGGCCTTCCTAACATACTGACAAAAACCCCGGGCTTTAAACTGATCTTACCCCTTGGGCGCCTGGGAAAACCATCCAACCTCACCATCCCTCCATCTGCCTTTGAGCACTACAGTGGAGATTAAGACCTTCCATGCAAAGTTCCAATATGGCTCCTATGCTGTTAGTGTCAATGGGAGGCAGCTGCTTAGCATAGCTCTTCTGTTCTTTCTCATTCTCGACCTCCATGGAGTTGTGTTAAGTGTCTAGAAGTTAGGAAGAAACCAGTCCCACTGTAGAAAATCTAGCAGCTGAAGAAACAAAATCAGCTTGTATTTCTTTTACATCCTGGAGTTAGTTTCTCTCTCTCTCTCTCTCTCTCTCTCTCTCTCTCTCTCTCTCTCTCATTTTTTCCTTCTTTCTTTCTTTTTAAGGAATTTTATCTTTATCACAAGGTTTTCTTCAAGATAACAAACAAAAACAAAAACAACAACAAAGAAACCCAAAACAACAACAAAAATCAAACAAACTTCACCAAAGAGACTATTAATCCTTCCTCTACCTATTACCTCCCTTATTTCAGCAGATGCCTGAAGTCAGACAAACTTTGACCTAGGAAAAAAACATGGTTTGGGGGCTCTATATGACAGTTGAATTTATTCTTGGCTGTAGCCATGGACCTGGCTGTGGTTCCCTCTTAGAATCTGTAGTAGGTAAGTAAAACTGAAGGCTACCCAGACTGGATCAACCCAAATGTCGTATACATACAAAGATAGATTGAAGTCCTAACCTCTATTCCTGTGAATGTGGCCCTTTTGGGGCACAGGGTGTTGAGTAGGCTGTGCTTTTCTTCCAGTATAACTGGAATGACCCATCATAAGTCTTATGATGTAAGAAGTGGCAAGACTCCAAAGGAGAAAAACTGAGGGGACAAGGACTCAGGTGCCCAGGGAGGACAGCACAGGGGGATCTGAAGCAGGCAGTGCTGGAGGCATGCAGCTGCAAGCCCGAGAACAGCCAGGGGAGCAAGCCGTACTGCAGCTAGGAGAGATGCAAGTCAAGCTTTCTCCTGGAGCCCCACAGCAGACTTGGGCCTATTGACATCTTCATTTTGGATTTACAGCCTCCCAAACTATGTAGGCTAAAGTTCTGCTGTCTTCAACTGCCCAAGTTTGTTACACTTGGTTATGGAAGCCCTGGGAAAGTAATGAAAGCTAATCTAATTTCCAATGAGTGCTTTTTCTATTTCACCCTAGGGTCGTTTCAGTCTTTGTTTTTCTTGATCAGGAAAAGAATTTTAATTTCATTAAGTCTGTGACATCTAATGAGATCATCGAATCTGTCAAAAAATTGCCATCCATCACAATGACCAATCAACCCCATGCTAGTTTAAGAGTAAACAGTAAAATCCATGATGTTTATTCTTTCTCATTAAAAAAGTTTTATTCTCAGTATGGAACTTCAAAACTTTGTGGGCTCTAACAGGAGGAAATGATATGTAATGGCTAATAAAAATAGATATGTGGGTATATACTTCTATTTTCATATACATGTGTAAAATATATATACTTGTGTTATGTATATGCTTTTCTGTATGTGTACATAGTACTTTACTGACTGGGATGATCTCCCCAAATGAATTCATATTCTTATGATTCAATTAAGCTGATAGCATCTTTCACCAATAGCCTGAAAACAGGTCATAGAACTCTTAGACCCAACATGCAAAAGGAGTGGTGGTCAATTTCAAGATGGCTTACACTCAAGCCTTAGCTTTGCTCTTTCCTTAGCTGTGCATTGTAGAGAATCATTCCCCAAATTCCGTGCTCAAGGACCTTGGCAATTTGACTGTCTTGCCTCTGAAGTCTCCTTTCTAGTCTGTGTGCATGAACATACCCAGTGGCCAGTCACAGCAAACCCTGCGTAGCGCCCAATGCTCTTGCCCTGTCTTCCCACCTCTACACCTAGCCCGAGACATCCAGCCCGGGACGTTATGCCCTTTGCCTTATCAATTACTGCTCAGCATTTATTTTCCCGTTCTATTGGATCTGCATACATGCCTTCTTTTAGCTGATAGGAACTTAGTGGTGACAATGTAAGAGACGGCTGGACTGTGTTTACACAATGAGACTCCCCACCTGCTGTTCTGATATCATATCATCTCTATAAAGCATGCCTGCCCCTGGGTGGCTTACTTACCTAAGGCAGATGAAAGAAGCCTATAGTGTCATGGAAACTGGCTGGCAACTGGTAACCAGGCTTAAGCAGACCAGGCTATAGCCAAACAATATAACGTAGCATCCAAACAGCCTACCCTTGAAATGAGCTGTATTTTAAGCTACTGAAACTTGGAGTGGGCTTTTACACAGCAGTAGCTTCTCATTATACCCTGTGTACCCAGAGTCATCCTTTAAAACCCACTGGCCATACATACCTCTTTACTCTTTTGTTTTCTTCTTTCTGAATTATCTCCTTCTCTAAATTCCTTATCTTATCTATGTTTCCCCTAAATCAACCGTCTCCTTCTGATCCTCCATAAATTTTATTTTATAACTTGCCTTTACTTCCCCCTGTTATACTATTACTGGAAGACAAGACATGTGCTTCATTTATATGTGCCCTGTCATATTTTACACACCATATTCAATAAGATTTTGTTTGGTTCTAAATAACAACAGGAAAGGAGATATTTGTTCCAGAGCCTTAGGAGACAAGAGGAAAAGCTACTTAATTGGCATTTTAAATATTTGTAAAAATAAGCACAATGAAAAGAAATGGGAGGTGGTAGTACGAATCATGAATGTATCAGAGTACATGGCTAAGGAACTCTATGCCGGAGGTAGATTAAAAATAGTTTCTATCCCTCCACATACTTCTAGAAGCCCAGGTTGAGCCATCATCTACTCCGGTCTCCCCCATAAGCCTTCCTCCTAGTTGTTATTTCTTACCCAGTGTGATCTGCAGTCAGTTCAACATCGAACAACCAGGGTCTCTTTTCCTTTCTTTCTCTTTCTTTCTTTCTCTTTCTTTCCCTTTCTTTCCCTTTCTTTCTTTCTTTCTTTCTTTCTTTCTTTCTTTCTTTCTTTCTTTCTTTCTTTTGTTCTTTCATTCTTTCATTCTTTCGTTCTTTCATTCTTTCTTTCTTTCTGAGACAGGGTTTCTCTGTGTAGCCTTGGCTGTCCTGGAACTCACTCTGTAGACCAGGCTGGCCTCAAACTCAGAAATTCACCTGCCTCTGCCTCCCAAGTGCTGGGATTAAAGGCGCGAGCCACCATGCCCGGACAGGGTCTCTTTTCTAATCACAAATTACACGTTTCCATATCCCTGCTTGCAACTCTTCACTGTACCAGGAATAAAGCTGATGGTCTCTTGTCTGGCATGTGTGATTTAGACTCTGCTTACACACCAAGAAGAAAGCTGATGGTCTCTTATTTGGCATGTGTGATTTAGACTCTGCTCACCTGTCCTAGCTCATCTGACACAGCTTCATCCTCATTGCACTCACGCTCTGGTGACTGTGGTCCTGCTTCTGTCTGCTGAATGTATCAGGCTTGTTCAGAAACTCAAGGATATTGCACTAGCAATTGCTGTTCGCTCACCTGGCATTCTCTACCTCCAGGCTTAGAGCTGGCTCCTTGTCAACATATTCTCAGCTCAAATGTCATCCCCTTAGAAGATTTTTCTCAAAAAGACCAGCTCAAGTTGTCCCAGTCTCCTAGCAAGCCACCCTCTTGAAATCAATAAATTCAGCTATGCAATCTTACCCTGTGGACCACCAAATAGAAAGTGGCCTGGCATCTTTTGTCATATATTCTAATCAGCAGTAAGATGCAGTGCTTAAGGGACTGGCCTTCAGAGTAAGGTTCTGGGTTCAATCCCTAACAGACTGAGAGGCAGAGGGACAGAGGGGATAGAGAGACAGAGATGAAGGGACAGAGAAACAGAATGATAGAGGGACAAAGAGACAGAGACAAAAAGACAGAAAGACAAAGAGACAGAGACAGAGGGACTAAGACAGAAAGAGGGAGGGAGAGAGAGAGAGAGAGAGAGAGAGAATGAATGAATGAATGAATGAATGAATGAATGAATGAATGAATCAGAGTAAGCCCTGGGGCATATGATACCCTTCAAAGCCACACTTCCAGCAACCTTCTTCAAAGTCTTTCTCAGCTCCTCAAGTTTCTACTAATTCCCAATAACCTCCCTGAGCTATGCGTCAATACATAGATGAATACATTGATGAGGTCAGAGTACTCATGATCTAATTACTTTCCAAAGGCCTCACCTCTGGACGTGGCTACACAGGGGACTAAGCCTTCAACATGCCCTTTTGAGGGATTTGCAAGATCTAAATGATAACCACAAATCAATGCCAACATGACTTACCACCGTCAAAGCTGAAATGGGAACTGATCCATGTCTATATCCACAAAGGAAGAAACGTTAAAATGTGTGCTCTACAGCTAACATTTTATACAGTCTTCCTCCACATTCTACAGGCCTTCAGTTTCTTTTTCTAAAAGAGAAAAGAATCACAGCCATGCTGTGTTTTAAATCACCAGGAGCCAGGGCAACAGAAAAATCAAAACAGCCTCAGATCTGTATCTGGCTTGCTGTTTGGCTATCGCAGATGTCTCAAGTTATAATGTAAGAAGGCCATTTTTATCTGTATTTGAAATCTTTCCATCAGTATTTGAAATCTTTCTGTTTCTTTAAACATTCCTAAGGCTTACGGTCGGGAACCTGGTACTGACTCATCTCTACCAGAAACAGCATGAGTATGACCCGGCATCTCAATAACTGAGCGCAGAGTGACTTGAACAAAGGCTGAAATTCTTCGCTAAGCAGGGTGGATGCATTTCCGGGACAAACCAGAGATGGCAGGGAAAAGACAGCACGGGGCACGGATACACCCACGTCGTGATTACTGGCACACTGTCACCTCTGCAGTCTCATTATTTGGATCGAGGAAAGGAGACTTCAGGAGCAGCATGACCCAACAGAGCTGAGCCTAGAAAGTCGCAGAGTCCTGTCACTTTCTTACAGTGACTTGTCTCACAATGACAAACAAGTCAGTCACTTCTAACTGCTCCTGCTCCACTTGTCCTCACAGCAAACAGAGACATCCGACATAAATGACACCTATCGCCAACCAGTGTGCTAAATCTCCACACTTTTGGATAGTGGTACATACCAGAATTAACAAGCAAAATAATAAAATAAAATAAGATGCATCACTTAATGGATCTTTTACATGCATAATTAAAGAAGTTTATAGAAAAATGGTCATTGGTCTAGTCCAAAGCCTAGCACTAACTAGCTGTTACACGCAAAGGCAAGTTAACTGCCTGAGACTTGGTTAGCTTCTTCCAAACTATCTGCCATTTCCTCGTGAGCTTTTTTGATCCTCACAGGATGTTAGATATCTGAGAGTCCTTTGCAAGAATATAAAGTCGGATGAAAATAAATGAGCAGCGGAGAGCAGCCAGCCAAGAATCCGGAGCCCACCTTGACAGCTATCTCCCTTGACGGTGGGGATAGTCCTAAGAACTGGACTTCTTCCCTCCCCCGAACCCCCAACCTCCCACCCCCAATCGCAAATTATCAGCACATAGAAAAAGCTTCAAGGTCTTAAAAAAAAATGGCTCCCGACTTCAAACCCACCACCATGTGTGTTTTCTTGTGCTTCCCACGAGACGCATAATAAAAAGATAGTTCAAACCTCCGGAGACCATGCAGTTATCAAAAATCAAAATGAGAACTCATCGGAAACTAAAAGCGACAGTGACGCTTTCCGTCGGCAGGTAAATTAAGTCTTTGAAGGATCAGAGCCGGGCAGAGCTGTCTGGAGGAGGAACATTCTAGCGGGGGCATTGTTCTCGGTAAATAAGAGGGGAAGCAGATGCCACCCCACATTTGGTGAAATATTTATGACGGAGTGAGCATCCTTTTGGGGGAGCAAATTGATGAGTCTCGCATCCAGCACAATCACCTGGGGTGTGCCATGCACAGCCTCGATCAATCACACTGACATGATTTGTTTCTCCTTATTCAGAGGCTGCCTCTCTTTCGGTCCAACATTCAAGATGGAAAGAATGGGAAAGGCAGAGCAGCCAAAGCATCTCTAATCCATTTTTTTAATGCCAAGAATTATAGTGTTTTGAGGATATTGCCGATGGATATGGAAGCACCGTCAACCTTCAAATTGGACAAACAAATGACGGACTGTATGAGTCCCAATTCAATCAAGTGCCACTCGTTCCGTATTTACAAGCACGCAGGTCACAGAGCAATGCATCCTTTTGCGTAATGTTTAACTATCACAAGACACGGTGCCTGAAACTGGGCAGATGATGAAAATTCACAGGGAAAGGCCAGGGAGGTTGGTGTTGCCAAAACAAATGTAAGCAAACAAACAGATTTAAGTGACCTCTTTGGGATATGGAGAACTGGTTGTTTACTGGGAAGTAGGCTGAGACCATCCACAGATGGATACTTTGTAGAGAACTTTTATCTCCTGGAGTGTTTCTCAGACTCCAGGGAGTGAGGGATGGAAATGTATCAAGGGTTGAACTAAACACTGTATCACCAAGCCAATGGAGGACAGAGAGGCTCCTTCAGTTAAAAGATGATAGCCAAATTTGTACCTAAACTCTGAGGTTTTCTTTCGGGAAGAGAAAGCAACATCTGCAAAGATTTGGAGGTGTGGCTAAGCTCAGGATGTTCTTTGTGGGACATGCAAGAGGGAATAATATCAATAAAGCTGGATGTTAGCTTGGGACCAACGGCAGAGTCTGTGCATTATCTCATAAGCTTTATCAGATGAGGGACCTATGACACAGAACTAGAATTGGATTCATGTGTTTATGGATGCTTTGTCTCCTGAACAGCAGAGCTGAGCAGTTGCTCCAGAAGCTATACTTAGAAAACCTAAAGGGGTCTTCTACCCTAGGATTTCAATAGGAAGACTGTTAGATTTCAGTGCTCGAGAAACTGTTGATAGCAGACAGAGGTGAGGTCTTGAAGTCCACAAAACCAGGTTCAATTTTCAGCAGCCCAAACAAAGGCTATATCCTTTGCTAACAACAGCACAAGCCCTACTTAGGAGCTTGTAGAAATGTAACCCTAACCCAGGCCTGGAGCTTAGCGGGGCAGCATGTTCTTAGTATGAATGAGGTTCTGGGTTCTAAACCGAGAAAGAGGAAAGTGAAAGGAAGAAACAGGAAAGAGGGGAAGGAAGGAGGACTTGCCGACGTCACCCAAACTTCATGATGCGTATTTTTAACACAGCCACCAGGTGACTCCTAACATATTTAGGGCTGAGAAACCCTGGTCCTTATTACAGACAGTTCTGAGGAGGAAGAAGAAATATCAGAGATGTTAAAGAGGTGCATTTGATGACTGGTGATTAGTTAGATGGGACCAAACTGGAGGATTATTCTCACACTTTTAACTATTGGATGCCTAGATAGACAGCAATGGTCTCACTAATACAGGGGAACAGAAGACCCACAAGTATAAGTGTGAACATATGGCTGGCGTTTGCTTTGGAGGGCAAGTTTGGTTCAAGCTGCTAGAAGTTTGTATGGATAGGATTGCAAATGCAGGGTTGAAGCTTTTGAAAAGTGAGCTAGTTAGAAATGCCCGGCTTTGGTTTTTCCTTGTCTGTAACTCAACATCACACTGTGGGGACTGAAGCATGGAGATGTATTCATTCACCCAGAGAGAATGGGAATTGGAAGAAGCCAAGAGGACAGAAGGTACAACATAAGAAATAAACACAAAGACATCAGCATAAGAAGGGAAGCCCCAGTAATCAGGAGGCAGAGGCAGGTGGATTTCTGAGTTCGAGGCCAGCCTGGTCTACAGAGTGAGTTCCAGGACAGCCAGGGCTACACAGAGAAACCCTGTCTCGAAAAACCAAAAAAAAAAAAAAAAAAAAGGTTATTTTAAATGGGTTAATTTAAGTTATACAAGCTAGTTGGCAACAAGCCTAAGCTAAGGCCTGAGCTTTCGTAATTAACAAAAGGTCTCTATGCCATCACTTGGGCATCTGGTGGGTTGAGGCTGTCGAGTGGTACAAGACGTTTTGTTCTATCTTTTCATTGCACAGGTTTTGCCCTTTATAACTGTTCTTACTTCAGTGTGGCTCACTTTGGGGATGATTCTTTCCATGTATATCCTTAGGAGGTAGGGGCTATGTTATTCAATGTTTTAACTCCTTTATTAAAAGGCCTCGTGTCTAATAGGTGAGAGTGTTATGAAGAACACAAAGTTGTATACTAGTTAAAAACACTGCTCCCTCAAAGTCTGTCCTTCCTCTCAAGTGAGCACTGTGATATATTAATCCACACAGTTGTGCTCATCCTTTCTTTGGCTCTTAGGGTTTACTTCTATCGAAACACTGAGCAGGATTGGTCATATGACCCTACCCACTTTTCATCAAGCAGTGTGCCAGGGTGAAGAATCACCCCTTAGGGTCTTGCCTGTTGTAGTCTCTTCCAGGAATGAAAGATGCTACCCCTTCACCACCACCACCCATTCCCCACCTCTGGTTCATCCTCAGCTCCAACAACCATGGCTGTCAGAAATCTTCTTGCTCAAACATCTTCACACACGGACATTTTACCACCTTGTCAGTACAAATGTTTGCACATCAAAACCAGCAGAGAGGGTGTTACGAAGGGTTCACATCTTGAATTTTCTCTTTCTTGGGGCAAAAGAGAAGGAACAGCCAGACCCTTTTTTAAAAAAAATGGGCTAAATCTAATGCTTTCCCTTTAGGATGATCAGTTTTGTTTTGTTTTTAATGCGTGGTATGTGAAAAATCTATCCAATAAAAGGAGAACGGGTTGGCTCACCCAGTAAGAGGAAAACATAGACACTAATGTATCCCTGAAGCCAGTCATCTTGTGTGCAATTGTGTACTTGTTCAGGGCTATGAACATAATAATGTGTGGGATAGGGAAGAGGGAAAGAAGGTAAAGGCAGCAGGTGTTACTTTGTGGTCTTAACACTGCCAGTAAAGGAAAAACTAAGCCTTCAATGTATGAAGGACTAGCTAAGGATATTTTTGCATCCATCCCCTAACCTACACTCTGGGATGTATTGGTGCTCCTGTTCAGCTCAAAGAGATATGAGATGGTAAGAGAACTGCATTCATTATAATCTTGGATGTGAGCTCACCAGACCAGCAGAGCTAGACTGTGCCCTAAACATTGAAATTCATAGTCCTTTTATTTGTGAGAAACTGTGTTGTAGTTAACAGCTCTCCAGCTCACTTACACGAATGAACATGCCCTTGTGCTTCAGGAAAGGAGAAACTGAGGCAATTACATTTGTTATCCGTTAAGTGAGCCCAACAAACACCATTATTTAAAATTATAAGTAGTTCCTAATTAAACAGAAGCCGTTAATATCACAGTAGGTAAGAGTGACTTTCAATTCACAAGGGTTTTCCTAGACAAATTCACTCTTTTATTAAACTAAGAAAACTTTTAGTTAGAATGTGCTCACTTGTATTTTAATGAGTCCTAGCTGGGGAAAAAAAAAGATGTTTACATTTCTAAACTCTAAAATATCTACTATATTTTATAGTCTCCAGAGTCACCTTTGACTAGAATATGAGAATTCTGGCTGTCATGTGGTAAGTTTAATCTGTTTAAATTTGTTACAATTTTCTCATCTGCAATGGAAGAACAAAAAATGTCATCTTATTAGATTGTCATGAAAACAAAAGTACTTAATATATATAACTGAATCGGATAAGTCGAGGAGCAAATATTCACTCAGTGATGTTGGCGGATGCACAGAGAGAGGTTGGAGTCCCTTAACACTCTCTTTTGTCTGTACCCCCTCACCACGGAGTCTGAAGGGAATGTCAACCCTTCACATGTATTTCTTCCATTCTTTCACTTTGCCAATCATAGTCAGTGTAGCATATCAACTGTAATGTACTCTTCATACTCTTCATATTCAACTTTTAGGAAAACGAAACAACTTGATCACTGTTGCCAAAGTAAAACAAAACCAAACAAAAAACAAAACCAAACAAAAAAAACAAAACCAAACAAAAAACAAGAACACCTGACTGTTTCCTAGGTTGACATCCAGAGAACTAGCAACGTCCCTTCAAGCAAAGGTCCCTGGGCAGCTCTCAGTGGATAGCAACAAGTCCACAACAGGCTTTGGCTTCACACGATACCCATTCCTGTCTGTATACGCCATCATTACACACCGCATGACGATAAACTCAGTGAAGTGCATCTTTTCTACATCCCAAACAACTGCAAGATACATGGCACAACCATGAAAAGATGCCAACACGGATGCTCAATTCAATACTTCAAATTCCAGTACAAGTCCCCAAAATGCAAACCTTACCTAACCATGCTTCACCTAACCACATGACCAAAGAACACAATACCATGGTATCCACACATCAATATACGAGGCATAAAACCATCACTGCACAGTGACTTCTTGAGGCTTTTTGGTTTCACTGTTTGTAAATTACAAGTGTGATATAGTCTCAGCCTACCCACCATCACTAAAATACAACACTGTCCAAGTGTATGGTAGGTGCTTCCTAGACATTTTTAAAACCAAAGTGAGCTAAAAATATGGCTACTACTCTGAAACTTACTTTTTACCTAATTAAAAAAAATCATGACTAGACCTGATGTCATTAGATATATATCAACTTCATTTAATAGGCCATTGATTAAAAAAGAACAATAAAATTAATTATAGTTTTAAAATGCATAATCTATAATCCAGGTATAGCACAAATCATTTGCTAACATATCCAAATTCTGGATTTTTCCATTTCTTTTTCAAACATGACAAAAATCCATACATGTTTTCAATTAAGATAATTGTCCAGCGAAGGTAATGGTTTTAAAAGAGAGATTGGCATATAACTCATGCCAATTTGTGTACGTACTTTCTACAGTCTTTGCCAGCAATGGGTTGTCACACCTTTGAGTTTTGCTGTCCTAATGGAAGAAAATAAAGCTCATTTTTATTTTAATTCATTTTTCCCAGTGAGAAGTTTCAGTGTGGAGTCATAATTAGCTTTGAACAATATCTAATCATGTTTCTCTAAATGAAGGCTCTCAGCACCTGAGTGTTAATATGTGTGATCATGGGACTTTTTGCTGGGTGGGGGGTACCTTTTCCATGGTCAGGTGTCTGGTAGCCTCCCACACTTCTCCCCTCCAGATGCTAGCAGTACCTTCCCCCAATTTGCGACGGATCATCTGCATATATGGCCAGGATCCCGTCCAGCTGGGAACAGCTCTCGATGTTTCAATTAGAAAGGATATGGTTTCTTCAACTTATTAACTTTACCAAACAGTAAGATCTTGGAAATTATCTGCAAAATGTTTTTCAAGGTTGATGAACATCAAACCCTGATCGATAAGGTAACTCGGCATCTATTTCATCAGTGAGGCATAATGGGCATCTCTGTAGACTAAAAGGAACCCAGAACCCTCACGATTAGATGTTTTGTTGGGCAGAGGGAAGTAATTCAAAACCTGAGCACTGTGCCCACCTCCGTTTCAAAGTCAGTAGCAGCTTGTTTCATTTCATTCCAATTCCTCGTTTATGAGTTAGGAACAGGTAAAGATAAAAGGGGTGTTAAATATTTAAATACCTATTCACTGTGCCAAAATCACAGCTGAAGCTATTTCTTTGGTTATTTCTTTTATTACAGTATTTTGATTTACTTTGAGTTTTCTCATCCAAAACAGACAGATGCTTTCTCAATAACTGCCTATTACCTGTGAAAGACATACTCTTTTGATAAGAAATAGGATTTCTAAGGACAATTGTTTTACCGTTTTAATTCCCTTATACCAATAAATACACAAATTGCCTTCCTTGAGGATAAAAAGAGTGCATTCTAATTGCTTTTAATACACATCATTTTTCTCATCTCAAAAGAGAAGGGGAAAAAAAAGAATACCGAGAAAAGAAAACACTATAGAAAAGTTTAATTGAAATTCAGTACAAAAGCAAGAACCCCCAAGAATGGGTTTACTTTGCCTGCTCTGACAAACAGGTAGATTTTCATCCTTATTTATAACACTGATAACACCAGACACACAGAGAAACTCTGAGTAAGGAAACTGACCTTTATCAATTTATTCCAGGAGTAATTTTCTGCCTTTAATTAGTAGTCAATATTTCATTCTGATGAATTCATAAATGATAATTGAAAAGCTAGCTGCCATTCCCAGCTGGCTTCAAGACTTCAATGGTCTGTAACCAGCAAAGAGGATGTTTTTTTAAAAAAGGGACTGTGCCAGTCATGGGCTCTGTCTGACTATTGATAAAATACTGACCGAAGCATTACAGGGAATCAATCAACAATGCAAAGAGCTGACCAAAGACAAACATGGGAGCCTGGCCTTCTATGCGAGATACAGGCTTTTGTGACAGACATCACATGTCTGTACAGATTCTCTTTGCACTGTACCAGCCTGGACTCCCATCAGAAAGCCATCCTTACTAAGGTCGACTTCAGAAGTTCAGACATTTTTGAGCTTAAAACTCTGCCCAAAGTTTATATAGAATGAGAAAATGTCCAAGTTTCTAACCTCAGGCTGTGATAACTTTTACTATTTTTGCCCACAAAGAGAATCGTCTCTAAAGCCCTAAAGATACATTCCTTGAACAGTTTGTTTCCTAACATAGTAGTAAGTCAATTAGCAGCTTATATTTCCATCTAGTTTTGTCTCATTACCAACTATTTCAGGTATCTATGTTGAATTATATGAGTCCAAAAATGAGCGTAGGAAATAAATCTGGCTAATGCTAATTGGGTTTTTTATGCATTAAAAAGAAAGCTGTATAAATCGCTGGATTAAATAACAAGCGATTGGTGCTCTTATTCCAATTACAGCAACTCTAGAAGAAGGAAAAAACAAAACAAAACAAAACAAAACCAACTTCCAAACCTCTACTATACAACAGCAAGACGAATTCAGGTTAATTTATTAATGCATTTGATTTAGCATATAATGAGCTTGTAGCTATTGACGCCACTTAAATTCATTTAACTAATCAGAGTTCAGAGTCTTTAAAAAAATTTAACTAACTTTTTGCTAAAAAAAAGGACTCAGAATCAAAAGCAGAAAGGAAGCAATCAGACAGGTCATGACTGGGAAGCTTGCAGAAGTAGTCAAGACCATCTCTGCATCTGGAGAAAAACAAACAAACCTATCCTTGCTTCTTCTTGCTATTTCTTTAGATATGCTGATCTGAGTGCAGGAACCCCAATGGAGGAGTTAGGGAAAGGACTGAAGGAGCTGAAGGGGTTTGTAACCACATAGGAAGAACAACAATATCAACCAACCAGAACCCCCAGAGCTCCCAGGGACTAAACCACCAACCAAAGGGTACACACGGAGGGACCCATGGCTCCAGCTGCTTATGTAGCAGAGCATGGCCTTGTCATGCATCAATGTGAAGGCTTGATGCCCCAGTGTAGGGGAATGTGAGAGCAGGGAGGTGGGGGTGGGTGGGTGGGTGGGGGAACACCCTCATAGAAGCAGGGGAAGGAGAGATAGGATAGGGGTTTTCAGAGGGGAAACCAGAAATGGGGAATGTGAATAAAATGTGAATTAAAAATCACTCAAAAAAAAAAAAAAGAAACAAAGAAAAAAATCTAATCTCTGTCCAGTTCTACCACAGCTCCAATCATCTCTCACAAAGCAAAATCCAAAGAGAGGAGGCCATGGAGATCCCAGAGACCTCAGTGCTTTCTAAAGCCAAACCAAGCCAAACCAAGCCAAACCAAGCCAAACCAAAAAAAGCCAACCAAATAATCAAACAACAAAATCAACCAACCATACAAAAAGAAAAATCTTGACTTTCTGTGACTAGTTCCACTTTTTGCCATCTCTGATATCTCTAACATCTGTCATTCAGCTCTAAAGCAGAAATCACAAGGAAAGAGAGCATTAAGCACTTTTTATCACTTGTTTCCAAGGCAGGTTTTTACCATTGGTGTGCCCAAAGTGAGTTTTTTTCTGAACCTGTATGAGACTCCTTGGTTTTTTCTTAACGAAGAAAAATATTGATGCGCCAAATCAAAACCAGTCATCAGATAAAGTCGTGAGGAGAGATGGACATTTGAACTGTCTTATCAGTTCCAGATTAAAATATCAAATTAGGTCTTAGTCTGGCTTCAGTTAAATGTCATCCTGAGTCTCAGCCCCTGCGTGTTGCCCTTTGTGGGGCTGGCTCAGTGGTTCAAGGTGTGTACCATCCGTGCAAAAGACTGGAGTTCAAATCTCAGCATTCACATCAGGCTGCTCACAACCACCTGGAACTCCAGCTGAAGGCGATCCGATACTCTCTTCCTGCCTCTTCCACTCACCTGCATTCAGACGCACACACCCTCATATTCCTAAGACTATGTACTTATTCACAAAAATAAATCTTTTTTTTTAATCTGTAGAAGTTGCATAAAGGAACATAACACGACTTCTTATAACTCTTAACTCTGTGGGATTTGACTAGCTCTTCTGGCCTCCCTATGCACCTGAACTCATGCACATACATACACAGACACTCAGACACACACACACACACACACACACACACACACACACACATATATATATATATATATATATATATATATATATATATATATATATATATATATATACACACATACATACATACATAAATTAAGAATAATTTTTAAAGAATTTATATAGCTGCAATTATTTCTTACTATCTGTATATCTCTAAAAGCACATCTTATTTAAAGTTTTACTACTCCACAGTCAAGGATGAAGCCTTTGTACATAGTAGGA
>LR753998.1:2537-103923 GCA_902729485.2 Mus minutoides | reverse complement strand
AGGGAAGGGAAGGGAAGGGAAGGGAAGGGAAGGGAAGGGAAGGGAAGGGAAGGGAAGGGAAGGAAAGGAAAGGAAAGGAAAGGAAAGGAAAGGAAAGGAAAGGAAAGGAAAGGAAAGGAAAGGAAAGGAAAGGAAAGGAAAGGAAAGGAAAGGAAAGGAAAGGAAAGGAAAGGAAAGGAAAGGAAAGGAAAGGAAAGGAGAAATACCACAAATGGTATCTTTAATAGGCACTCTAGTTTCCTGTTCTACTGACCACATTCTAGGGTTAGGACAAGCTGAGGCTACTAACAAGTAAAGGTAGCTGGGTCTTACCTGCCTCACTGAAAGATTATATGTACAGAGCCCATACTTCCAGGGACAGATGGTTGTATACCCAGTGTTCCTGGTACAGACAGTATTATTTATAAATAATGTATATCACGTTCCTATAGTTTGCTCTTCTCTTAGAAAACAGCATTATCCAAAGAGTGTTTTCATCTCAGAGATAGTTATCCTTTTTAAAGGGAAGAACCATCATGTTCCCCTCAACAAAAAGAAAATATTGCTGAATACGTAGGAAGGGCATGCAGTCAGCTTCTCACAACACCGGAAACCTCCCTTCCAACAAAAGGCTACTCCCACATGCTCTGGGGAACAATGTTTTCCTTCCTGGTATCCTTTCAAATTGAAGGAAAACTTCCACTGCTGCATATACATTATTTCCAATTTTGAAGAGAAGCCTAGTGCCCAATATAAAGCCAAGAAAAACCAGGAAGAAAGAAAATTACTACAGAATCCAAAATTCCAACATCCACAAAGGCTGAGAGAGCAGGTTTTCCTATCAGTGGCATCGAGTACAGGTGAAGTTAAAGCCTCTCACAATTGCTCTGTAGTACAGCTTGAAGTCGGGGATGGTGATTCCACCAGACGTTCTTTTATTGTTAAGAATAGTTTTTGCTATCCTAGGTTTTTTGTTATTCCAGATGAATTTGCAAACTGCCCTTTCTAACTCGGTGAAGAATTGGGTTGGAATTTTGATTTGGATTGCATTAAATCTGTAGATTGCTTTTGGCAAGATAGCCATTTTGATTATATTAATCCTGCCAATCCATGAGCATGGGAGATCTTTCCATCTTCTGAGATCTTCTTCGATTTCTTTCTTCAGAGACTTGAAGTTCTTATCACATAGATCTTTCACTTCCTTAGTTAGAGTCACACCAAGGTATTTTATATTATTTGTGACTATGTTGAAAGGTATTGTTTTCCTAATTTATTTCTTAGCCTTTTTAACAGTTTGGCAATTCCTCAGAAAATTGGACATAATTCTAAAGGAAGATCCAGCAATACCACTCCTGTGTATATACCCAGAATATGGTCCAACTTGTAATAAGGACACATGCTCCACTATCTTCATAGCAGCCTTATTTATAATAGAAAGAAGCTGGAAAGAACACAGATGTCCCTCAACACAGGCATGGATACAGAAAATGTGGAACATTTACACAATGGAGTACTTCTCAGCTATTAAAAACAATGAATTCATGAAATGCTTAGACAAATCAATGGATCTGAAGGATATGTGTGAGGTAACCCAATCACAAAAGAACTCACATGATGTTCACTCACTGATAATTGGATATTAGCCCAGAAGGTCAGAATATCCAAGATACAATTCACAGATCACATTAAGCTCAAGAGGAAGGATGACCAAGTATGGATAATTTGGTCCTTCTTAAAAGGGGGAACAAAATACCCAGGGAAGGAGTTGCAGAGACAAAGTTCAGTGCAGATACTGAAGGAATGACCATCCAGAAACTGCCCCACCTGGGGATCCATCCCATAAACAACCACCAAACCCAGACACTATTGCAGATGCCAACAAGAGCTTGCTGACAGGAGCCTGATATAGCTGTCTCCTGAGAGGATCTGCCAGTGCCAGACAAATACAGAATTGGATGAGACCGAGCACAGGGTACCAAATAAAGGAGATAGAGAAAGTACTCAAGTTGCTGAAGGGGTTTGCAGCCCAATAGGAGGAACAACAATATGAACTAACCAGTAACCCAAGAGTTCCCAGGGACTAAACCACCAATTAAAAAAAAAACAAAAAACGGAAGGACTCATAACTCTAGCTGCATAGGTAGCAGAGGATGGCCTAGTCAGTCATCAATGGAAGGTCCTGAGAAGGTTCTATGTCCCAGTATAGGGGAATGCCTGGAATGGGTGGGTTGGGGAGCAGGGGAAGAAGGACAGGGGATTTTCAGAAGGGAAACTAGGAAATGGGATAACATTTGAAATGTAAATAAAGAAAATATCTAATAAAAAATGTTTTTCTTGTGTTTTGGAAGTTGTATCTTGGGTATTCTAGGTTTCTGGGCTAATATCCACTTATCAGTGAGTGCATATCAACTGACTTCTTTTGTGATTGGCTTACCTCACTCAGGATGATATCCTCCAGATACATCCATTTGTCCAAGAATTTCATAAATTCATTGTTTTGAATAGCTGAGTTGTATTGCATTGTGTAAATGTACCACATTTTCTGAATCCATTCCTCTATTGAGGGACGTCTGGATTCTTTCCAGCTTCTGGCTATTATAAATAGGGCTGCTATGAACATAGTTGAGCATGTGTCCTTATTACCAGTTGGAACATCTTCTGGGTATATGCCCAGGAGAGGTTTTGCTGGATCTACCAGTAGTACTATGTCCAGTTTTCTGAGTAACCACCAGACTGATTTCCAGAGTGGTTGTACCAGCTTGCAATCCCACCAGCAATAGAGGAGTGTTCCTCTTTCTCCACATCCTCGCCAGCATCTGCTGTCACCTGAATTTTTGATCCTAGCCATTCTGACTGGTGTGAGGTGGAATCTCAGGGTTGTTTTGATTTGTATTTCCCTGATGATTAAGGATATTGAACATTTTTTCAAGTGCTCCTTATCCCTTCAGTATTCCTAGACCAACATGTGGATACTTCATTCCTCCCTAGAATAAGGAATAAAATATCCATGGAAGGAGTTGCAGAGACAAAGTTTTGAGCTAAGATGAAAGGATGGACCATCCAGAGACTGCCCCACCCAGGGGTCCATCCCATAATCAGCCACCAAACACAGATACTATTGCATACGCCAGCAAAATTTTGCTGAAAGGACCCTGATATAGCTGTCTCCTGTGAGGCTTTGCCAATGCCTGGCAAATACAGAAGTTGATGCTCACAGTCATCTATAGGATAGAACACAGAGCCCCCAATGTAGTAGCTAGAGAAAGTACCTAAGAGCTGAAGGGGTCTGCAACCCTATAGGTGGAACAAGAATATGAACTCATCAGTACCCTCAGAGCTCATGTCTCTACCTGCATATGTAGCAGAAGATGGCCTAGTTGGCTATCATTGGGAGGAGAGGCCCCTCTGTCTAGCAAACTATATGCCCCAGTACAGGGGAACGCCAAGGCCAAGAAGTGGGAGTGGGTGGGTAGGGGAGGGTATAGGGGACTTTCGGGATAGCATTTGAAATGTAAATAAAAAATATCTAATAGAAAGAAAAAGAAAAAGTTAAAGCCTCTCACCCTGACTCCTTCATAAGACAGAAGGTCTGTCACCCATATTTCTCCCTCCACAATATCCCCCAAATCTGGAAGAGTCCAGCCTTTGTCCCGATGGGATAAGTCTACTTCACAATGACACAACCATAGGGACAAGGCAAACAACTGAACAGCCTTCTGTTTATCTTCAGAACCTGAAATTTGGATTGTAAATAAAAACTTTAAAGTGGCAAGGCTTGATAAGTAACTTCCCCTTACATATTAAGCACACAAACCTTATGAATCATAAGCACAGTTTTCTTATTTTAGGATAAAATGAAACTCTGATGAGATCTCAATGATATAACTGAGCTCACTGCTGCTTCCCTACAACCTTTGGTAAACACTGTGCTAATAGGCAACAAAAGCCATGGTGATGTCTCCAGTTTCTGGATAGAGCACTATTACCCAGTTTTGAGTATTAACCCAACAATCTTTAGAAAAAGCAAATGGCCTGTGGACAAAGATATTTATTCAAATACTTTCCGTGCTGCCAAACCAAACAATAACCTCAACTGGAAACAACTAAATATCCCCCCAAATCATTTGGTGATGCATTAGCATAGCCTTCTGCTTCCTTGAAATTACTGCTAATGAAAGCCACGCGAAAGCATAGGGCTACATTTGTTTCAAAACGTTAGTGAAAAGATTGAACTAGAAGATGTACCTACCCTCTGTCAAAAGAGGTACAAAGCTTTGCATGCAATGCAAAAACAATATGTACAAATTATTTAAATTGTTGAAACGTTTAAAAGAAACTTTAATATTTCTATTTTTTTAAAAAAATGCTTTATGTTTTCAAATGAGAAATCCTAAAGAAGTCCTTCACAAAGCAATAGGATGCTGATAGAAATCCACATCTGTTCATAGGAATTCACCCTCAAATGTCCATTGAAATCCAGCGGCCTGTCACACCAGTAACATTTTCTCAAACCAAAGACACCAAGTAACAGAAATTTTGTATTTTGTTCCAAGTTTTTTAGTTTGTTTGTTTTCTCTCTGAAGGTTTCTCTTTTAACTTTGGAAGTGGAAAGATTAAGGAAAAAAGAATGAGTGCAAAAGTTTTTGTTTTGTTTTGTTTTGATTTTGTTTTGTTTTGTTTTAAAGCAACTATTTGGTGAGTGGCTACAGAAACATAAAACCACAGCAGAGAACTTCAGCCTCAGCTTTGATGAGAGTTAGCAAGCAAATGTTCTCACACCTACAAAACAAAGGCCCTACCCAAAAATGCCCATAGGAGCTTTTTTAGAAATCAAACTGAAAAGAAACTGCCTTGGCCAGAACCCACTACCTGAAGGTTAAAGTGTTTTCCGAGGGGAAAATGGAAACCCAAGTCAATTAAGCAGAGATGCATAGTAAATTGAATTTAGTGCTCAAACGTGCATTATACTTTGGAGCTGAACTTCTCTGGACAGCATGGTGCAGCAGGAAAAGATACCCACCCAGTCTTCAGGACCCTGGGTGCTCATCAGAACGCTAACCCAGCAGCTCCCTGGTGGCCTGCTAAAGGGAATCTCACAACCCTGATGTTTCATGCTTTTGATTTGATCTGAAAATGGAATGGATTGCCTAGATCTGCTCACAGGACAGATCTGTTCCAGGTTGGGATGTTCAGAGGCATGGAATTAGATGTTCAGGAATCATCAATCAAGTCACCCTTTGTCATGAGTTGAATACTTCACAGAGGTTAGATCTCTGTAGCTGATATTCCCCAGCTTAAGACCACCAGACATGCAACTATATTCCAATATACCAACATCAGACTCACTATGTAGAAATGCACTATGTACATTTAGAAATTGGACTATATACAAATGAGGCTCAGGCATACCCGTTAGAGGGTTTTAGAGTGACATGGTACATCTGAGCCTTTAGATCCTTTTCAGGAAAGTTCCAGAAAACAAGATGTGCTGTGAATGGCATCCTATCAGCATCTATCATTTCGCATCTTTTTTTTTCCCCTAATCTACAGGAGAAAGAGTGTCACTAAGGTGACATATAACTGCTGAGCAAGCCATAGTCACTCATGTGAACCCAGGAACTGGATTATGTGACCATTTTGGTTTGTACAGAGTTACTGTTTCTGAATGTGTTCAAACCTGTTTGCAGGGAAGCCGTGTTTTTATCTTGCTCAAACCATGATCAGAGAGAAGAATGGTCTGGTATTGATATTCTGAGAAACTGTTTATGTTCAGCAGATCATTGTGGTCTAGCTGATACAGACAGACAAGCTCCGAGCTGCCAACAGTGCAGCTACATTTTTCTTTCTCCCCCAGAAGAAAATAATTGACTCCAGGAGTAAGTAATTAGCTCAGAAGCCAGCAAAAAGGAGACCCCAGACTGGAAACTATTGAATAGTAGTCAATCCATGAAACAGAAGCCCCAGGGAAATGAGCCAACTGACTCAGAGATACTAATGTGGAAAAAACAAACAAAAACAAACACCACACACCTACACACAAACCCACAAAGACAGGCACACCACATAGTTATGTGGCTAACCTGGGGGATACAGTGCCTCTACCTGGTGCATGCACACAGCCTAGGTTGTTCATCAGTAAGAGGATTTTTAATTTGATGAAGTTTCATCAGGCATCATAGGATCTTGTGAAGTTTTCCTGGTGTATCCACATGTAGTGGAACACCAGCTCCAAGCTATCTGACTCCTTCTTCTGTCTCATATGGGCACTGCCATCCACACGCAAACACCCTCATGTGGGCATGTAATTAAAGGTAGAATAAATCTTTAGTCTATTTTAATAGATTGATTCAAAATGGGAAGCTATAAAAATGTGGAAAGAGTCCATCAGAGAAAAATCACCAGGTGAAATGAATATGCATTTCAGATTGCATGACGCCTGCCTTTCTTGGATTCAGGATCTATATGTCCCTATCTCAGTTGGTATACCTGTTCCCATCAGTAAATATTCTCTGATAATCTTTGTTGAATAAAATGTCTTGCTAAGTCCAAACCCATTTAGTAACAAGACCACTTGCAGGCTCTAATAGCAAGTTGGTTATTTGGTCCTATGAGCATCTCTAAGGTAGGAGTTCGGATAACTTAAAAGTAGATAAAACCACATTCTGGGACATGAGACCCTATCTGTGATGTCATGTCCCACCCCCACTCCCATGCCCCTGTGCCTGCATCCCCTCCCAGCGCCACATCCCCGGATCTCCTGTGGCATGTGTTGAGAGCACAGTAGCATTAGATACTGCACAGCCATCAGGATCCCAGGAAGCCACTCAACAGCTTTTGGAAGCTGCAAAAGCATTAATGGCCTGGAGAATGGCAGAAGAGAGACGGTGTTTGTTCCAGTAATTAACTTTGCATCGGGAGGGGCAGGGAGGCCCCTGCAGAGGGCATCTGATGCCTTTCCTCAAGGGGAAGTCACACTGGTACCTGGGTAGATCTGTGACCTTTGGCAGATGGAGTGGCATTTGAGCATTGCCAGATTAGGAAAAGCAATATCATTTTCTGAACACAGGGTTGGGGGACGGGGCTAGGCTTCCTTAGGGTCCCCACTTGGCACCATTTCTTGTATTAAAAACCATCCTGTGTTTCCTTCAGTCCTCTCTGATTGACAGCTCTGATCCTGAAGATGCTGTGAAGGGTTAATTTAAAGCTCTAGGAAACAGCCCCCTCACACTCTTCATACTTACCCTTACGATTCTGTTTCTAAGGACTGGAGTGCCCCTGAGAAGGTCACATGAGCCACGCTTTGAATCCATGACTTTCATACTTGGTTATGATATTGGGATCATTCGCAGAGCTTGGGAGATTGCTCAGTCAGCACTGTACTTCCCCCCCCCCCCGAAAACCAACCTGAATTTAATCCTTACAACATAAATTAAAAATGCCAGCTGCAGTAGCATGTGCATGCAACCTCAATGCTGGGGAGGCAAAGACAGAAAGATCCCTGGGGCTCGCTGTCCAGCAAACCTAATTAAAGCTAGTCTCAAAGTATAAGGAAGAAAAGTTGAAGCAAATTCTAGGCATTGGATACACACACACACACACACACACACACACACACACACACACACACGCACACACGCACGCACGCACTACACACACAGTTGCCATGTGAAGCCCCATTCCAGACCATTTATAACAGAGTCTCTCTGTTGCTAGCTAGACACAGGCATCAGCAGTTTTTAAGGCTCCCCAGCTAATTGCCCTGTGCCTCCAAGTCTGAGAACCAATACTTTGGGGGAAAGAAGGAGAGAAAACAACCTAAGACCAGTAAACATTGAAGTACAGTGACTTGATTGGAATGGAACCAAGCTAACTCCCCTGTGATGTTTTAAGGCCAGCCATCCCCCAAGAGCTAAAGAGAAGATGAAAGGACCCTCCGCAGTTTGAACAGAGGCACACCGACTGCTGAAACTTGTTTAAGCAGAATATGTTGCCACCATGGAGCAAAGCTGGCTGAACCTTTAAGCCAAACAAAGGTAAGAGAGCATGCTGAGGTAGATGAAGGCAGTGCTCCTCTGTGGTTCTTAAGAATCTTGGAGGAAATTATTTCTACCCAATCCATAACTGACCAGTGCCATCAGAGCTCCCCTGGGGTATGAGCCCTGCCCAGAGATACTCTTTTCTTGTTTTTGTTTTTGTTTCCCTAAGACTTTGCCACCTTGCCTGCTTGCTGTTGGTATGCTTTTTTGGGGTACCAGTCACCACAGAGGAGCAAAATCATGGTGACAGATTTTGACTTTAAAGAGCCAGGATGTGCGAAGATAGCAGAAATGGCTACCTATGTTCTTCTCTGAAACCCACAAAAATACATTACCATACATTGCAATCAGCTAAATTTTGCTAAATGGTAAGCTTAGGCACACAATCAGAGGAGCGTTATTCCCAAATATTTCCTGGTAACTTTGTCATTTAATAACATTGCCAAGGTGTTTCTTCTCCTATGGTGACTGAGGTTACTGACGCCAGATCCAGTTTTCAGCTCGTTTCTTTCTTTCTGTTGGCACTACAGAGGCACTGTGCAATCCTCAGAACAGCCTATGTCTCCACTGACAGACTTTTATCAAACAGATGAAAAAATAATATAATTCTTATTAACACGGTATTTACTATGTGGTTACTGGACTAACCTTTTGCTTATATGAGCTCATCCAAGCTGCACGGTGCCCTTTGATGGCAACACCACCATGAGGCCCATTATAAACATCAGACCACTAGAATACAAGAAATGGAACCACTTAACCAAAGTCACAGGGCTAGAGCAACAGGATTGGGGGAAGCTGGGATTCTAGGTCAAGCCAGGAGGCTCAGCAGTAGCCTCTCTGAAAAGAATCAGGGACTAGTCTGGGTTTTTCTTATTCTTCCTTTAGACCACATACTTTCTAATATGCTGCTGACATCTCCACCCAAAGTTATTTCTAAGACTCTGCCCTGGTCCATTTTGCATTGTTACAGCAGAATATTATGCCTTGGTGACTTTTACATAACATACATTTTCTACTCTTCCAGATGCTGAGAAGTGCAGGGTCTAGGCACAGGCATCTGGTCTGGGTCTTCTTGCCATGTGATAACATGGCAAAAGTATCACATTAGGAGGGTAAGGGTGATCGCTGGTCTCTACTCCTCTTTTTACAAAGTGACTAACCTCATCATTTGGAGTCTGCCCTCATGACCTCAACTAGCTCTAAAATAGAGCCTTGTCTCAAATACCATCAGCCTACAAACAAGGTCATTCATTGTATTCCAATACATGAACTTCAGGGGGTAGGCATTAAAACTTCAGGAAGCATGACAAAGACACAGGAAAATACAAGATATTGCTTGAATATAAGACAGAATTTCCAGAGCCAATGCTTCCATGGTTGACACACCGGTTATTTCTGATACTTGTAAACACAAGCAAAAAGCAGGGGCCCTCTTAATTTGTACTCGTCTCTTGAGGATTTTGCAGAGCAATCTGGGGTGTCTCCCTAGGTTGGAAGGCACTCACACATTTCAGTTCCCATGTGCTGCACACTGTCAGTTACCATTCAGGAGCAGCTGAATCCTGTACACTCCTGTCATTAGTGCTTGAGAGCCACGCTGCACAGGTTCTGTGACCAAGTGAACAACCACAAAACAATTTAGAGTCTTTTATTCTTTAACTGCCAGCTCTCTACCTAAGCCCCTTTTAGCATAAGCCAATTTTCTCCAGAATTGTTACAATTATTTTTACTCTCACTAAAAATAGATTATGTATTACTTAGCCTAGTTAATACCACATTCCCAAATCCCAGTTATAATTTTAAATGTGATTTCACTCTGTGAATAACTCATAATGCATAAAAGCTACCATGTGTATTCTTGTTTTCTGTGCCACAATAACTCAAAATTAATATGAAAGTTATAATACCACATTCCTGCAGAATGTATACAGATATGTTCTTGGCAATGGGAGCCTTCCCAAGGAAACACCTTAAGAAATATCTATCTCACTAAAAAGTGTGTTGGGTTTAAAGGATTGGGTGGGGGTGGGTCTCAGGAGCAGGGGAGAAGAAGGAATAAAAAGAAACTATTCCCAACATCCAAACCAACAAAATGTGCTGGCCAGATTCAGTTGGCAGGAAAAGATTTTTATAATTTCTTTTCCATAATTTAGCCTAGCTGGATAATTACATTTAGAAAAATAAGAGAGTAACCACAGATGTATATGTAATGGAATTTTTTTAATGCAGATATGTCCCTCATGGAATTAAAAGGGGCAATAAGAAGGCTATCATTAACTACTTTAGAACAAAAGTTGTATTCACTCCAACCAAAGGAATAATTAACATCAGTCAGGAAGACACAGAATGCCAATCTTACCCCCTTGTCATTTCAGAAAGCTGCCTTGACAGCCGCACGCCCACGCCCGTTGACAGTCAAATACATTTCTCAGGAATAGATCAGCTTCCATGGGTGGAAGGAGCAACGTTTTCATTTCCAACCCAGCTTCATCGGAAGCGTCCAGAACTCTGCTTGACCAAGTTGTTTTCACTCAAGTCTTTTTTGTTTCTCTAAAAATAGTGGGGGAAAGCCATCTGCTGTTCAGGCTTCCGGGGCTGCAGATGGCAGCTCCACTTACCTGCTTCAGAAGATTCCAGAAGGGAATCAGCCCATACCTTTTCAGGACAGGAGGTTGGCTCCTGCCTCCTCTTTGCAATCCCTAAGCTTCATATCCATCATCAGAACTCCTACATCACTAATCCTCTGGGCTCCTCTGTGAATCTATAGAGCCCACTCAGATAATCCAAAATAATATGCCCACCTCCAGGTACTCAGATCACTTGTACCAAGTCCATTTGTGGCACAGTCATAGATGCAAGGAAGTAAGGCATGGTTGTCACTGGAGGCCACTGTTAGCCATATTATTAATTATGTGTCATGTGTACTTTTGCTGGACCTCAGTCTCCTTACTTGTCAAAAAAAAAAAAAGACCTTGATTTAAGGACTAATCCAAATAATGAGGCTCACAGAGTGAGAGCCCACCAATCACAAGCCACAGCAACACTGAACATAAAAGTATGATAAGAAGACTAATGCAGAGAACTGGGAGCTTCCCTGTTCTGTTTGAATTATCTTAACTTTTCCATTGCCCACTCTTTGAAGCCATCTTTCAGGGCAGAATGAACACTATAACATTTAGCTATGATTGGAATGGGTGTTTTTACTCACAAGAAAGGGAAGATGTCTGCGAGCTTTTAAGAGGCTAAAATGAAAGCCCACACTGAAAAGACTATATAAAGCTCATATAGTTTAAAATAGAGATCAGGACCAGGGACTAGTAAAGAGACTAGGAGCCTAGAACCATGCATTTCTAATGCACTGCCTCTCAATGTGCACGAGGTATCCCCAGCTAATATAACAAACAGTCTTCATAAAGAGTGAAAGATATGGATTTAGGTGGAACAACAATATAAACTAACCAGTACCCCCAGAGCTCGTGTCCCTAGATGCATATGTAGCAGAAGATGGCCTAGTTGGGAAGAGAGGCCCCTTGGTCTTAGAAACTTTATATGCCCCAGTACAGGGGAATGAATGCCAGAGCCAAGAAGTGGGCAAGTAGGGGAGCCGGGTAGGGGTATAGGGAACTTTCGGGATAGCATTTGAAATGTAAATAAAGAAAATATCTAATAAAAAAAGAAAAAAAGAGAAAGATATGGAAATGAGATTTTTTGCAGCAGGGAAATGACTTAATAAATAAAGCTTACATTTAAAAGAAAGAAAAAGAATGTCAAAATGTATTGAGTTGCAGTATATTGCAGGTGATCTTGTTTTTCATACCGGGTTAACTTTATGTTCCAACCTATCCAGTGTTGTTCTTTGTCACAGACTAAACCCAGTCTTGCTTGTCTGTAAGGTTTGTTGGTTTTACTCTGAAGGAACAGGTTGAGTTTGGACCTGCCTGGATGGGGCCTGCCCAGAGGTGAGCCAACTGGTTTTCAAATCTGAGTCAGATGCCAGAGAGGACTCCTCCAGCTCCCAGGATTCCATGGGCTATGCTAAGGTGGTCCATTATGATGATGATGATGATGATGATGATGATGATGATGTGACAGTAAACAACTATTAAAATGTTTAAATTTGGAGTTGAGGCACATCAAACTTGAGTGGTTAGATATAAACAAAGAGCACTGTCAGTGAAAGTCTCAATTATGTATTCTCCACCATACCATAGTTGGCATTAACATGCAGTTTCCACACCTGCATCTACAACTTGTGAACTGTGGATTCTTTTGAACTCATAACGCTGACCTGAGATTCTATCTGGAGGTAGGAAGGCTGAGCAGAGAGAGATGAAGTGGTAGCGTTCATGACATCACCCAGCATGGGAGCTAAGGATGCTAAGATCTTCCTAGGGTAAGTACACCACTCCATCAATTAACTAGGTGACCTGGAGTAGATCAGTTACCCTCTTGAAGTGGCATCATTATCTGTAATGTTGTTACTGTTATTCTTAGGAACAGCAGTGGAGAAAGTTAGGGAAGGAAGATGAAAAAAAAAAAATACCCTGCCATTCCACTCTTGCTTAAAACCAGAGGATGGCAATTTTATCTTCTTTATTGTTTTTCTTGTAAGACTGTATCAGGCTGGAGAGATGGCTCAGCCATTAAAAAAGGCTAGGCTCACAACCAAAAATATAAGACTGTATCGAGAGGATTCCACTGACTGCTAACAGGTTAGAAATGCCTCGAACACATGAACCTCTGTAGATGAACTGCATTAGAATGTAGTTCTAAATTATAGCCATCCAGAACTCTGAAGTTGACTCGGGAAACAGGGACTGTCAAAGATGAAGATGATGTGGAAAAGCCAAGTAGAAAGCACACTCACAAGACAGCGAGGAAACCAGGGCCTCCTGCTTCACTGAGAAACTTTAGTAAGTGCCAGGTTGCTTCCAGTGGCTGTTCCAGAGAGTCAAGTGGGATGAATATTAGACTCTACTGCTTCTGAATGGATTAGATGGAAACTAAGGGATGGGAGCATGCGCATTCCATTTCCACTGTCACCTTAACTTCTTAGAGACCATGGGAAAGGAACATCCAAAGACAGACAGAAACGGTATGGGTTGTTTTTTCAGACATAGTAATGAGAATAAAAGCCTTGTTTGCTATTCTCAGAAAAGGTGATACCTGCCCCCCCCCCCCCGAAAATCTTGTTTGGAGCAGTTTGGCTCAGTAAAGGCTCTTGAAAGCCTGCCCACCTCCCCCCCACCCCACCCCTTTTTTTTTCATTTCCAGAACATAGATAAAGGTGAAAGCAAGAACTGTCTCACCAAAGCTGTCTTTTGACCCCATATGTGTGCTACCGTTTGTGTTTAATTATTGATAAACATACATTCTCTTAAATCTTGTTAGATTCTCACCTGACTCCCAGGTCTAGGTGATTCATTTCAATGATAGTGAAGATATGATCCAGAAATATAAAAAACTCACTCAGAATCTAATGACTTGCCACAGAATACAAGCCTCCAATTATGACCTGCTTGTCTGCTGAACCTTCTTTCTTTACATCATGGGCAGAAAGTCCAAGGATTTTCTTGCAAGAGCCATTAGAAATGGATTCAAACCCAAAGCATTCACATCATAGTCAAATAACTCATGATTCATTCCCTCGAGCTAATTATTCTTTGTAATAAACGCATTTTGAGTAATAACAGAACACATAATTTCTTTCTTCAAAATGCCTTCTGAAGGTCAGGACTGTTAGCAGAGGTAACTATTTTCTATTTTGGTCTGGCTTTAATTTGAGTAATAGTCTGATTGAACATAGATATTTATGACATTTATTAAAAGCTTTTATTACTAATTTTGCCCAGAAAAAAATCCTAATGGAGATGTATTAGAGAATTTCCATAAAATTAATGTCCAGACTTAATGGATGTCTAAGGTATCATTATTAACGGGAATGTTCCATATCCAAAGGATTCTTTGATTAGAGATTAGATACAGTTAGATCAGAACTTATTTAAAACTGGACAAATGCCAAAGTATCCAGAAATTCAATTTAAACACATTCTAGAGGCTAATGCCTTATTTAGGTTGAGTTTATGATGCCAAATGAAAATCAGCAGTTACGAAAATTGGATTGATTTGGTCAGATGGGCCAGTTGCAGGATGATCTGAAGGCCATGGCTCCCTAAGTTTGATTCCTGCCAATGCCTGCTTGAAGCTGGTCAGTTGATTCAAAATGAATCCCCATCTGCAGAAACTGACAAATTCTCACTGAACCAAGAGTTCTTGAACAACTCAAGCCTGGTTCTTCATTGGATCACACTACATTGATGGGCTCATTGAAGTCTCTTGTCTTCAGGGTCTTTCCCAAGGTCTCAAACTCTACCACTGTGATTCTGGACAAAATAAACAAATCCCTTGTCTGCAGTTTCCTTCTTGCCAATGGCATATCAAAAACAACATGATAAAAGATATGGTGATTAGCTTTAATTGTCAACTTGACACAGCATTGAATTGCTTGGTATAACAGTTATGATGCAGGGTTTTCTACATTGGCTCTGCCTGTAGAAAGAAACCCTTCTATAGGAAGGGTTGTTTTCATTAAGTTAATGTATGTAGGAGGGTACACTATAGGCAACACTATCCCCTAGGCAAAGCATTCTAAACTATGTAAGACTAGAGACATTGAGCTGAGCACAAGGAAACATGTATTAAGTTCTTGCTGACTTTGACTGTGACTATGATGTTACTAGTCATTTTACTTCATGCTGCCTTGGTTTCTGCATACAGTAAAGTGTAACCTGGAATTGTGAGCTAAAACCAACCTGTTTTCCCCTAATACATTTTCAGATGTCGCATTTTATCATTGAAACTAGGATATGGGGTTCTCCATCTTCCCCTTCCTCTGACCTTGACATTCTGATAGGTCATTTTACCCACTCTTAGAAAATCGTCAATATTAAATAATCGCTATAGAGTAATTATTTTAAAAGAAATTTAAGTAACTGGTAGAGTGCTTATGTAACATGCATAAAGCCCTAGGTTCAAGCCAGCAACATATAAAACCAAGCATGGTGAAATATGTCTTTAATTCCAACATTAAGGAGGTAGAGGCAGGATAATCAAGAGTTCAAGGTCATCTTTGGCTATGTAACAAATTTAAGGCCAGCCTGGGCTTCATGAAATACTATCTGGAGGGAGGTAGGGGTTGAGAGAACATAAGAATATTCTTTTCAATACTCTCAGAAATCCTAAGCCACTACCAACACTCTGAAACAATTTAAAATATCCCCCAAAGCAGCAGAAAATATCAGAGAATGCATTCCAGGGTTCATCCTCTTACTACTTAAGATAATCTTGTGGGTGCCATGGCCCTGGAAATCTTGATAAGCAAAGCAAAGATCAGTAGGTATGACAGTTTGGTTAAGTCTTCTGAAATCTATGTATTCAAATCCTAAATCCCTAAAGCCACCTATTTGGATCTATCGAGGTGACTGGATGATAAGGGATCTGCCCTTATGAATAGACAAATCTACTCATGAATTCATGGACTCCTGGGAAATCAGGGACTGGCTTCTGTATACATATGAGCTCTCTCTGAAACATGCTGGCTCTGTGTCACCATGTAGTGTTTTCTGTCCTGTCATAGCACAGAAAAAAATGCCCATAGCAGATCCTAATGCCATGCCTATAGACTTGCTAGGCTTCAAAATCATGAACTTGTTTGTTGTTGTTGTTGTTGTTGTTGTTGTTGTTGTTAAAAAAAGGGTCTGTACTTTTTAATTCCCAGCTATAGTATCAGTCACAAGAACAGAGATGTGGCTGAGACAAGTGATTCCATTTTTCTTAAAACTACCCCCAGAAGACCTCCACTCTTCAAATTTTGCTCATAACTCCCCTGTACTAAACCAGAAGCCACAAACCCAGATATATTTTGTCTGGCTCACTACACGGTAGCCCTAATGGCATTTACACCAAACTAGCACGCTTTCAGAGGTCATAAAATGTATAGGAGCCATGGGTTCCCAGTTTCTGAGAGAAAGTCAGAGCATAATATGGATGCACACACATTCCATATGGCGGCATTTGGCATCAGTGCTTACTCTACAGAGTCCCAGCTCCTCTCCACTGCCCCTGGATGCTGGGTCAAGTCTTCCTACATTTGGTTTTCTTGTTAGCAATGCCCGCTTAGTTCCTACAGGGACTTGAACTTACAACACCATCATAAACTGAAACTTTAAGCTTTTCAGAGACCATTGTCTCCAATTACCTCCTTCTCTACAGAGGGCTTTAGAGATCCAGAGAGATGAACCAATTTAATCCACATTATCCAAGTAGCTGATTTTGTAGCTGTGGATGAGGTAGGCTCCAGTTCTTGTATTAACACATTATTCCTACTCCTTAGGGATCAGTTTCATGGGCTCTCCAGCCTTCATTTCCAAAGGCAACCCTGACTGTGAACCTGCCACCATGTTGACCTCTCTCAACGTGTGATCTCATCCCATCCTCAGAACTTTGATATGGTTGGTTGTTCATGATAATCCCATAATATGAATTAGAACATCAAGAGATTAAGAAATCAGCCCAATGCTGCAATGGAAGGGAGGGCCGATCTATGACTGACATGCAGAGCTCCTCATCTCCACAGAGCCTGACCTTCCTCTACATGTGCACACACTCACGTGCACACACTTTATACTTTAACCAATTTGTCAACCCCTGTCACATTTTCTGCATTGCTCTGGGTTGATGCTCTCACAATGCCTATGCTCCAGAGGTGTCACTAGCTGTCCCCGTCACCACGAATACTTGAATTTTATGAAACCTCACTTTACTATATAGCTTAACAAGCAAAATATTCTGCTTATATATTCTGCCAAACTCATGATTTTTTTTTCTTCTCAATCCAGAGATGATCTCCTTGTGTGCATTCTGTATATATCCCTAGTTTGAATACAAATGAAAGCCAGGCAAAAGTGACAACACAGCAAGAGCCAGACTTTCATTCTCTCAGGGATTTGGGCAGATCAGAATGTATAGCTATTGCTCCACATAGAAAAACGTCCCTACCTGTTTGCCAATGCTTGTGCAGATACTGACACATTCGCAGGTTTCCTCCCAGCATCCTTCTTTGCCCTCATCACTACCATATAATCTTATGGTGTGGCCCATGAAATAAAAGTGTAGGCAAATGATACTATTTGTGGAAGAAAATTCTGTTCCCTCCAATGAGAAATACAGGGCCCTTTCCCTCAGACTTCCACTCAGTCAATCTGCTGATGGATGCCAACAGACACCAGGCGAAGCTCCTAGAAGCATCCATGTGGAAATGGATCAGAAGAGGGTGCCTGATTACATCCTACCCAGAAGAGAGCTCCTCTTTGCCCAGGAAGTAGACAAAGTTCCAACATCCTCCTGGTGATGAGCTCATCTGATCTCTTTGTGAGGAGAATGGCTCTGAGCCCTCAGCTGACAGCTGCTTCAGCCCCAGCACAATTGCTGAGTCCACAGACCACAAGCACTCTCATCTTCGGCAATACTGATGCCAGAGGCCGAGGAAGGCACATGGAAGGAGGGTGCATGCAGCTTCTGGAGTGATGCCACAGTCACCTGTGCTGACTATGGGTTTCTCCAAGCTGCGGAAATCTCTCTGTAGCACTGAGTATGGGAACACTGAGAGTGCATCAAGCAGGAAGCCATTCAGTTGCTTCCCTGCCTCAACAGCAAACCCTGGAAAGAATGTATCTCCTGAATCATTGCTCATTCATCAAACATCCATAGAGAAATCAAACAAGGAGAAGCAAGCAGCTAACGTGCCCTGACAAGCATAGATATCCATAAAAGAGTGCTGGTTCTCCTATGATGCATCTTCAGGTGTTATCCTTGGGTTGACATTTAAATTTTTTCCACAAATATGTACCTAAATCTCAGGCTTTAGGATGATGCAGACCTAAAGTTCATTTCACTTTGAATACTACACTTTTCTACTACTCTCTAGGCCTAGGTCATTGATTTACTGACAACTTCTTTAAGTTCAGTTCCTCCAAACAGCCTGGAAAGTAATGGGATTAGAAATGTTATGTTCAGGGGTAGGCAAGGGCTAAAGCTTGAGCATATGTGTATAAAAAGCCTAATATAAGTATTAATGTATTGGTCAAGCCAGAGCCTGACCAATACAAATGTGGATGCTTGCAACCAACCATTGGACTGAACACAGGAACCCCAATGGAGGAGTTAGGGAGAGAACTGAAGGAGCTGAAAGGGTTTGCAACTCCATAGGAAGAACAACAATATCAACCAATCAGACGTCCCACAGCTCCCAAGGACTAAACCACCAACCAAAGAGTATACATGGAGGGACACATGTCTCCAGCTGCATATGTAGCTGCATATCCAGCCTCTCTCCGGTGATGTCATAACCTTTGGACAGATGGCAGCTAGGGTTAGTTAAAATGAACTCTTGAGAGGGGAGGCCCTTGGTCCTATGAAGGCTCAGTGCCCCAGCATAGGGGAATACTAGGGTGGTGAAGCAGGAGTGTGTGTGTGGGAGGGAGCACCTTCATAGAAATAGAGGGGAGAGAGGATGGGAAAGTGGATCTGCAGAGGGGAAACTGGGATGGGAGATGACATCGAAATGTAAATAAATAAAAATATCTAATTTTTAAAAATTACTAACATACAGAAAAGCACTTGACCAAAGGGGTTTGTTATTTTAATCTATTATAGTATCAAACATTGTTATAAAAGTGGTTTGTCCTTCCAATGATAGATGTGTATGTTAATAAATACTTGAGTTTTAAAACCCTTAAACACTCATAGTGAGGGTCGAGATATTCTGGAAAATGTTTAGCTGATGCTCAAATAATTCCACGTAGATAGAGCAATTCCACCTTCAAGTTTATATACAAGAAAACTGAACATGTGTCCACATGGATGTTTATATTGTGGTGCTTACAGTGTCAATATTCACACCAGCCAAATGGAAAATAACTTAAATGTCCACTAATAGAAGAATGGATAAACATAAAGTTACAAAAACTCAAAAGTGCATGAGACTTTGCTGTACAAATTATGAAGCGCTGACTGGTGCTAAGTGTCCCCACAATGTGAAGACACTGTGCTAAGTGAAAGAAGAAGAGTCAAGATAAATGAGATATTGCATGTCACCTTCCATAGGGAAGTCTGAACATGGAAACATGGAGACACATGGTAGAGTGACAACCGCTTGGTGCTAGGAGGGCCAAGGGAGAGCAGAACAATCACTAGGTGACTGGATGCTTCTTCTTAGAGTGAGAAAACATTATAAAACTGAGTGTAGAGGTAGCTAATTATTTCTGAAAAGAAACCGCACATCCACTGAACTGTACATGCTAAATGACTGAATTACACAATATGTGAATTGTATCTCAGAGCTGTTTAGAAAAGCAAATTTTTCCATTAAAGAAAAAAAAAAAGAATTGGTTTTACCTGTTTCACTGAAGACAAAATATTAGTGGAGTCCCAATAAAGGCTGAATGACAAACAAGGACACAAAGGGGAGATGCTCGCTGACTTTTTCTATTCTGTGATTGCCAACAATTGCATGCTAAACAAAATGTTATTTATAATATCACAGGAAGAGGCACTGGAGACTGATTTTAAAAAATACTTACAAAGTCAAGAGTAATAAAAAAATAGTCTTGAGTTTGAAGATCTCAAATGGATGCTATTCAAAAGAGAAGAATTAGAAGTTGTAAGAAAGATTTTTCCAAGTCTAAGAAAATAACAACTAGGAAAACAAGAGATAAGATAGAAATAACTAGATTCATCAAGCATTAAAAACTATACAATAAAGATCTTTCAAGTTTACAGATAAAAGAGCAAAAGCAAACACACAGCAAATAAATAGCAAGAATAAAAATCAGGGGCTGGGGAGATGGCTCAGCTGTTAAACACATGTAATGAATGATCTTGCAGAGGGCCTAAGTTTGCCTTATATCAACCATATTGGGCAGATCACAAACATCTGGCTCCTGTAGGCATCCACGTACAGCAAACACCCAAGTTACATACACACATACATCAACAAAAATTTTATTACATATATATTTTAAAAATAAAAATAAGTTAAAATAACTTGAATCCCATCAACAACTATCTCAAAATTACTGCCTACATATAAGCCAGACTTTTCAAACAAGTTTCTGAAATGATAGCCACAGAGCGCATACGAGCCTCTGATTTGGCATGAGAGGAAGTAAGATTCCTCACCTCCAAACCCCCAAAAGAAGAGACACACATTTTACATGTCTGTACCAAAACCAGGACTAAAGGTTTCGGTACAGACATGTAAAATGGATAGGGCACCTTATGCTGGAGGAAGAAAGTAAGAGAATAATAGGGCACCTTATGCTGGAGGAAGAAAGTAAGAGAATAAGCTGAAATTACAAATGCATATGTTTTATAATCACAAAACTAGAAATCCTTTAATTTACTTCTCTTTGTAAGATCAGTGGTGATTTGAATGTGTGTGGCTCAGGGAGCGGTACTATTAGGAAGAGTGGCTTTGTTGGAGTTGGTGTGGCCTTGTTGGAGTAGGTGTAGCCTTGTTGAAGTAGGTGTGGCCTTGTTGGAGTAGGTGTGGCCTTGCTGAAGTAGGTGTGGCCTTGTTGGAGGAAGTGTGTCACTGTGGAAGTAGGCTCTGAGACCCTCATCCTAGCCATGTGGGAGACAGTCTTCTCCGGTTTGTCTTTGAAACAAGATGTAGAACTCTCAGCTCCTCTAGCACCATGCCTGCCTGAATGCTACCATGCTTCCCATCATGATGATAATGGACTGAACCTCTGAAATTGCAATGCAGCCCCAATTAAATGTTGTCCCTTATAAGAGTTCCCTTGGTCATGGTGTCTCTTCACAGCAATGGAAACACTAAGACAGCACTGTACAGAGCTCACCTGTTATGTCATTCAAAGACACCAGTTCTGTCTGTTTGCTGTGCTAGAAACATAATTTAAAGAAAAACAAATCCTCTTAATTGTCTACCAGCACAAAATTAGATTCAGATAGCAAGCCATATCTATGCTCAGCATTTTGTGGGATGGTTGTACACATGTGTAAAATTCAAATGGAAATAGCTTCAGAATCTAAATGATTCGAACACAGACGTACTTTCCATCCTTCAAAGCAATTTCCTTTGCCTTTCTACATAATGTGTAGGTTTTCATATAGTGTTCAGATGCTCTTCAATTTAGATAGAAAAGCTGTACCTGCAGGAAAGGCTAAGACTAATAGGAAAACATACTTATCAAGGGGTATCATGTGATCTCAGAGTTCCTTGCGTCATCATCTGGTCATTTTGAATGTTGAGATTTTTTTTGTCGCTGTTAGTATCAACTATTTGGGCTTTCTAAAAATTATAATTGTTGCTATTTGGGTTGTAAGCTGCATAAAGTGAATCTTCACATACGCTGAAGCACTAGCAGGAAAACTCAGCAGAACTCAAAGTGAGCCAATGAAAAGCCATTTTGGCACTTTCTTCTCTGTAAAAATCACCATCTAAATCGCTATGGTTTGCCTTCAGTGCATCGCAAAGTCAGCTTATGCTCTTGCTGCTGCCTGTTGATAGAATTCTTCATGTTCAATTCTGGGTTCTCAACAGCAGGATAATAAGCCCTTGGACAGAAAGATAGAGGTCTTTGTAGGTGTCAATGTTGGGGGCCCACTCCTGTGTTTTTCTATTCACCAACAAGAGAGGTCTGAGGGAGGTGAGCAGCTGTACCATGAGGGGTGACTATCAGGGGATCCTCCCATGTCTCCTTACAAAAAACTCTGACAATACAAGACTTACTCTTCTTCTTTGCTGTCCTTCAAATGCTCAGGAAAAACAGAAGGAACGATTTCTTGAAAACATTTCACACATTCTTGAAAACTTCTTTTGATGTATTGAGATAAACTCTTACTAGTGGCCCAAGTGAGCCTCCAGTTCATGATCCTCCCACCTCGGGTTCTCCAATTTGAGAAACAAGAACATACCACCAACAGCTAGTTTGTTCCTGAAAAGTTTTGTATGAGCTCTGACATGTCTGACTAAAGTTCAAAAGTCTTATCTCTGTAGGCCAATGAACTTTTTACCTACCTATAGTTAACATAAGAACCTAAAAGTCCCACTTGTGTCATTATGACTTTCCAAAGACTTCCTTTGGCTTGTATCACTATTCATCACTTTTTAAAAATTGAGCATTACATGGAGTCATATCCAACTGAATTTTTCCATGGTCTGCCAGCCTTTACTAATTATTAGATTATTCTGTGTAGCTATAGTTCACATGAAAATTCCCTTACTACACAATAGTCACTGTGTCTGTATCATAATTTATATGTCTGTCTTCTCATTAACAGGTTCTTGAGTTATCTAGTTTGCCACTAGTTAACTAGTGACATCTAGACTACGAAAATTCTAACATTCTAACATACTATTATAAACCATCTTCTGGATGTCTTATTTACCATAGGCACTTTCTATTGGGGAAGGATGGTTTGGTTATATTGATTGGTGTCAATCAGTTTTATCAATTGGTGTTCTATACAGTGGTAGATGAGCCCCATTGCAACAGAATTTTGACAACACTTGACATTACCAGGATTTTGGGGGATGGGGGGGGCTGTTTGTTCTAAATTTTTGCAAGACTGGCAAGTGTGCAATAATACCTTCTTAGTTTCTTTGTTAGCTGCTTTCAGGTTAGTTACTATAACAAAAACCCCGAGGTAATCAATTTATCAAGAGAAAAGAGTTATTTTGGCTTAGTGTTTGTCTTAGTCAGGGTTTCTATTCCTGCACAAACATCATGAGCAAGAAGCAAGTTGGGGAGGAAAGGGTTTATTCGGCTTACACTTCCACATTGCTGCTCATCACCAAGGAAGTCAGGACTGGAACTCAAGCAGGTCAGGAAACAGGAGCTGATGCAGAAGCCATGGAGGGATGTTCTTTACTGGCTTGCTTCCCCTGGCTTGCTCAGCCTGCTCTCTTATAGAATCTAAGACTGCCAGCCCAGAGATGGTCCCACACACAAGGGGCCTTTCCCCCTTGATCACTAATTGAGAAAATACCCCACAGCTAGATCTCATGGAGGTACTTCCCCAACTGAAGCTCCTTTCTCTGTGATAACTCCAGCTGTGTCAAGTTGACACAAACCTAGCCAGTACAATTGACCCCTTGTCAACTTGACACACAAACATCACTAGTAAGCCTCAACCCTTAGTACTTATTCATCCCCAAGATCTAAATAACTTTAAAAGTCCCATAGCCTTTACATATTAAAAGTTCAATCCCTTTAAAATATCCAGTATCTTTTAAAAATTCAAAGTACTTTAAAATTCAAAGTCTCTTAACTGTGGGCTTCACTAAAAAACTTCCTTAAAGTGGGAAAAATATCAGGGCACAGTCACAATCAAAAGCAAAAATCAATCTCCAACTGTCCAATGTCTGGGATCCAACTCACGATCTTCTGGGCTCCTCCAAGGGCTTGGGTCACTTCTCCAGCCAAGCCCTTTGTAGGACACATGTTGTCCTCTAGGCTCCAGATGCCTGTACTCCACTGCTGCTGCTGTTCTTAGTGGTCATCTCATGGTACTGGAATCTCCAAAATGCTGCTCTCTTCCACTATAACTAGGCTTCAACACCAGCCTCTCATAGGCTCTCTTCATGGTGCCAAGCCTCAAGTCCTTTGCATGACCCCTTTAGTCCTAGGCCATCAATTGCAACTGAGGCTGCACCTTCACCAATGGCCTTCCATGGCCTCTCACAGTGCTTCTGTGGCCTCAGCTGCTCTGCATGATCCCTTCATGCCTTCAAAGCCAGTACCACCTGGTTGCTTCTTACACATTATCAAGTCCTGCTGCTGCACGAGGTACAACTTTGGCTATCTCTGGAACATAGCCTCTTTGTGCTCTCAGAAAGCACTTCCCCTAAGATGTCACCTCAACAATGCTGGTCTCTTCTTAATCACCCCTAATTTCTTAGCTCGAGCTAACCAGCATCAATAGTCCCAGTAATGCAAAACTTTCACTTTAGTAGTTCTGGTATCTTGTTAATCACAGCTGATTCTTCAGCCCCAGCTAGCCAGAACCACAGCATCTTCCAATTCAAAATAGCAATGGTCCTGATAATTCTTTAACTTTACCCCTGAAATTTCACAAGTGAGACCTCCATCTTCTGCACTGTTCTCAACATTATCTTCCAAGCTCCTACACAATATCTGACAGAGCTCTTAACAATGAATGGATCTTCAAGCCCAAAGTTCCAAAGTCCTTCCACAGTCCTCCCCAAAACATAGTCAGGTTGTCACAGGAATACCCCACTCTGCTGGTACCAATTTGTCTTAGTCAGGGTTTCTATTCCTGCACAAACATCATGAGCAAGAAGCAATTGTGGAGAAAAGGGTTTATTTAGCTTACACTTCCACATTGCTGTTCATCACCAAGGAAGTCAGGACTGGAACTCAAGCAGGGCAGGAAGCAGGAGCTGATGCAGAAGCCATGGAGGGATGTTCCTTACTGGCTTGCTTCCCCTGGCTTGCTCAGCCTGCTTTCTTATAGAATCCAAGACTACCAGCCCAGAGATGGTCCCACACACAAGGGGCCTTTCCCCCTTGATCACTAATTGAGAAAATACCCTACAGCTAGATCTCATGGAGGTAATTCCCCAACTGAAGCTCCTATCTCTGTGATAACCCCAGCTGTGTCAAGTTGACACAAAACTAGACAGTACAGGGTTTTAGGGGTCTTAATCTATGGCCAGTTGACCTGTTTGCTTTGGGCTGTGACTAAGCAGTAGCTTATAACAGAAGGATGGGAAATATCATCATCACTCCCCATATAGCAGGAAAGCAAAATGGACTCCCACTCTCCCCATCAAGAAACTATTACCAATAACATAAAGACTCCCCAGAAGACTCCACCTTTTAAAGGTTCCACCCCACCGCCCTCACACTACAGACTGGGAATGAAGCTACTAACGCATGACCACTCTGGAAACAGAACACAAACTACATCCTCCTGCTATGTTGGCCACATTTCTACTTCCTGGTCTTTTGACAAAAATTCTTTTAAATTAATTTTTAAAGTTGCCATGGACTGAATCATGAACCCCAAATTTATTTATTGACACTCTTCATGTACTATTTTTTGGAGATAGGACCTTAGAGACCTTGAAAGAGATGAACAGGGATAAATGGGGTCAAAAAGGAAGAATCTTGAACTTATGGAACTTCTGTCCTTATGAATGAGGAAGCAGCCAGATAGTGTCAGTCAACTGAGTACACAGTGAGAGGGTGACATCACACCCTGGCAGAACCTGACCTTGAACATACAGACTCTAGCAGTAGGAAAAAGAAACAACTGTTATTGCTGTTGTTGTTGTTGTTATCTAAACTATCTAATCTGTGACTTTTTGCTATGACAGCCCAAGAAGAGTAACACAAGGATTAGTTAGATTTTTATCTTCTTTTTAAAGACTTATTCTATTTTAAAGATGTGTGTGTGTTTGTAGGAATGATCCTGTGTGGGTGTATGCATCTGAGCACAAGTGCCCATGATGGAAAAAAGAAAAGATATTGGATCCCTTGGCACTGGAGTTACAGTCACCCATACACCATCCACCACAGGTGCTAGGAGACAAAGCTGGGTCCTCTGCAAGAGCAGTGTCACTAACCACTGAGAAATTTCATCTTCCAGACCTCTTAAATTTGTTGTTGTTGTTGTTGTTTGTTTGTTTGTTTGTTTGTTTTAGAAAAAGATCCTTCTTTTTGCTCTAGCATTTGCATTTTGCTCTGCAAACCTTTGTATTCAGTGGCTTGATGTTTCAATTCCTTAACAATATTTTTGATACATGGAAATTCTTAATTTTAACAGATGTCAACCCATAAATATTACATTTTCTGGTTCACAATTTTCACACCCCCTTATAAAATTTTGTTCATGGGAAGCTCATGAGAGATCCTTAAACACTCTCCCCCAGCAGTGTACACTTTCCAGAGTTAAATTAACGCTCCATCTGAATTTGACTTTGTGCACAGCCCAAAGAGCAAAGGTGGCTAGCCTGCTAAAGAGATGCACTGGAATGACCATCTGTCACCACTGTGATTTCATGACATGAGAATACAGGTCAGGTAGCATCTAAGAAAGCATATTTTCAGATTCCACTCTGTTCCGTTGCTCTTTGTGCCACTGTCATATTTTAACCCATCCACTTTTAATTAAATTATGGCATCTACAGTGTCTCTGAAGACTCCTCTCCTCCCTTCACTCTTGATGTTGGTAACCTGTGTCTGTTGACTTCCTGAGTTTCTTAGGGGGGTTCTCAGTTTCATTAGTGGCTTCTGGGATGGAACTCTGGTTTGTTGGTCCTTTCTGTTTTGTGTTTCCTTTGTATTGAATCAATTTATTGATTTGTCTCCATGCTCTTGCTTCAACCTCCTTTGCTTTTAAATTTCCCTGTGGTTATTTTTTAAAGCTTCCTGGGATGTAGTACAACATCTTTACTTTCCAGATTTTTCTCTTCTCTGGTGTGTCATTAAAGGCTGTAGGCTTCCCTTTCATTCCTCAGCTACTTTTGTTCCAGACATTTTATGTTGTATCTTTACCATTCAGTGAAAAATATTGGTTTTCATCGTGATTTCTTCAGAACCAATGGGTTACTTAAAAGTGTGCTACATCATTTTAATTTTTTCAGGGTTTTCTCATTAGCTTTTGGTACTTACTTCTAGCTTAATTTCACCATGGCTGAAAATGTGTCATATGTCATAGTAATCTTTTAAAATTTTTCACTATTTGCTTTATCCCAGAAAATGTAGTCTGTGTTGGTAAAGAAATGTCTCATGCATACTTGAAAGACAACCAAGAAAATAACAGGTGCCATCTCTTTTATATCTTTACATATATTTTATGGGGAGATTCTCACAGTTGTGTTTGAAGCATTATATTAAAATATAATGTTTAATTATATTCTAATACTTATGGCTACTTGTTCTTCAAATCAAATTTGAAGACAAATTTGTCACTATGTCCTTCACCTCAGTGTAGATATTGCTTTATATTTTTAGTGGCTATATCATAAGATCTATACAAATTTAGAATTATGCTTCTTCACAGGTATCTCATTATGTATCTTTGACTTGCCTAGAACTCATGATATAGACCAGGCTGGCATCATATCACAGAAATTCACCAGACTCTGCCTCTCAAATGCTGAGATTAAAGGTGTGTGCCCATCTTGTCTCCTGGGTCCCTCTGAGACCAGTGTGCACAGATCAGCTCACAGACTGCAGAGGACAAACAGCAGACTGCAGAATCAACACAGCTTCTGGGACAGACCCCCATTTCTGGCAGCAGAAATCCGGGCACCTTCCCTGCCAGAGGAGAGGTGGCTGCCCGGGAGGGATTCAACCCCAGAACAGGCTGTGCAGAGGAGCACGCAGACTGTGGAGGTCACCCATCTTCTGGTACAGGCCCATTTCGGGCCTTCATCTTCAACCAGGAGACAAGTCTGAATGCCAAACCTCTGTGCAACTTCCCTGCAAGAGGAGAGCTTGCCTGAAGAGAGTACTCTGACCACTGAGACTCAGAAGAGAGCTGGACTCCCAGGACAGCTGACAGAGGCTAACATAATCACACCAGAAAGAGGCTCCTGCCAGAGACAACTATAACAACTAACCCCAGAGATTACCAAATGGTGAAAGGCAAATGTAAGAATCTTACCAAACTAAACCAAGACCTCTCACCATCACCAGAACCCAGCACTCCCACCTCAGCCAGTCATGGACATCCCAACACACCCAAAAAGAAAGATTCAGATTCAAAATCATATTTCATGATGCTGGTAGAGGACCTTAAGAAGGACTTTAATAACTCACTTAAAGCAATACAGGAGAACAGTGCTAAAGAGGTAGAAGTCCTTAAAGAATCACAGTAATACACTGCTATACCAGTAATGGAAATGAAGAAGACTATCCAAGACCTAAAAAGGGACATAGAAACAGTAAAGAAAACACAAAGTGAGACAACTCTGGAGATAGAAACCCAACCATAGGAAAGAAACTGAGAACCATAGATGAAAGCATCAGCAACAGAATACAAGAGATTGAAGAGAGAATCTCAGGTGCAGAAGATTCCATAGAGAACATGGGCACAACAACCAAAGAAAATGCAAAATACAAAAAGATTCTAACTCAAAACATCCAGGAAACCCAGGACACAATAAGAAGACTAAGCCTACGGATAATAGGGGTAGATGAAAATGAAGATTCTCAACTTAAAGGGCTAGCAAATATCTTGAACAAAATTATAGAAGAAAACTTTCCAAACATAAAGAGAGAGATGCCCATGAACATACAAGAAGCCTACAGAACTCCAAATAGACTGGACCAGAAAAGAAACTCCTTACGACACATAATAATCAAAAGAACAAATGCACTAAATACAGACAGAATATTAAAAGCAGTAAGGGAAAAAGGTCAAGTAACATATAAAGGCAGGCCTATTAGAATTACACCAGACTTCTCACCAGAGACTATGAAAGCCAGAAGATCCTGGACAGATGTTATACAGACCCTAAGAGAACACAAATGCTAGCCCAGGCTGCTATACTCAGCAAAACTCTCAATTATCATAGAAGGAGAAACCAAAGTATTCCATGACAAAACCAAATTCACACAATACCTTTCCATGAATCCAGCCCTTCAAAGAATAATAATGGGAAAACACCAACACAAGGATGGAAACTACACCCTAGAAAAAGCAAGAAAGTTATCCTTCAACAAACCTAAAAGAAGACAGCTGCAAGAACAGAATCCCAACTGTAACAACAAAAATAACAGGAAGCAACAATTACTTTTCTTTAATTTCTCTTAACATCAATGGACTCAATTCCCCAATAAAAAGACGTAGACTAATAGACTGGCTACACAAACAGGACCCAATATTTTGCTGCTTACAGGAAACCCACCTCAAGGAAAAAGACAGACACTACCTCAGAGTGAAAGGCTGGAAAACAATTTACCAAGGAAACAGTCATAAGAAACACAGTGGAGTAGCCATTCTAACATCGAATAAAATTGACTTTCAACCCAAAGTTATCAAAAAAGACAGGGAGGGGAACTTCATACTCATCAAAGGTAAAATCTACCAAGATGAACTCTCAATTCTGAATATCTATGCTCCAAATGCAAGAGCATCCATTCATTAAAGAAATGTTAGTGAAGCTCAAAGCACACATTGCACCTCACACAATAATAGTGGGAGACTTCAACACCCACTCTCACCATTGGACAGATCCTGGATACAGAAACTAAACAGAGACACATGGACACTAACAGAAGTTATGAAACAAATGGAGTTAATAGATATCTACAAAACATATTATCCTAAAACAAAAGGATATAGCTTCTTCTCAGCACCACATGGTAACCTCCAAAATTGACCATATAATTGGTCACAAAAAAGGCCTCAACAGATACAAAAATATTGAAATTATCCCATGCATCCTAAGAGATCATCACGGACTAAGGCTGATCTTCAATAAGAGCATAAATAATAGAGAGCCAGAATTCACATGGAAACTGAACAACACACTACTCAATGTTACCTTGGTCAAGGAAGGAAAAAAGAAAGAAATTAAAGACTTTTTAGAGTTTAATAAAAATGAAGCAACACTATACCTAAACTTATGGGACACAAGGAAGACATTCCTAAGAGGAAAACTTATAGCCCTGAGTGCCTCCAAAAAGAAACTAGAGAGAGCATACAATAGCAGCCTGACAGCACACCTAGAAGCTCTAGAACTAAAGGAAGCAAATTCACCCAAGAGGAGTAGACAGCAGGAAATAATCAAACTCAGGGCTGAAATCAACCAAGTGGAAATTAAAAGAACTATTCAAAGACTCAACAAAACCAAGAGCTAGTTCTTTGAGAAAATCAACAAGATAGATAAACCCTTAGCTAGACTAACTAGAGGGCAGAGGGACAGTATTCAAATTAACAAAATGAGAAATGAAAAAGTAGACATAACAACTGATCCTGAGGAAATCCAAAACATCATCAGATTCTACTACAAAAGCCTATACTCAACAAAACTGGAAAACCTGGATGAAATGGACATCTTCCTATACAGATACCAGGTACCAAAGTTAAATCAGGATCAGATTAACAATCTTAACAGTCCCATTTCCCCTAAAGACATAGAAGCAGTCACAAAAGAAGTCACTTGATATGCACTCACTGATAAGTGGATGTTAGCCCAGAAACTTAGAATACTCAAGATACAACTTGCAAAACAAAAGAAAATCAAGAAGAACGAAGACCAAAGTATGCATACTTCATTCCTTCTTAGAATAGAGAACAAAACACCCATGAAAGGGGTTACAGAGACAAAGATTGGAGCTAATACGAAAGGATGGACCATCCAGAAACTACCCCATCCAGGGATCCATCCCATAATCAGCCACCAAACCCAGACACTATTGCATATGCCATCAAGATTTTACTGAAAGGACACTGATATAACTATCTCTAGTGAGGCTACGCCAGTGCCTGGCAAATACAGAATGGAATGCTCATAGTCATCTATAGGATGGAACACAGGGCCCCCAATGGAGGATCTAGAGAAATTATCCAAGGAGCTGAAGGGGTCTACAACCCTTTAGGTGAAACAACAAAATGAACTAACCCGTACCCCCAGAGCTCATGTCTCTAGATGCATATGTAGCAGAAGATGGCCTAGTCGGCCATCACTGGGAAGAGAGGCACCTTGGTCTTACAAACTTTATGTGCCCCAGTACAGGGGAATGCCAGGGCCAAGAAGTGGGAGTGGGTGGGTAGGGAATCAGGGCGGGGGGAGCAGGGCGGGGGGAAGGTGTAGGGAACTTTTGGGATAGCATTTGAAATGTAAATAAAGAAAATATCTAATAAAAATAAATAAAATATTACTGCATTTCAAAAAGAAAGAAAGAAAGAAAGAAAGAAAGAAAGAAAGAAAGAAAGAAAGAAAGAAAGAAAGAAAGAAAGTTGTATGCCATGTCCAGCTAGATATATCTATCTATCTGTTGTTCATCTACTTTGTCTGCTATTGTTATAGACATTGCAGATTATTCCTGGTGACTGTGTATGCCCTATTTTCTTGATGTTATTCCAGATCTTCAGTATCTTGATATTTAACACACAGCTCTTGTGATCAACACAGAACACAGTCTGGGACACAGGAGCGAATATTAACTCATTGTAAATAAAATGAATAATAGTAACATTTCCTGCACACCTGATCTAATTAAGTATGGTCCATATTCTCTGTACCTATACATGGGCATATGAAGGGGGTAGAGTTCTCCATCTAATAACAGGGAACTTGGGACTAGTTACTACAGCAAAATGGTTAAGAGCCCAGCTTCCCTCCTGGCTCTTATAGACCTGCCACTAGCAGTGTCCAGGACAGGTGTTTCACAAGCTATTAGCTAAAATCAGAGAAAGTTGCAGCTCTGAGATATATTGGGATCAGTGAATGGAGATGGAGTTCTCTGAAACTACAGCAATTTGTTTGTCTAATATAATGTGTGTCCAATAGCAAAGACATAAATTTTAAAGGAAGAAATGCCCCTAGTATTATCTTCTTAAAATGAATAATTGATTATCCCTAGCCATGTGGAATTTTTAATTCACAAACCTCATATCTGACTCCATGTTAGATTCAAACTTTAAGGAGATTCTATTTATAGTCTTGATGCTGTGAATAATGCATCTGGCATTAAGTACTGGACTTATCTGATACTTTTTACTTCATCACTAGGGTGACTAAACCTTTGAATGACATAAAATAATTCAGAAAACTCTTCTTTCTCAAGGTATAATTTGATATAACACACACACACACACACACACACACACACACAAACACACTGAAAAGTGACAATTATACTGCCTCTCTAGTAGTGACACACCAGAGCAAACCCACAAAGGAAAACAGAGTCAGGCTACATTCATGCGCACACATTCACCATACATGTGCACATGTGAGTGCAAGTGCTGTGATATTAAAAAGACCAGGCGATCTATATAGATTTATTTTGTAAAACATTATGCCCAGAAATATTTGAATGCCCTAAGTTTGTCAAGGCAGCTGGATGGTAAAATGTTATAACCTCTGAAGTCAAGAAATTTAAATTTATAGTCACCACATTAAGCATAGATGTTAAAGCATTAAAGTTAACACCATACAGAGTCATATAAAATATTGCATGTGCAAAGGGGCTGAGTTACGTTCATACTGGGAACCATAATTTAGAATTTCCTGACTTCTGAACATGTAACACATCACAGTAATTGATCTAACTCCTTGGAGCTAATATAAAATACCTTGTTAACATGTTTTCTGTCCAATTCTTTCATCATTTACCATTTGGCTCTTGGAGAAATAATTCATCATGTTAGAATGTTTTCACACACCTGCACAAAGCTCGTATAGCAATGGAAAAGTCAATGCAAGCAGCATTGAGTGAAAAGATTTGTAAATCACTTAAGAGCACTATAAGCTTGGAGTCTAGATCTGGATCGTGCACAATGATATTTATCCTTGGGCATTAGTACTGTTTCCTTTGCATTGACATGATGATGGCTTCATGATTCTGCTGGATATTATGGGTGCAGTGTACTAATACACTTATTTGTGCAGAATATTGACTCCTAATTTGTAAAGCTAAAGTAACACAAAGAAGGGAAGATGGCTTAGCTCGTGGTGAGATGTATACTGCTAATTTCATGGTACTAGAAGACAGAACCCCTCTCCTTTTTTAAATCTGTGTGTGCTCCCTGTGTGAGCATGTTCTGGGTGAGAGTTGAACAAGCACATGTATGAGTGTGGGTGGAAGCCAGAGGATAGGAATGGCATGCACTACGGTGTGTTTCTCACTGGTCTGCATCTTGCCAATTAGGCTGTGCTGGCTGGTCAGTGCTCCTCCAGAGATTCTCTTGCTTTTCCTCCCCAGTACTAGAATTACAAGCATCTACCACCACACCTGGCTTTTTTCTGTACGTTCCAGTGAATGAACACAAGTCCTCATGCTTGTGTGACAAGCACTTTACTGACTGAACCATTTCCCCAGCTCCAAAGAATCACAGTATTTAAGGCCATTTTCAATCAAATGGCAGAGCGATGTGTGACTTCTCCTCACTTACCCCATACTATTCTCACTAGTCTTTAATTTGCATGTAATTTACATGCCAGGCAAAGAAAACCAATGGCCAGTGATGCTAAAGAGATTACTATATTGCAGGCATTGCTCAAAGCCCCATAGATGTATTAATTCACGGAAAGGCATAGAATAGCCTTAGGTAGCTACAATTCCCAAGGCAAATCTGACCCACAGGCTCTTTGGTAAATAATGAACTTTATAAACACAGCCTCATTCATTCATCTGGGGATTCCTATGGTTATTTTAATGGCAACAGTAGAGTTGAGTCATTGCCATACTTACAGCTGGGAAAGGAAAGGAAAGGAAAGGAAAGGAAAGGAAAGGAAAGGAAAGGAAAGGAAAGGAAAGGAAAGGAAAGGAAAGGAAAGGAAAGGAAAGGAAAGGAAAGGAAAGGAAAGGAAAGGAAAGGAAAGGAAAGGAAAGGAAAGGAAGACCATTACTATCTGGTGTCCATAGAAAACATCTGTCTGTTGCCCTATATCCCTTCCTCTATATGCAGAGACCTCCCTCTCTAAGCCACAGATAGAAGAATATCATCTAACAGGATCTTTGACCTTGAGAAAAGACAGGTTTCAGGAAAAGCAGTTTTCCATTCATGGTGTGTATGCCTTAGTCTTGCCTCTATCACTGAATGGTGGGCACAAGGAAATAGCCCAAGTCATCGTTTATCCCTCCTACATTGACCTTGACTTTGATCATAGATTCACTAGTCATTATCAGCAACTCGGAAGAGGAGAAGAGCAAGCCAGTGCATGTACTTGTCCAGTGCCATCAGTTGGCAGCTCAAAGAGAAAGGCTGTGTATGCTGTAAATCACTAAGCCCACTGCAGCATATAGAGTCCTATTACTTTCTTTACAAAAAGTAAAGAAAAGAAAAGAAAAGAAAAGAAAAGAAGAAAGAAAGAAAGAAAGAAAGAAAGAAAGAAAGAAAGAAAGAAAGAAAGAAAAGAACATATGCTTCCTTTGCATAAAAGACAAGCAACATTTTCTGGACCCTCCCAGATGGTCCCTTTTCCCCAGAAGCTACTCTATGGGACAGCTTTGGGGCCTCCCCACATGTACATTTTAGCTATATCATCACATTGCCAAAACATCTGGGGTGAAAAATACATTTAATCATTCAAATTCTTTTCCCCTAAAGCAGTGCCAAGCAACTGACTAACTAGAAACATCTGTGTATTAGTCAGCTCTGGCTACCATATCAAAATACTACAGGCTGGGTGACTTAAACAACAGAAATTTACATACAATCATGGAGTCTGGGGGTCTTGGATAAGGGTGTCACTATAATGCAGGTTCTCCTGATGACTCTTGACTTGGTCTGAGCTGCCTTCTTTCTGTGTCCTAAAAAGGCAAGAAGAGAATAAACTCTCCAGGTGCCTCTTTTGATAATTAAAAGCAACAACCTTGTCATGAGAACACCATGTCCATATTTTTATCTATATTAATTACTACTCAAAGGCTCCATCTCCAAATACCAACACATTTGGGAAAACCATGATACAGGCTTGATCTTCAGTGTGAGAGTAGGGGGTCAAGGGTTCTAGGCAAAGAATCAGTGAAGCGAAGGAAGTACCAGATTCTGAACAACACTTCATGGCTCCTTCATAGCTACTCATCATGTCCTCCTATGTGTTTCTATCTGAAAGATGCCATATGCCACAACAAAACCTGTGTGGGTGACACACATGCTTGGTACATCTAAAAACTTCCCATGGGGAATAGCATAATTCTTAATGGGCTAACCCAAGATAGATGTGTATCAGACACTTTCATTCCTTTCCATATACACAGACTCGGGGAACAAATAATTTGGAAGCCCAGAGCAAAGACAGGATCAAGACAAAGCACCATTAGAGTTAGAGGCACACTAATTCTGTTGTCTTTGAGTCATAAACCGCCCCAAACTGATGCATAAAAAGAGCAAGCACCGGTCATTTCCCCAGCTGAACCATTTCATCAATATAAGATAGATGTGGCTGGCTTCTTCTGAGCTTTACTTCTAAAACTCCATTCAGGGATGAAGTAGGGATGTTCCAGGGTACCTTCAGCCACAGGTCTGAAATCTGTCTGATGGTCATCCAGGACAACAGGGATGACTGTGTTGTGTGGATGCCATAGATTATTCTTAAAGTGGTGGCATATTCCAAGTTGTAGCAATAAGTCCCTTGAGGCTCAAATGTATGACTGACTAGTACAGAGACCCCAATGAACCCCTGTTAATTAGTCAATGCCAGTCATGGACTTGACTAATTCAAATTAGTCAAGGACTGGACTAAATTCAGGGACTGGAAACATATCCCTCCTCTCAACAGAAAAGCCATGAAACCACATAGTAAATAGGATGGATACATGATGGGGAAAGGGTGAGCTATATTTATAACCTACCAAAGAAGCAATATCCAGGAAAAGGTGACTGCTTAAAAAAAGGAATATGCAACCGGAGGCCACATTCCTTCCCCTCTAGACATTCGTTTTCTCTCTAGAAAAATGAATGTGAAAAGGGCTATAGAAAGGGAGACAGGAACCCAGGAGACTAAGAGATGCCACTTTGATTTCAATGCACTATGCCACATTGATAATCAATCTCCTCCTTTCAATCATAAATTTTTCATTCTGAAAAGGATATAGGGCAGTCGCACAATCTTAAAGGTCTTTATCACTTATAGATCCTACATATAAATTAAATCATTCCCTCTGGATGTTTCCTATTTAACACCTTCTTAAATCACCATAAAGGAGAGAGAGAGAGAAATGTGCTCTAGCTATTGGGACAGTGAATAAAGAGTGATCGATTGGTTGGGTTTCATTATGCCTCTTCCACGGAGATGGTGTGACTGAAACCATGAACCTCAGAAAGAAAAACTTGATTTCAAGACTTCTTGAGAATCATATTTCTTTCTGAATCTCCACAAGATAAGTCCATCCCAGCAGGGTGAGCATCTTCATTCCCACAGCCTGGAGGTAAGGATGAACTTCTGAGAAGACAACAGTGCACCGTCCTTTTTCATAGGCTGAGACTCAGTGTACCACCCCTTCTCATTGGCTGAGAATCAGTACACTACTCCTTCTCATAGGCTGAAACTCAGCGCACCACCCCATAGGCTGAGACCTAGTTCACTGCCTCTTTTCATAGGCTGAGACTGAGTGAACAAGTTCCCTCATAGGCTTAGACTCAAAGTGCACAATTCCTTGGCTTAGACTGAGACATGCTTATTTTCCTGACTCCATTTTCTGTATTCTAATACATTAATAATAAAAAAAAAACAACTTGATGGATAATTGACACATAGTCTAGGGTATAATTGTATTTATACCATATTTATAGATTTACTAAGTGTGTGAGAAAGGCAAATATTTGCAGTTTGCCCCCCCAGTCCGTGCACTTTTCATGGCCATCTTTACACTGTCTTCATGACTCCTCCAGCTCCACATCCTCTAACACTACCACAACTGGCATATAAGACATGTTCATTAAATAATTTATAAACTTGTCTATTGGGGTGAAAAAAAAGATTTATTTACTATATTAAAGTTGTGTTTACAAGTTGCCGAAACAGCTGGCTGAAGAATGAAAACTCCAATCGTTGTGGTGCCTAATTATGCCTCACATTGAGACATCTGGGAAGCATTTGGAATATTCTGCTCCATTCCTAAAATGTTTTGGTGTCCTACATTGGCAACTCTCAGGAAAGACTGTGGGTGTTTGAGGCGGGGGGGGGGGAACACGATGTGGGAGGTAATGTTCTGAAGGTGGCCTCTAGAAAGAATAATTTGGTACAGTTGAATTGAAGATTGGTTCACTCCTCCATGGTCACTGCCATGCAAGTGTGGGGTATCTTTTTGATCAGCAGCAAGAGTCACCACAGTGTCCACTCACACAAACAGAAAGCAGAGGGTATAAACTTGAAGTAAGATATGCTATAAGCTCTCAAAGCCTGGCCTTAATGATGGACATCTTCCAATAAACTTCCATATCCTATAGCAACTTGGTGAAGTAACATTAATTTGTTAAAAAATAGATAACATGAAGGCTTTGAAGACATATGAGAAATTGTTTATAACAAGTGGCTGGTTCAGAAAAAAAATACAGAAGATATACCATCCCCCATTCAAGCAAGACTATTAGTATTAAACTATAAATGAGTGGTCATGGTATTCTCTGAAGATGTAACTAGTCTGATAGATAGCTTGTGCCCTCTCAACCCAGCATTGTAGCTTTAAAACCAAATTCCCCATTAGTTCTTTATCCACTAATTGTGAACTCATTCAGGGTAAGGTACCAGCTCACATGTGTTCTGCGTTTGAAGGACAGAACAAAGGTCTTTTTCCCTAGCCCCAGGCCTACAGGCTATCATTACTCAGCATTAATCCTACCGTGGGAGACAGGGCAAAGGAGGCATTGGAAAAATAGTAAAGGGATGCCCCCCCTTTTCCTAAGACAACTGTATCTTGGCTATGTGTTTCCTCAAAATGATTCCTTGCCACTCAAAATAGTCAACACAAGAGAGATTTCACATTGTTCATGGATTGGCAGGATTAATATATTAAAAATGGCTATCTTGCAGAAAGCAATCTACAGATTCAATGCAATCCCCATCAAAATTCCAACTCAATTCTTCACCAAATTAGAAAGGGCAATTTGAAAATTCATCTGGAATAAGAAAAAACCTAGGAGAGCAAAAACTATTCTCAACAATAAAAGAACCTCTGGTGGAATCACCATGCCTGACCTCAAGCTGTACTACAGAGCAATTGTGATAAAAACTGCATGGTACTGGTACAGTGACAGACAGGTAGATCAATGGAATAGAATTGAAGACCCAGAAATGAACCCACACACCTATGGTCACTTGATCTTTGACAAGGAAGCTAAAACCATCCAGTGGGAAAAAGATAGCGTTTTCAACAAATAGTGCTGGTACAACTGGTGGTTATCATGTAGAAGAATTCGAATTGATCCATTCTTATCTCCTTGTACAAAGTTCAAGTCTAAGTGGATCAAGAAACTCCACATAAAACCAGAGACACTGAAACTTGTAGAGGAGAAAGTGGGGAAAAGCCTGGAAGATATGGGAACATGGGGAAAATTCCTGAACAGAACAGCAAGGGCTTGTGCTTTAAGATGGAGAATTGACAAATGGGACCTCATAAAATTGCAAAGCTTCTGTAAGGCAAAAGACACTGTCAATAAGACAAAAAGGCCACCAACAGATTGGGAAAGGATTTTTACCAATCCTAAAACAGATAGGGGACTAATATCCAATATAAAAAAAAAAAAAAACTCAAGAAGATGGACTCCAGAAAAATCAGTAACCCTATTAAAAATGGGGTACAGAGCTAAACAAAGAATTTTCAACTGAGGAATACCAAATGGCTGAGAAGCACCTGAAAAATAACCCTGATATAGCTACCTCTTGTGAGGCTATGCTAGTACCTGGCAAATACAGAAGTGGATGCTCACAGTCATCTATTGGATTGAACACAGGACCCCTAATGAAGAAGCTAGAGAAAGTACCCAAGGAGCTAAAGGGGTCTACAACCCTATAGGAGGATCAACAATATCAACTAACCAGTACCCACACCCCAGAACTATGTGTCTAGTTGCATATGTGGCAGAGGATGGCCTAGTCAGCCATCAATGGGAGGAAAGGCCCTTGGTCTTGTGAAGATCTTATGCCCCAGTACAGGGGAATGCCAGGGCCAGGAAGTGGGAGTGGGTGGGTTGGGGAGTAGGGCAGAGGAGCATATACCGGACTTTTGGGATAGCATTTGAAATGTAAATGAAAAAATATATAATAAAAATATTCATAAGAAAAAAAAAGAGAGAGATTTCCCGTAGAGATTTGTGTGACTATGGCTCCAAGAGGGCAGACCTCTCCAAACCTGTCTGAATCTTGAAATTCCCTCAGCCACTCTGTTTCTCCACTTTCTGTATCATTTACACAGTATGAGGAGATGATGTTGGTATCCCTATTTGTTTTCTAAATAGTTATGAGACAAAAACATAGGGATAAATCTGCCCTAGCCCGGTGATCCACCATTTCATCATTTTCTATCAATTAGAAGGTACAAATGAATCAAAGACCCAAGAGCTACACTAATGGAGCCCACTATCTTAGGGGAATTTAAGGTGTTCCCAGTAGTTGTACAAGGTAGGACATGAGTGAGATTGGTTCTAAAATGGTCATCAGGTATCTGTGCTGTACACAGGTATTAACCTTATCTTTTACCAGTTCTCCTGAGGTCACTGATGACTGAACTCACCCTCAGAAGTTAAACACTCAGAGTCAACAAATGTAACATTCACTCAAGATCAATTCCTCTCTTCCTCATTGTGGTTTTATGATGTCTTGCCATAAGTATATCAAGTTATATTTCTGCGTTGGCTACCTTTCTGTTGTTGTAATAAAACACTACAGCCAAAAGTCATTTACAGCCAGGAGTGTTTATTTGGGATTACAATCCTGGGGGTGTAAGAAGAGTCCATTGTGGCAAAAAGCCATGGCATCCAGTGGCAGGGACAGCAATCTGAACAATTTCAAACAAGAAGCAGAGAAAATGAAGTGAAGTGGACCTCAGCTATGAATGTGGGGGTGCCCAGTGATATATGAGGCACTTCCAGGGAAGCTTGTCATCCTAAAGTTCCATGACCTTCAGGAAACAAACACTGAGTGTATGATCTCAATATCCCCTATCAGGACTATCGACCAGGGACCAAGTGTTCAAACACATGAGCCTATGGGAAGGGATGGTGAGTCTGTAAATTAAACAACTGCAGCTGCTTATCAAAGGCCATCAATGGGAGTTAGCAGAGGGTTGCAAGAAAGAATTCTAGATATGCAGCTCAAGGTGGCAATCACCTTTTGTCCATACAGAGATAGATAGATGATAGATAGATAGATAGATAGATAGATAGATAGATAGATAGATAGATAGAAGATAGATAAGATAGGAACCTAAATACAGTTTATTACCCTTGTCCTTCTCCTTCCAGTTGCCTGGTTAAAACCCTGAAGCCAAGACCCAGGTCATAATCCCTATGTGGTATATTCTAAGTTAACTTGGAAATCATACAATGATCTCTTTGATGGGCTCCCCCATTTTAAATCTAGTATAAAAAGTGTATGATCTCAATATCCCTATGCAAGGAATGGAAAAGTTGTTTAAGGATAAAAAAATAAGTAAAGCAAAACAAAACAAAACAAAACAAAACAAAAAAAACCAACAACAAAAAAGTGAGTAATCGGTTCACCACAGACAGGAGGACCTTGGCATATCTCAAAGTAGAGAACAAAATAGCATTGAAGAAAACCAGAATTTTCCACAACTTCAATTGCACTCCATTTTCCAAATGTGTACCTTTTTAAATGATTAGGGTTTTTAACAATCTAGAATAAAAAGAGCAAAGAGTAAAGAAAATAAATCTCTCCTTATTCAAAATTTGTAATATTAGGACTGGCCAACGAAAACAGGGGATCACTTGGACCCAGCCCTGCACCATAATTAAATTAGAATGTGTTTAAATTCTTAATGGCATGGTATTTTACACAGAGTTTGAAACATACACCGAAACACTCGAGCCATCAGGAGTTATTAACACAAAGTGCCCAATAACTGGAGAAGTACTCCAGTGAGTTATCACTCCTCCCTGGCTAATGAAAGCAGCCCTCCTCTCCAGTGATTCAGCCGCACAAACCAAAATTACCCTCTGTGTAGCTTAAAAGCTTTCAGAAAGCATTGAGGCAGCTAAAAGGCTGCCTTTTTGCTAGATAATGCAGGCTTGTTTTTACTGAAGTGTGTGTGTTATAAGCTTCCTGTCCACTTCTCTGTGTGGAATAAAAAAAATTAGTAAATAAATAAAAATGAAAGAACTATTCAGATCTCAAGATATCAACACAGCACAACCACAGTTGTATCCATTGTCAGCCCACAGACATGGTGGATCCGTCACAGAAAGCTAAGAACTCCAGCTTATTTACTAAGCTTATTTTGATAAGAAGTTAAAGTGTATATGCCAAATAACACTTGATATCAGGCTATAAGAGATGATAGAATTCAAACCAGTGGGCATCAGGCACACATGTGGTACACAGACATACTAGCATGCAAATACTCACACACATAAAATAAATTAAATAAACAATTTAAGAAAAGAAAAAAGAAACAGTGTATGTATCACTGAACATAATCCACACTTATGTGTAACCGTAGCATTTAGAAAGAGAAGTTTGAAGATAACCTGGGCTACATACTGAAATAATGATTCCTGAAGAAAAGAGAAGGGAAGAGTGGGGAGAGGAAGGAAGGGGAGGTTTCAGTGTAAGTAGCAAGCTAACTATGCAATCAAACTTTTATTAAAATTAGGACTGCCTAAACTCCTTAACCAGCAGTATTCACGGGCCAGCACTGGGACGCAGGGTCTTGGCAAGAGTTCCAGTCTCTCCTCTCTAGACATTCTGGCATGGGCCCAAGTTACTTTTGCCAAAGGTGTCTAGCTGATCTCTACCCACTGGGCTAAAGCCCCTCCTAATCACTAGGTCAGGCACTGGAAAGCAATCTTCATAAAAATAGCTGCCAGAAAGTTAGAGAGGAAGAGTGGACACGATTGTTAACACTACAAGAGCAAGTAGCAGCTGTGGAGACAACGTGAATTGATCGTGTAATCCTCCTATTAGTCAAAGATCCTTCACCTAAGGAGTTAAATAAAGTTGGTACCCAAGAAGGAATTAAATGAAATTTTTGAGAGAATAAATAAGAAAGCAACTTGTCAAGATAAGGACGTTTCCATGACCAAATCCAGATCATGGCTAGATTTTGTCCAAAGCCACTTTTGGAAGCCCAGTGCAGCCAGGAAACAGGTGGAAGACCATGGGAGTCAGGGATGGAGTAAGAGATCATCGGAGTAGCCACACTGATACAGAAGGAGCAGGGTGGCCATACGCCATGTGTGTTAGGGATTAGCACAGATCTGAGAATATAAGAACCAACCTGAGAAGCTAGACGCCATAGGTATGGAACAAAGCACTCTGTAAAAGAGCAAGGGAGACAGTAGAAATAAATAAGTCATATGAATGCTGAAATCAGGATAGTGGGTTTAAGGCCCTTCTTTGTTAAATGTCTGCATCTTAGAGCTGGGTCAGTAGGCTCCTTTAAAGGCACATGGCTAGATGGAAGACAATTGAGTTGTAAAGGGGTCTTATGACAACAGGAAAAAATATTAATAACAATCACTGAGTTATTTCTCTATGCTATGTATTATTTAGAAGGTTTTATTATATATTATATATTATACTATATATTATACTATTAAATATTATGTATTATATATTTATATGCAATTATATGTAATATATTTATATACAATATCATATATGGTTACATAATTTTATATAGTTTATACATTTATATTATATTTTATTTATATTTATATTATACAATTTTGTATAATACATATAATTAAATAAGATATATGTTAGGTGTTATATTTTACATTTTGTGTATTATATATCATATGTTATACATTATATGTCATAAATTATAGATTATATAATCTACATATATCAAGAATAGTAATATATTATTATGTGGTATATATTGATTAATAATGTCACTGAGTACTTACACATGTTTAGAACAGTGCTAAGAATTATATTTATTCAATATTATTGGTGTTTGTGTGTGGGTATACACACATGCACATATGCCATGGAGGTCAGAGAACAACTTTCACTAGAGGGTTCCCTCTTTCTACCACTGAATCCTAGAATGGAACTCAGGTCACCAGATTGTGTAGTGACTTACCGTCTTCCCTGAACTAGCTCACCAATCCTGGCCTTAGAGTTCAAAACACATACATTTAATTTAGTCTTCTAACACCTCTGTAATGTCATCAGATACTTGAAAACTCTGTAAGAAGACACAGAACTTACTCCCCATGGTTATAGACAAGGCTGAAAGGAAAACCTAAAACAGACAATGGTGTGCTAAATTTACATAAAGATACTATATATTTTAATAACATCAATGATTAACTCAGGAAAGACCATGATATCAAGCTTGAAAAAAAAGGTTGAAGGAAGGCGAAGGAAGGAAATAGTCAGGAAGTGGAGACAGGAGGATCAGATCTGAAGTGCTCACTGAGCTACCAAATCACCAAAGAGATATTAGTCCTCCCTTCAGTAGTGGAAACCACAGCTTAGAGAAACCACACAATGACCCATAGTCCAGCCAACACTGTAGCCTCTTTCTATTTGTCTTGCTTAGGAAAAGCCAAAGACAGCAACTTCAACTATAGTTGGAAGATGATGTCTGAAGGACCAGCGAGGCCTTGTTTCTCTTTGCATCAGCCTAACACCACAGGCTATGGCCAGATCCCAGTGTCTAAAAAGACTTCATCACTACAGAATGTGATTGCAGCTGATGCCAAGAGTCTTTCCTCATTGCAACGATAACTCATTGGAGGTACACCACTTTTTAAGCAGGGTTGATAGATACATGTGGGCCTTATTAGCATCAAAGTCTGAACAACCACTTCATCCAAAATCTGCAGGGACATGCCAATGTCAAAGGTCAACTGAATTCCACTTATTATTAAATTTCAATCAGGCTGGGAACGTAGCTCAGTTGGGAGACTGCTTGCCTAGCATTTGCAAAGCCCTGGGTTCACTCTCCAGAAACATGTAAACAGGGCATGAGGGTGTACACCTGTAACTCTAGCACCTGGGACGTGGAGACAGGAGGACCAGAAGTTCAAGAGCATCTTTAAGAGCATCTTCAGTCATATCACAGAGACTTGGCTAGACTAAAACAGAGAGAGAGAGAGAGAGAGAGAGAGAGAGAGAGAGAGAGAGAGCGAGCTCTCCCACCAATGGAAAGAGAAAGGCAAACTGCTAAACCTATGAGTAACTGAAGACATGAATCCAGACAGAGATCACAGGGAGATTCAGAGGCTCTCCTGTCCCTTGGTGACCTGAGTACGTTTTCTCACTGACCACTGTCTTCTTTTTCTGCTTATGAGCTATGTCCGGGGAGACAGGTACTAATTCCTCTTTGACCACTTCCCTGTTGCTTCAGTAGAGGAGATAACACCTTCAGCCATCATGACTACAAGGTATGCCTGAAAAGCACTGTCTTCCCTTACCTGGAAGTGGGAATGTGGAAAAGCACATGTAGTTGCAAATGCAGAATATTAACAGTAGCTCATGCTTGTTCTTATTGCATTATCCCCAAATTTGCCTAGAAGGTAAACTATTACTCTTAAGGAAAGGCAGGATAAATCACATGACTATTAAGGGGTATCCTGGTGGTCTAACAAAGGCTTAGACTATACAGTGCTAAACAGCCCTTTGAGTAGATACCAAAGTCATTATAGATGGCACTAATTATAAGACAAAACCACATCTTTTTACCTGTAGTCAAAATGTAACTATTCCAACAGAGGCCAGAGTATGTTAACCAGGCCCCAACCTTCATTATCATTCTCAAGTCCCCCAAACCAGATTTCTTTTTAGGATTCTTTGGGAATGAATTGGGCCAAACCCTCAAACCCTAACCAGCAGTGCCCCAGAATGTGACTATATTTGAAAGAGACTCTTGAAAAGGGCAATTAAACTAACATGACAAAATTAAGATGGGCTCTGATCCAATCTGACTGAAGTCCTAATAGGAGGAGGTCATTTGAGCACAGACACACACCACACACACACACACACACACACACACACAGAGAGAGAGAGAGAGAGAGAGAGAGAGAGAGAGAGCAAAGACCATGGAAAGATGTAGAAAGAAGAAGAAGCCCTCAGATATAAACAACAATCATACTAACATCTCCATCTCAGACTTGCAGTCTCCAGAATGGTGGAGAATATAAATCATTGTTCAACAGCCTCAGGTTTACCATACTTGATAACGATAACTGGAACAGACAAACCTTGAATCCACACCTCTAGATGTTTGACCTGGATAAGTCTGTGGCAGCTGAAACCAATGTACAGTATGGCTACTGACTTCCCAGAATTGTTTCTATTTAGCCCTCAAGGCCACTGGCATAGGGCACAGGCATTCTGGAACCTGATAGAATAACTCCTCTTGCACAGCCTGGGGGTCACAGGAATGAAATTAGCTCAGTGGGAAAGGAGTGGATTTGTCTGCTCTTCTGTTTAATGAATGTCATTGGTCATAATTAAATCCTTCATTCCCGGCCAACCCAATAGCTATTGCAGACTAGTTTCCTTGCTTCCACTCTTATTCCTTTTAATCCATTCTCTGAGCAGTACTCTCTTCTCAGCATGTACAAATCTCTGGGTTAAAAGCCTCATGGACTTTGCATTATAGTTGGAATGAAATCTGTGGTCCTCGGTACATCATTGGCAGCCCTACCATGATTGCCATGAGCCCACCATAGTCTTCACCACTCTGAGTGTGGGGTACTTCTTGCCTTTCACCTGCACCTGCCCAGAGCTTTCTGCAGATGTTTGCTACAGGATCTTTGAGTACACAGACTGCCCCCCAGGAGCTACCCTTTCCAGTTCTACATATGACCAACTCCTAATGGCCTTTGTTATCTCAGCAGCCTCACTGAGACATTCTCCTCCCAGTCTGACATCCACACTCTACCATACCTTTCTCCATCCTATCCCAGGCTACTTTTCTTCCTGGCAAGAACTAAAACTTACAACTATCTCAGCCAGTGCCTTGCTTGCCCCTCTCTATGAAGTCGAGGGCTATGTCTGATTTATCACCAGTACCGTTCCATGGTTGACTGATAAATTGATAGATAATATAGAAGATAAGAATGCTGTGCACACCCTATGGTGTTACACAAATGCTAATTATAACCATGAGATTTTTTTTCAGGCCAGTTAAAACAGAACCTGTGTCTCCTTTCTTCCCCATGTCTCGTTTCCTCAGAAGGTAACTGAGTTGATTAATGGATTCATTGTTTGCAAAGCACATTAGGAATGAACTGTCATATCAAACAACTTACGATTTATCACTTTGGGTGGGCTTTTCATTCATCTTAACTCATGATAATCTTAACAGTCGCAGTGTAGTCATTTTATTCCCATTTTACAGAGGAGGCAGCTGAAGCCGAGGAGTCAAAAGCACTATGCAAGTCTACTGAGAGAACAAAAGTCTCTTTTCACTCCTCTACAACAGTTATGCCAATCAAATTACTTAATACTTTCCTTTCCTGGGCCATGGGAATCAATGAAATGCAAGGGTTAAGGAGATCTGCACACATGTAAAGAAGGCTTTGTCCTATAGCACCTCTTCCCATCCTTCAGCTCTCCCAGCAACAGTGGCTACCTCCCCAGGACTGGTCACATCAATATTCCATCATGGATGGGGGAGGAGCTCATAAGGCCTCACCTCTCCCCAAGGAGCTACAGGCAGTTTAATGATTGCTGCAGGAAGTGGAGCCATAGTTCTCAGTGGTATAGCCACTGGTACATTGGCCTTAGGTAAGTAACCCACCAAGCTGTGCTCATACAGGCAATCCTAACAGAAGACCATGGATCAGAAAACAAAAAGACATGGACATAGGAGAGAGATTTTAAAAGAAGAGCAAATTCAGTGGCAGAGGAAAGATAGAAGAGAAAGTATTACGAAGAGGGCTTTGATTAAAGATTATTATCTATAGGTATGATATTGGGAGAAATAAGTTTAAAAAAAAAAAAAAGATTGTCCCATAGTTTGGTTTAGTAGCAGAAAAGGGTTTTTTCCTGGAATGTGTTGAGACACAAAGGGCCAATTTTTCTATATATTCTACTTTCCTTTTTCTGTATCATATCTCAAATGTGTGTGTATTCTGATATTTCACCCTAATCCTTTCATTTTAATCTAATTTGGATGGAATTTCTATTAGAAGCGCTTTGTTGTCTGTAATATAGCCTTATATTTTTGCTTAATGAAAAATTATATTACGGTGCCTTCTGGGGTTGGCCTCTCATTTACTAAATTAGGTATTATTTTCCAGAAGATTGGACCAATATTCACAACAGATTATATTCTCTCTTGATATGATATTCACGAAGTAATTTTTCTAGGAAAATGGATTTTTGTCAGGTAGATTAAAAGATAATGACCGAAGATGTTTAAAAAAAAATACTAACATATCTAATGGTTAAGGTCAATATTCCTATTGTGTTTTTAAAAATCTCCTACAAATAAATAAAAAAATTAACATAATTAAAATGAGCTAAAAACATGACCACACACCACAAAGCTATTAACCAATCAAAAAGATAAAAAGTAACACTAGCAAATCAAAACATACAAAGAAGTTCTAGTCTACAATATTGGTTTAAGAAACCAAAAATCTTTAAAAGTTGAAAGGGTTTTGAAGGACAAATTATAACCACAAGTTAAAGTAACTTTATAATACCCAATGTGTACTTCTACTTCTGCTTCTACCTCTGTAACCCTATCTTCATGGCATAAGAATATAATTACATATGAGTGAATTAATCATATATAATTATATATATTAATATATAATATGTATTAATTATAATTATAATCATATATAATATCTATTAATATACATTATAGTTTTACAGTTGATTCAACAAATATAAACCATTTGCATCTATTACATTTGCCACCAGGTGTCTGGCCATATTGGATCTAAATTTTTACTACTGAAATTTTACTCAATAAGATTTAAGGAGAGAGGTGGGTAGGTGAGTTGGGGGTGGGATGGGGGAGCTGATACCCAGAAGGGGTGTTCCTTCTAAGGGAAACGGTGGGAGAACTTACACAAGAGGGTTTGGGGAGAAGAAGAAAGGCTGATATTGGGTTGTAAAGTGAACAAATAAATAAATTTAGTTTTTAAAATAGAATTAGGGAGAGGATAAAGAATATGGTTACTTAAATGAAATTGTAAAGATACATGTTCTCATGGCCTTAACCATGAGAACATTTGGGGAATGTATTAACTGTCATCTTTAACAGACATGCAGCCTGCTTCTTGAAACAAGTTGTGCGTGAAAGGCACATCAGTTTGGAGACAGCCATGTTCTTGATTCTGATGCTTGCCACCTATGTAGCTTTTAGACAATATCTTCACTTTTCTAAACTATATCTTTTAAGAGCAGGTTCAAGTTACTTATTGGAGTAAATAAGCAGGCAAAAGTTAGGACATATACACAGTAATCGATATACATTAGTCCCCCATGAACTTAGTTCAAATAATCTACAGACCAAAGATCTATGCAGAAAGACATTGAGTTTCAGTAAATCTAGCCATTCATGTTCTCTTCACCATGCATTTGTTTCCCCGCCCTACTGGAGAGGCTGGCACTCTGTTCTAGAAGCACAAAATGTGATAGATAAGCTGTTGAGGAACTATCTCAAAGTGCCTGGTATCATATCCTGTCACTTGGACATAGAAAGAATTGTTCCTGCCCACTAGCACTGTTTGTAAGAATATATTCAGCCCAATGTGTGTGGGCTCCTGGCCTGTTCAACCTTTGTGTTCTAACTGCCTAATCCTTTCAGCCCTGTAGTATAAGGTTTATATTACTGTGCACATAGTGGCTGCCAGTGAGAAAGAAACTTGCTATTTCAGGGTAACAGCCTGACCCAAAGCCTTAGTTGTAACTGGCAAAGTGGACGCCCCAGTTTGTAGCAAGCAGCTTTAACATAGATTGGTGCCAGGTCCCATAAAGACAGGATATAAATCAGGGTGATTCAGAAGGAACGCTTGGTCAAGAAGAATAAAAACTATTACCTTGATCAAAACCATTATTCAAACAATTCACCAGGTCCCACACAATACCTGGCTTAGATCCCAGCCCGCTCAACTGGATACCTAACTCACAATTTCTCCCCACTTCCCCCTTTAAAAAAAAAGAAAAGGGGGGGGGGGCTGAGTCTAATAGACTGGCAAATATACTGGTGCAGAATTTAACAAATGTTCTTTCTACAACATTTGGTGAAGAACTCCTGAGTACCAGTTTCTCCTCTAGAAACAAAGAAGAAAGCAATGAACAAAACACATATTTCTGCAAAGGGCTTATATTCTCACAGAGATATAGAAACACACAAGCAAATACCAAGATGTGAGTACCATCTGCTGAAAGTGCTATGAAGAAAAATAAAACAGGATAGGTGCCGTAGTCAATCCACAGCAAAATGATACATAGTAGGCTGTTTATAATCAACAGAAATTTATTCCTCACTATTCTGAATGATGGGAAATCCAAGATAAGTTGTCTGCAGATTCAATGACTGCTGAAATACAACTCCTCACAGGTACTACCGTCTGGATGTGAAGAGAGAAAACCCACCCCTTCAAACCCATTTATCAGGCTTAATCTCATCTGTGGGGGATTCTCACTTCACGCCATAATCATGCTGTAAAGACCCCATCTCCATTTATTTTGATTTATTTTTCATGAACATATAATATATATATATATGGGGGTAATAATGCTATCCCATTGTCCACACAATTCTAATATATAAATAGTAGGAGCACACATTCAGAGATCAAACAACAGAAAGGAGGACCTCTGATTGGGGAACAAGGAATAGCGGATGCTCACTATGTTGGCTTGGATATTCTTAGCGCAGGGAGTAGCACTATTAGGAGGTGTGGCCTTGTTGGAGTAGGTGGGGCCTTGTTGTAGGAAGTGTGTCACTGTAGGAGTGGGCAAAGAGAGCTTCCTCCTAGATGCCTGAGGATGCCAGTCTTCTCCTGACTGCCTTGGGATCAAGATGTAGAACTCTTGGCTCTTTCTCCAGCATCATGTCTGCCTGGACGCCGCCATGCTTCCTGCCATGATGATAATGGACTGAACCTCTGAGAGTGTAAGCCAGCCCCTAATTATATGTTTGCCTTTGTAAGAGTTTCCTTGGTCATGGTGTGTCTTCACAGCCATAGAACCCTAAGACACTCACACATACCCACAACCTCAGCAAGTCAGGAAGGTCACTTACCTAGATGGATGAGCCCAACAATTAATCTCCCAGATATGAAACAAAATGATAATGGAGATAGTGAATAGATGGAAAAAGAGACATTATCCCTTTTGCACCAGACTTTGGTGTTAGAGTGTTTATTACTGCTGTATGTGTGCTCACATATAAGCCGTCTGCTTTGTAGGGAGCGTTAAACATTTACAAGGATGTGATAAGTTAAGCTTGCAGTTTTAATTAAATATTTAGGAATCTTAGATTTTACTAGCAACTCTTATTTACATGTTTGGGAAAATATAATTTGTTAAATGCATAACTTTTAAATTTATTTGTAATAAAAAACAGTATATAAAGCATTAGAAGGCTAAGCTTTTATACTTTTGAAAATACACACTGATTAATAAATTCATAAGACTTATACATATAATACTAATAATGCACTTTAAGAGCACATTGAAACCTTAGTGTTTCTGCCCATGAACAAAGGCCCTCAATTATGTTATTTGTGATAGACTGAGGCAGTGAAGTTAAGTAATTCATTCTCGTGAGTGATGACATCATCAAAGATTTGACCATGACAAGTAATGTCTTTCCAACAATGGCAGTAAATGCTTAAAGTGGATAGCCCAAAATTGAGCACAGAGAACTTGTAATATCTATGTCCTTCTGTCCCAGCCTCAGTCTAACTCTAAGTGTTGTCAGTGTGATGGAAGATCCCAAGCAAATAGAGCAGTAACTCTAACAGTATGAGCTACTCCCATTTGAGAATGAATCTCTTCTCTCTTCCTTTGTAGCACAAACCCTTGTGGCAGCTTACCTATCAAGAGGAACTCAGTAGACACTTGACCCATTGATGGTCCTCTGATGAACTGCACATTCTCTCTTCAGAACTGTGAGTATCTCCCATCAGACCAGAGCTGCCTGCCCCCTTGATGCACTTAACAACCAGTACAAAAAAGCAGAAGTGAACCTTGAGGTCTTTCAAAGCCAGGTTAGAAGCCCTTGTGAGAGGTTGAATAAGTCTCTTGGAACTCTCTCCCAGAAAGAAAACAAGCCACCGTAAGAACAGAGTAGCCATTGTCGGGACTTTCTCCTACCATGAGACCCCTGTGTCGTGCAGAAGACAAAGCCAGCTTAGCACTGAGTGAAGTGGGCCCCAGCCCTTATGTAGCTCAGTCTTCAGTGGTGATGCATGAATAGTTCTTAAGCTATCTATATTTCTAGCTGCCAAGGTAACTATTGTCACATGGAGGACCTCAACAAACAGAAACCACCCAGCCAAGGTCAGTAGTCCCAGAACTTAGAGCCATTAGAATAAACCAGTGTTTTTAAATGTTTTGTTTGTGACTGGTTGTTATGCTGTGATGGATAGACGCTGATTGCCCTACAAACACTCCCTTTGGCATATTTTTCCAATGTATTTTTTACTTAATAAATGCCGTGTGTCCCTAGGTGTTAACTTTCTATCCCTAAATGATCAGTCAGCTGTGTTCATTTTCACCCTGCCCATACTCAAGAGTAGCAATAACACATACTTTATCTAATATTTCAAAATTATCACCTATTAAGATACCCAGACAAAGAATATTTTCTTTCTCCTTTTCCAGGAAACAGTTGAAAACTAACTTAATAATGAACATTTTCCAAGCAACATTCCACTCTAGAACTCATGGGAGTTATAAAATAACCCCAAACTAAGAGGGCGGAATGGCTCACCCTTTAAATTCTTTATATCTTGAAGTCTTTGATTTAAGTCATTACTTAAAAAAAAAAAATCAAATCACTCAGTGCTCTTAATAAAGCATTATTATTTTAAGGAAAAGGATAAAACTTTCCAAATGCGAATGTTTAGCTGGAGTAGAGCTAAGACATTAGCCAGGAGATGGATGGCTATGCTATCACAAGATCACTGGAACCAAATTCCCGATAGATTAGTCTTTACTCAGAATGAATGTTTGTAATTATGAAATGAAATAAGTTTTAATTTAAATTGCCTTAAAAGGGGAAACCAAATATTGTGTAATTGCAGGAGAAGAAATCTGAGATGGAAAACAAGATAGTGCTATTTACAAGTAAAAGGGCTTTGGGGGAATTATGGGGTTTTAATGTGCATATTTGTAGGATTTGGGGTGGCAGAATTTGGAACTGAAATATTTTTCACCAGTGCTTATTTACACTGTGCAGGCAAGAAACGGAATCCCAGACACATCTGATATTGGGCTGATTTAAACCTTTTCTATCCCTACTAAATCTGAAAAGACTCGATGTGAGCCACACATAATGGAAGCAATCGTGGGGTGTGATAAAAAAAAAAAAAAGGGTTATTTGAAAACCACATGCAACTTTTAGGCCCAAATCCAGAACTATAATATCTACCTAGAGACATAATGAGTCTGCCTTTCTTCTTCCTGGAGTAGTGAAAGCCTGAAGGGGTGACATGTCCTTATGCTCTCCCTAGCCTTTGCCACCTGAGCGCAGCCCCCAGATGGCTTGGCAGTACTCCGTGGCAGAGCTTCCCTCCCACAAGGGTCATTTTGCTCCTCTGAAGGACAGCCGCCATCTCTTATCCTTGGCAAAGTGAGACTTCAGTGATTTTTGTCTGTTTTCCATTTCCTCTGTCCTCTTGCCCAAAGCCTCACTTCTTCCAGTCAAGAGTCTATAAGAGACAGATCTGACTTCGACCTTTCCCACACACTGTCCCACTCAGCTCTGGAGGCTCTTAACCTTTTACTCCAATATTTTCTGACATGAAACCTGAATTTCTTTCTCATATGTGGATCCTTAGATTTAGAATGTTGCGTATGTGTGTGGGTACAGTTCATGAAACTTGGAAGAGAGGAGAAAGGAGGCTCTGAAGAGATGGGGGGTAGAATAAATGGGACACAAAAGTGGGAACTACTGGGGATGGTGAAGAGACAAGGAGGAGTGGGTAGGAGAATCAAGAGCCAAGTATTTATGAAAATGCCATGATGGGGCCAGCAATATGGCTCAGTGGATAAAGGTGCTTGTCACCAAGCCTGAAGACATGAGTTCAATTCCCAGGACCCACAGATGGTATAAGAGAAGTAACTCCTGCAAGTTATCCTCAAACCTCCATAGGAAAACCACACACACACACACACACACACACACACACACACACACACACACTTAAAAACACATTCTGATTAAGGATCTCGTCAAGAACATCATAGTTTATACTGACCTACCCCTTCTTTCAAGGGACTGTCTCCTTTCAAATAACAGTAAAGACAGCTCATGGCTCACAATATATTTCTGTTCATCTTGATTTAATGCACAGTCATCATGAGAATGAGAAAAATGGGAGCCAACAAACTTGGGTGTGGTGAGGCAAGTCTGTAATCCCAGCACCTTGGAGGGGTGCTATGAATCCATCCTAGTCTCATAGCAAGCTCCAAGACAAATAAATAAAGTGATATCCTAGCCAGGTACTACATTTCCCAGAATCCCTTGTGGTCTGGTGTGACTGTGACTGAATTCTAGCTATGGAATACAGACAGAAGTGATGAACACTGCTGTTAAAATCTGGCCCATAAAAACTTTCCATTAGTTCTTCTCAATGTTTTTCCCCTTCTGCATCCTGAAAAGGAGAGATCACAAGATGATTTGGCAAACCTCCATTGACCCAGATCACAGGCACACTACATCATATGTTCTCACTCAGTGTTAAAAACAAGCAAGAAATGAACATCTGGGAGTCTGCTTATATTTTTTTCCTCTTTGTTAATTTTGTGTGTTTGTTTTGAAATTGCAATTACACTACCCTAAATATTAATTAAGCCAAAGGAAGCCTTTTCTAATGCCATAAACTCAAGACAGCTTGAGGGATATTTAGGAATGTTCAAGAAAGTTCCTGATTCCTTGAAAATCAGTAGCTTACAAAAGTCACCTACAGAGCTGGAGAAACAGCTCAGTCCATACAGTGCTCAGTGCTCAAGCTTGAGGTCCAGCATCTGGATTCTTATAACCCACATAAAAAGGCAGGCATAGACACTTGTAATCCCTGTACAAGGAAGACAGATCCTTAGGGCTCAAAGGCCAGCTAGTCTAGCTGAATCAGTAAACTCCAGGTTCAGTGAGGGCTTTGACTGAAAAGTATGGTGGAAAGCAATTGAGGAACACACCCAACATTGACCTCTGGCCTCCATACATATACACAACAGGCGGAGACAAGTAGACTTCTCAGATCATTAGCCAACCAGGTCTGCCTAATGCAGAGGATACTGACCAGTAAGAGTCCCTGTCTCAACAAACAACATGAAGAGTTCCCAAGGAACAACACTCATGGTGTCCTCTGACATCCACACAAAGACCTACATGCACACATGTACAAACAAAGGATTAATGAAGAGTCATCTATCTACACATAGAATCACGTAAACATTCCTGCCCACGGATCCTTTTCAGAGGAGCTCCTCCCTGTCCGTTCTGAGCAGCCATTGTTCAGATGACTCAGCAAGGCTCCCCAGTATTTAAATTTAGAAAATCATTGACCAGTGAACCCCACAGTCTCATGATATTATCATCGTTCACTCTGTTAATCAATATCTCATTATATACCTCAACTGATTAAACATCCAAATGATCAAGTGTTGTGCTGAGCACTGACTAAACTCAGACAGCTTACTGCTCAGTGCTGCCAGTAGATAGGAAAATGGTCATGGGTTAACAATTATAAGATAGTTGTAAAACACTAAAGACTTGTGTACATGTGTATGGGAAGCCAGAAGTCAATGTTGGGTGTGCTTCTCAATTGCTTTCCACCACACTTTTCAGACAAGGCCCTCACTGAACCCATTGCTCACTGATTCAGCTAGACTAGCTGGTCTGTGAGCACCAAGGATCTACCTTTCTAGTGCAGGGGTTACAGGTGTCTATTCCTGCCTTTTTATGTGGGTTATAGAAATCCGAACTCTGAATCATAGTATAGGTACCACATGTTGGGCATGTGTAGCTAGACACCATGCTCTGAGCATGATCCTTGCTGTTTCATCTTATCAGCTCATTTTATAGAGATATCAAAACTCAGTCACATCAAGCAGCATGAAGAAGTTGCACACACACACACACACACACACACACACACACACACACAAAACTACTTTGTTATTTACTTGTTTTCCAACCTTTAAGTGAAATACATGAGGCTGGTGAACTTTATGAAGTAAAGAGATTTCTCTGACTCTCAGATCTGACAATTAAATAGTATAATGTCAGCATCAGTGTGGCTCTGATGAGGAGCTCATGGTGACAAGTGACCAAATGATGGAAGTATGTATGGAAGAGGTCGCATCACAGAACACAAAGTCAAAAGGCAATTTGGGTTCAAGCCTATGTTTACCAGGACTCGCGTTCAGCAGACTGTAGTCCCATAAGAGCCAACAGCTTTTCCTCTGAAGGCAGTTCCCTTTGTGATCTCAGGATCTTTTACTAGGCCCACTTTTTACAGATCTCACTATTTCTCATAATCTCCATATTATGGGGCAAAATTCCAGTTCATAAACACTTGACTGACACCCTGAAACTATTGCAACTACTGTCAGGGTTAAGAGTAAACACAGAGTTTTATCTGATTCCAAAGTCGTTTACTTTCCACTATATGATTTTGGATACATTTGTTAAATGTCATAAATCACTATTTCTAATCTGAGATTCCATCTCAGTCCTAAGGAAAATAGTTTCCATTAAGAGTTAAGTAGTAAGGTTTAACTATTTTTATATATAATGGTATACTTGATATATACTATGTTCCTATAGTACTTATCTATGTACAAATATCTTATCCTTTGATTGAGTTGCTTCTGGAATGGTAGTAGAAGAAGATGCTTAAATATATATTTAGTGTTTATATTGTGATTGAATTTTCCAGATGGTGTTTCTTAAAAGTATTGCTTTTGGGGCTGCAGATGTAGCTCAGATGATATAACACTTACCTAGCAGGAACAAAGGTCTGAATTTGATCCCCAGTACTACATAAACCTAATATAGTGGTATATTCCAATAATACCAGAACTCAAGAGATGAAGGCAGGATTGGAAATTCAAGGTCATTCTAAGCTTCAAAGGGAGTTTGGGGTTATCCTGGTCTGCTTAAAATTTTTTTCTCTTTCAAAGAAGAGAGAGAGACAGAGAGAGAGAAACAGAGACAAAGACAGAGACAGACAGAGACAGACAGAGACACTGAGACAGAGACTTTGGTGGATCTATATTCAGACTTCTTCACAGCAAAACGCAGTTGTGATGAAGTGACCATTAGCATTCACATGTCACAGTGTCATTCTGATTTGTGATCTCATGTGCCTCTTCAGTTCTGGAAGTTTCCAAAAGAGAACAGCTCCTCATAAGTTTCTGTGCTTGATAGAGTTTCTGTGAGATGATGCCTATCAAGAGCTGGCTCAAGAGAGCCTGGCTTTATGTCATGAGCCACTTGACTGAATCCCAGTACTCTGTGTGCTTATCAGGGCTCAGCCATGGACTGTGAGCCAAGAACCCCCTGGAGAACTGAGAAATACACACTTGGAGAAGAGTTCTGAAAGTCTGCTAAGAAAGAACTAAGAGGGAACTTTCAGGGAAGAAAGCTGTTCAGTGCCTGTGGATTAAGGACTCGAAGACTTTGGGAATCTGCATCTCCTGCTACTTCTATTAAATATTATCTGAAAACAAAATTTCAGTTGAGCTAGGCTATAAAGTGTTTGCAAGTGAATCCTTGTAAAGCCAGTTTCTAAGTTAAAACCTTTTCTAGTACCAGTTAAGAGATGTTAGTCCAATCTCCAGAGCTCTGTAAAGCCTTTACTGTAAACATGTAAAATATAATCAAACCTATCTCCTAGGGTCAACAATAATTCCGTTCCAAAACACTTAGCAAGATGTCTAGAATTTAAGCAGTGCTTAAGCAACTTCAGATATTTTTGAGCGGGTTTTAAATAGAGAGCAACTGAGTTTTGCAGGCTGGAGGGATCCAAAACTGAACAAAGAGTAACCTCCCATCCCCACAGTAAACAATGCATTTGAGGAGGAAGAGACAGAGTAAGGACCACAAATGTGGAAGTTAGTGGTAGGGTTGGCATGGACAAAATGATGCTGTACCTTTGGTCCTCTTCCCCCTACCTCCCAGAATCCCAAAAGCCTTCTGACCTTCTTCCTTTGCAAACCTGTTATGGAGAAGAACTTAATGTTGACATTTATGCTGTAGTGTGGTAGTAAACTGCCATGATTACTCTTTCAGGGATATTGACATTTTAAGCCACACTGTCAAATGTAATCTCTTTTGCTTCGAAGGGCTGGGGAAAAATTATGTTTAGGGGAAGGGTCATGATTAACTTATGTGACAGAGTGCATGATGATGGCAGGTAAAGAAGGTTCAGGCTTGGAGCTGAAAGACAATTGAGCGTTCATTATCAGCAACCTCAAAACCACATCATAGTAAGTTCCATAATAATAAGGACAATAGACACTGCTGTGCTCTGAATTTGGGGGGCTGTCTTGTAAATTCACTTATTAAAACCCTAATCCTCAAGTTAATGAGACTTAGAAGTGGCACCATAGGGGAGATGACTAGGTCATAAAAATGAAGCCCGCATGAATAGGATTAACTCCTTTAAGAAAGACACCTAGGAAACAACCTGCCACCTAAACCATGAGAGGACATGGGGGACATGCATCATCTATAAAGCTGGGAATAAGCTGTCACCAGATGGAGACTCTCATAGTGCCTTGATCAATGACCTCTCCTGCCTCCAGAACTATGAAAAATAAATTCCTATTCTTTATAGGCAATGTAGCCTATGGTATTTTGTCATAGCAGTACAAGTTTGTCTGTTCCTTCACACTGTAATATGTTGTACCAGGCCACTCCTGTTTGCTGGGTGCTTGCTGTGGAACAATGGTCTAACGGGTTTTCCAGTTTCATACTCATTTCCCTACCACAACAGAGCTTTGTGGTCATTAATGCTTCTCATATGAATGAGGAAAATAGGCATAAAGAAAAAAGACAAAAATCTTCAAGCCCACTAGCACATGATGTGGAGGCATCAAATGCAGACTTGCTACAGAGGAGAGCATCAAGTCTCAGCCACTCTGTTTCATTCTCATTCTCTCTCTCTCTCTCTCTCTCTCTCTCTCTCTCTCTCTCTCTCTCTCTCATGCAGTAGAAAGGGCTCCTCTTAGGAAGACTAAGCATAACAATATACTCACAGTGTATTTGGGGGAAGTCAAATGCCACCGTGGTTGTGGTCTCCTCCTTCACAATGTAAGATGTTTCATCTAGACAGTCAAAACCTAGTCCTACGACCCAGATATAAAATTTAAAAACAAGTAGATGTGCTGGCTAATTTTATGTCACCTGGAAACAGGCTAGAGCAGTGGTTCTCAACCTTCCTCATGCTGAGACCCTTTACTAAAGTTCCTCGTGTTGTGGTGACGCCAACCATACCATACGTTTGCTGCCACTTCATAACAGTAGTATAGCTATTGTTATGAATTGTCGTGTAAATATTTTTGGAGATAGAGGTTTGCCAAAGGAGTTTCAACCCACAAGGTGTAAATCACTGGGCTAGAGTCATTTGAGAGGTGAGGACCCCAGTTGAGAAAAATGCCTCTACAAGACAGGGATATGGAACAAGCCTGCAGAGCATTTCCTTAGTGAGTGATTGGGAAGGGCCTAGCCAATTATGTATGGAGCCATCCCTGGGCCAGTGATCCTGAGTTCTATAAGAAAACAGACTGAGCAAGCCAGTAAAGAGGAAGCATGCCAGTAAGCAGCATCCCTCCCGCCCCCAGGTTTCTGCCCAGTTTGAATCTCTGTCCTGATGCCTTTCAATGATGTACCATCATATGGAAGCATAAGCCTAACAAATTCTTTCCTCCTTAGCTTGCTTTTGACTGTGGTGTTTCATCACAGCAATAATCACCCTGACTAGGATAATAGATTTGTGGTTTTTAGCCTCCTTTCTGCTTAGTCACCTCCTCTTAAAGAAATCCAGCAATGCCAGGCAGTGGTGATGCACTTTGGTCTAAGCACTCAGGAGGCAAAGGCAGAAAGATCTCTTAGCTATAGACCAGCCTGGCCTACAGTGCTAGTTCTAGTAGGGCAGCCAGGGCCACACAGAAAAACCCTGTCTCAAATACACAAACAAACAAAACCAAAGGAAAGAAAGAAAGAAAGAAAGAAAGAAAGAAAGAAAGAAAGAAAGAAAGAAAGAAAGAAAGAGGGGAGGGGAGGGAAGGGAAGGGAAGGGAAGGGAAGGGAAGGGAAGGGAAGGGAAGGGAAGGGAAGGGAAAAAGAAAATAAAATAAAAGAAATCTAGCATCAAGAACTCAAGAACTTGGCTCGGAAGGGATCCCACTGCCCTGTTCTAGAGTTATCTCCTGGATCAACACTATTCCCTGATTGGTGGATGAATCTGGGTAAGAGAAAATAAAGTAAGCATCACATAAACGTACAACTGGCCCTTCCTATTATGTTTCTCAGTGTCAGCTCAAAACTATTGGGGGCGAGGGAAGCATCCTGGTAGCTCTCCTAAACAACCAGCTCTCATCCTGAGCCAAGTTTCAGGTTGGAAACTTCACTAGTCTCCCATTCCTTTTGCATATTATGATAGGCTCATAAGAACTCCTTGTTTGATTGACCAAGAAAGGCATGGCGTTGTGTGCCCTTAAGATTCTCTTTTATTAAGTTAATCTATGTTAGAATAAAGATACAGTTTGAGATTTGCTCATGAAAAATACATCTTCATCATCTAACAAGTCAGGGATTTAGCAGAATGTTTCTACGTGCTCTGACTTGACATCTTCCTGGGTAGATCTAATATCACACACACACACATACACACACACACACACACACACACACACACACACACACACACATACACATTTTTATTTGCTGCTCAAATTGTCAAGGGGCTAGTAAGAAAAGAGACTGTCTGACCCCACCAAAGATCTCTGAAATAGAATCTACATTTTGACAAGACTCTCAAATGATTTGTTAGCATACTAACTTTTGAAATGCAAGGCCCTGTTTCATTGCAGAAGAGGGGGGGAACCCTCACTTGATGTATAGGCTGTCTAAAGGATTTCTCACTTAAGGGTTTGGGACATAGCACATTGGGAAAGCACTTACCCAACATGCACAAAGCCCTGAATTGGATTCCCCAGTACAGAAAAAGAAAAGAATTTCTTGCTTAAATCTTGAAGCTTGCTTTACATTTCTGGAATTAATTTGAGCCTATACCTGCAAACAAACACACACACACACACACATGAATGCACACACAGGGACACACATGTACACGCACATGAACACTCAAAAATTTTGTTCTTATTCTTCAGTCTCCCATGTAGCAAAGGACAGGTATGTTTTATATTGGAAGAAAAGAGGCCTAGCAGGGAGGGATGTAAGACAACTGTCACCTATTGTGATGGCCCAACAGTGTGTGTGAGAATGATTGAAAAAAATTCTCTTGCTTTACACGGGTTTCCCAGAAAGTCTGGAAAAAATAGAACAGCAATGCAGACCATCTCTATTTTCAATTTAGGGACAAAAGACTTTTCACAAATGATAACCACCTCCCCCATAATACATTGTTCATGTAACTAAACATTGTAGGTGCAGTTGGCATCAGGAATGGAAATGATAACCACCTTCCCCATAATACATTGTTTATGTAACTAATATTGTAGGTATAGTTGGCATAAGGAACAGCTTTACCCAGAGACTCAATCATGTCTTCAGAGATGCAGCTATCTCTATTCCATGTATTTTCCTCTGTTTCGGCTTGGTTCTTAGACCAGTGCTCTTAATGAGTTTCAGCTGTGACTTTCGGCTGGCAACCACCTATCAGAATGAACAGAAGAAAGTCTCACTTTCCAGTCACCCCGAAAAATCTCCTCCCATTGGCCTGACTCATATAATTTGGCCAGCTCTAAAGCAGTACCTCTAGCCAGCAGCTGCTGGGATTCCCTGCTCTGGCTTCTCCTGATAGTAGTACAACCTTGCTCAACTTGTGGGAGTATGTAGATAGTAAGTAAAGCCCTCCTGAGTCTGAACCATAGTTATCACCATCACTATGGTTGTGTGCTCCTGAAGAAACTCACTCTCTTTTTCAGTACAGGAACTTTTGTTTCCTGAGAAGCCTGCCTTTCTGAGGAAGCCCAATAACAACTCAATAAATATCTCAATCTACTTGACATGAAGCCCAAAGTAAAGGAGTTGTTAAACCACCCGGGCCAGCATGAGAGCGGGCCAGGGGAGGCACTCTAGACTTCCAGCGGATTTTCAGATAGCAAGTTTTTAAGAGAAGAAGAACATAAGCTCAGGTCAGGAAGAGTTGAACATCCTATTTTTATGGTTACCATAGTCATTTCTAATTCAGACTAGGGTCTGTATCTTACTCCATAAGAGGGGATTTATTAAAAATAAGTCATTTTTCCACACAAGGCTCTCAACTGCCATCACGGTATTTCTGCATGTCCAGGCAGACCCTAGAAACCACACCTGCTTGGTCCTGTTCCTGTATGGGTCTCAGGATGGACCAGCAGCTCTCTAAAGGTCCTTCCTCACTATATGAAATGAGGCCTTGGAGAAAAGGGAACTAAAAAAGGATAGGCATTTAGCCAGCTAGGCTTGTGGAAGTGTTTGAGCATGGTCCTTGGCAGTATCCATCAATTTGAAACACACCTTGATAGACAGGTGTCCAGGTGAGGCCTGGCCACAGTTGCATCATCAACCCAAAAAGAGTGGAGGCCAAGCCTGGCTCTCCCCACAGGAAGAAAACCTAAAAGCCTTCCACCCGCAGCATTAACCATTCACATGAACATCAACATCTTCCTGCTGTGGATGTCAGAAAGAGATGTGATTGTGTTTGAATTCTGCCAGATATATTCCTGGGCAACTGATGGAGTCTCCACTATGATTTTCAGGGACATACTGATAAAAGTTTCCTTCATAATACACACACAAAAAAAAAAATTTTAAAAATTAGAAAAACTTAACTGATAACACAGTCAACTTGCTAAAGATGGGTACCTACCTATCAGAGATGATACAGTGAGTGGGGACAAGAGGAGACTGGGTTAAGGTCTGCTCTCCCGAGTAGCATCATCTATCGTGTGCATCCTAAGGACCATTCTCATCCCAGGATCCCACCTTTCAATTTCCCATAAAGTGCTTATCCTTGCTGAAGGATTAGGTTTACTTCCCTATTTAATAGATGGGAGGAAAACTAAGGAGAAACACTGAATGAATAAAAATGATGACCTTCAGACTGCTGAGCTCAGAGGTCCTGTCTGCCTCTGTGCTTTCAGCAATCTCTCAACAACTGATTAAAGGATTAACTATCCAATTTGCTCAAAAGAACACAAGATTCATATACTTATAAGGTCCTGGAAGACATACACCCAAATTAGCATAACAATAACCTACACCAGAGAAATCAGACAGAAAGGTAATTCACATTCATAGTTCAAACTTTAAAACTAACCGTAGAGTTGAAAATCGGATCTGCCTTGCAGCTTGCTTTAACAACGAGAATATATGTTGATGTTACCCCTGCTTCTCAAGCAATCAGGTCTAATTAAGAATGAAAATCATATAACCATAGAAATGCAGGCTAACAACTGGCTTATCTACACATTCTATTAATGTGTAGATTAATATTAATTAATAATTAATCTTAAAAGGGCTCCATCTCATTGTGACCTGCATGCAAATGAGGTGAATTCCCAGTTGCAACAAAACCCACAGACCGGTTAGCACCACCCACCCTGTATTCCAGATCTCAGACTGCAAGGGTAGCACCTTGAGCAAGCGAGCTGACCTCGGGGAAGCAGGTACCAGACAAACAACCTAATCCCAGGTTTTGGTTGTTTAATCTGGCCCCACCTCTATTGTGCAGATCTGTTTACTCAAAAAGCCTAGAATCACATTCTCTGTGTCAGTATAAGTGAGACACCCATTTGGGGAGGAGATCTGATGACAGGCTTCAGGTATGGGGATAGAATGACTGGCTAGCAGAGAAGGCTCTGTGAGCAAGTCATTGCAGGCAAATGTGCGCCTGGGAACTGGCAGCAGACCACAGGCTAATCTGGTTCTTGATATGTGACAGTCCTCACAGGGAGATCAAAGGGCAGGAAAAGAATCCACAACTACCAAGATTTCTGAGCTAACACCAAATTCCACCTTGTGAGAACTGACTTCTATCATTGGCAAGATTTAGTTAAGGGGAAAGAAAGAAAGAAAGAAAGAAAGAAAGAAAGAAAGAAAGAAAGAAAGAAAGAAAGAAAGAAAGAAAGAAAGAAAGAAAGAAGGAAATTGTGATTTTAGTCCCACAAAGTAAACCTGACTTCTATGAACAAGCAAATGGAAAATACTAATTTCATCAGGCATGCTGATTTTCCTCAGGGCTAAAGAGTCTTTGCCCATCCTCTACAGTCTTCTTCCATCTTTTCAGACAAGAAGAAAGTTTAACCAATCCTTGACTTGTCTTATGTTTCAGTACTCAAGTATATGGTTTCCTCTTCTTCCTCTGCCTTGGTGTTGTTATGTGTTCTCCCTCCTTCAGAAAGCAAGCTTGGATTCTCTACTACGTTCTTCCAAAATGTTGTCCTTGGAATCAACTCGATCTCTCTAGATGTGTCCTCATGGCTCTGAAATGAAATCTTTTGTCTCCTAAAGCCTCTGTCAAGAAAAAAAAGAAAGAAAGAAAGAAAGAAAGAAAGAAAGAAAGAAAGAAAGAAAGAAAGAAAGAAAGAAAGAAAAGAAAAAAATTGTTCCAGAAATTTCTACTATATAAGACCCTTAGCAACTCCCTTGAGTGGTAACCCATTCCTCTTCTTCTCAGCTAGGTTGGGTTATTCTTTGGGGTCGTTATTAATCTTTTCATGTGTCTCATATGGGTGGTGGATCCGACCTCCACACCCCCTCAAGGCAGGGCCCATCTCTTTTCTGTGATCTCAGCTTCCAAAGCTCACAGCACCAAGCCCTGCTCTGTTTACATCAAGATTAAACCTATAAATGACAGGCTTGTATATGTAGTGGGCAGATCAAGGAGAGGCCGAAAGGAGCTAATCCAATTAGCACTAGGCAGGAGCTTCCTCTAATTCCAGCCAGTAATCCACATGTAAGTAGTGAGCACCATGAACAGCTTGGGTTCTTGGTTCAGGTCTGGTGAAAGTCGCATTGATATAACACAACACTTCCTTTATTTCTATTCGTTTGTTTTCTAAGTCTTCTTTCTATTAAAACACAGACCAGTAGTCACTCTCACATGCTGCTGATGTTGTAGGAAAAGAGGAACCCTCATTCACTGTTGGTGAGAATGTGAATCACCGCAGACACTCATGAAATCAGTATGGAGAATTCTCGGGAAACTAAAAATCAATATACTATATGGCCCAGCTATCCCTTTCCTGACCCAGAAGACTAGTCATCTTCCTCCACAAATAAATGATGAGCAATGCTCACTAACATCACAGGCACAGTCACGGGGAAAGGGGAACAACCTAAATGTCCCTCAGCAGATAAATGGGTAATGAAAATGTGACTCATCTACACAATGGAATACTACTTACCTGTCAAGAAAAATGAAATCATGAAATTTTTAGATAAGTGGATAGAATTGGAAAATATTATATTGAGTAACCCAGATGTAAAAAGACAAACAATATTCTTTCTCATCTGTAGCTCCTAGCTCTAAATCTTTGGTGTAAATATATAAAATGTGGAGTAACCATAGAAACCAGGAAAGTATAAAGGGACCATGTGTCTTAGTCAGGGTTTCTATTCCTGCACAAACATCATGACCAAGAAGCAAGTTGGGGAGGAAAGAGTTTATTCAGCTTACACTTCCATACTGCTGTTCATCACCAAGGAAGTTGGGACTGGAACTCAAGCAGGTCAGGAAGCAGGAGCTGATTCAGAGGCCATGGAGGGATGTTCCTTACTGGCTTGCTTCCCTGGCTTGCTCAGCCTGCTCTCTTATAGAACCAAGACTACCAGCCCAGAGATGGCACCACCCACAAGGGGACCTCTCCCCTTGATCATTAATTGAGAAAATGCCTTATAGCTGGATCTCGTGGAGGCATTTCCCCAACTGAAGCTCCTTTCTTTGTGATAACTCCAGCCTGTGTCAAGTTGACAAACAAAACTAGCCAGTACACCATGGATGGGAGATGGTGAGGGATTTCTTGAGAGTGGAATAACAGGACCTGTGTGATAAGAAAGAGGAAGCAGAAAAGTGAGGAGGGGGCTCTAACTAGGGTGAGGGCTAAGGTTAATACAGAAGGAAATGAAGGAAAAGGGACAAATAATACCAAAACTATTTGAAGAAACCTCAAAGAATAAAAATATTTTATACTTCTTTAAAATTATATATAATTCATATAAGCATATATACACACATATATATATTTATACATACACATATTTACATATATATATATATACATATACACATACACACACACACATACACAAACACATACACATACACATATATATGAAGGTTCAGCCACTTGGGCTGATTGTGCTTCTCATAAGAACCACAGACTAATAGAAATCCCAGTACCAGGTACAAGAAACCTTCTTCCAAATGATTGGTCAGGATAAATCAAGTGACTCCCAAAACAGTATTGACTATTTCTGTTGCCCTCCGCTACTTCTCAAAGGTTGTATGTAAGAGCCTCTTCTGCTGAAGATGCCACACACTTAGGAAATGATACAGAAAAATACTACTCAAGATGCCCAAGGTCAGAGCAATTAAACAGTCCTACCCAGCTGCAATACCCATAAACTGCATCCATGATTAACATGGCAAGATATTCATAAAGGGACAATAGGTGGCACTCACACATTAGTGGCAACCAACAGCAGTCTAATTAGACTTAAGGTCTACTCAACAAGAGGAAAATCATGCCTGCTATTGGAAATCTAGGCAGCTTCCCAGGGCTAATGTGGTCATGTATCTTAGAAGTTACTACTACTACTCTGCTAGGGCAGCATAATTCCTAACTACATTCTAAATCGTATCCTTATATCCACAGAGATGTCGAGCTGCCACCCCCATATTGAAGAAGTTTCTCTATGCTGCTAATGAAAACTGACACAAAACCCACAAACAGGCACAACACAGAGATCATTGGATCAGGAGCCTGGATCCGATGGATACCTATACACCACAGCTCCTGAAGACATCACAGTTCCCGAAGATGTGCTTCAGGAACCATTCCAAAAGAAGGCAGAAAAGGTTCAAAGAGTAACCAACCAGTAAGTCTGCTGCCAAACAATCTTTTCTATAAATGGCTTCATAAATGAGCCTGGAACAATGACAGTATCAGCAGACAGACCAACTCAACTAACCCTATGAAAGAGAAGCACAGGCAACTGATGACTGCATGGAGAGGCAGAATTAGCCTCTCCCAAGAATGAGTCCCCTAACTGATAATCCAAAACAAAGCTGTGAGCTCTGAAATCATATATACACAAACAACCAAAATAGTCTTGGAAGATTATATTTCTATATTTATGTAACAATAGTAATCAAATAAAAAGAAGTTATAAATTTGAGACTGGAGAGCACATGGAGGGAGGGAACTTGAGAGAGCCCAGAAGGAGGAAGGTAAAAGAGAAAAGTGATGTATTTTCAAATTATATGTTTATATAATTTAATGCTATATTATATATTAAATTATTTTTTTCTTAAGATCAAAAATTTAGAATCATCCTTACTAAGAGTTCCAGGCCAACCTGAGCTGCATGTGACCCTACCTCAATTAGAGAGATGGTTGGAGAGAGAGAGAGAGAGAGAGAGAGAGAGGAGAGAGAGAGTGTGTGTGTGTGTGTTAAAATTAAGTCCTGTTTGTCTTTAACTCTATTAAGCCATCTATCAACCTTCTGCACAGGAATTTTTCTAATTTAATTTGAAAATTTGGAAACATTAGGTTGGTAAAAATCCAGAACATGCAATTGTGACAGAACAAAGAAATCCCAGGTGACTTTTGTCATTCTTTTCCATGGCTATTTAGAGCGCGTAAGACTGGTCAGTGGTAGCAGGATTCTGAGACGAGTGAGGGATGAGCTCACAGGTGTGTCTATTTTGTGTGTCTGATCTGATGGCTCCTCTGTCACAGAAGGAAACACATGAAAGTATGTGCACCTTTGGAATGAATCCCTGCCACCCTACCAAATCAATCCAAACTCCATGGAGATTTGCTGCTGTCAGGGAGGACCAGAGCCAGCTGAAGGGACAAACATCAAGATGTTCTGAGCTTTCATGAATGGAAAAGTAAGATCAAGGTCACCGGGAGTGGGAGTTACAGGGAGGAAATGACAGGAAGGACAGTTCAGACAGACTCTGCCCAGCCTTCGCCTTTCATTCTCACAGACGTCAGAGTACCACCAGGGCTTTGCAATATAAGCATAGCCAAAAATGATTTCTTTCTGTACCGATCAAAGTGATTTCCCAGCAGGGCTGCTTTGAAAAGCATCACATAAGTATGAAATCTGTGTTCAAACACAACTCCTTCCCATGCTCCCCCAACCTCTCTGTGGTAACAGGTGATTTACCCAGCAACCTCGAACTCAAGAATTAACTTTCAGCAAGTACTGGTGTGTGTGTGTGTGTGTGTGTGTGTGTGTGTGTGTGTGTGTGTGTGTGTGTGCATGGGTGCTTGTGCATTCTCTTGCAGTGGACACAAATGGATTTAGAGTGTTTGGCTTTTACCAGGGAATAGGGCAGCAGTTTCAAGGCAACCCATTTATGACTTAGAATATGAAATCCTTTTCTGCTCACTTTCCACTAAAGGAGAGAAAGAGATTAATTGGCATGAAGTGATTTCCAAGGTCGACTTGGTGACTCTTCACTGATGGCAAACCATATTCCTAGCCTCATAGAGTTTTAAAGCGAGAAAGGACCTTGGAGATCAGCTCACCAAATTCTACATTTTCCAGATGAGTTATTAAAATTAGAGAGAATCAGCAATACTCACAAGCTGGCATGATGTCACTGGCAAAACCAGAATTAAAAGGAAGTCCCAGACTTGATGTGGACACTCAATTCTAGCCTGTTAACCTCTCCCTGTCACCTAAGAAGCCCCTTAGACTGTCTAAAGACAGAACAATGTCTGCCCACTTGAAGAGTACAGGCAAACTAAAATCGTACAAAAGCCCCACCAACCTGGATCTTCTCAGCTGGATTAATAATTAGACCATTTGTTTATATCAAGAAAATGTGGATATGTTTTAATATCTGAAGTCATGTGTTTCCACTAAAAACAAAGGCAGATTCATTATTGTCCTAAACACTAATATTCTAAAAGAACCTACATATGGACCCATCCCTCCACATAAAGTACTCTCAAACTTTTGGAGAGCCATCTACTTATACCCTTTGGGTGGTCCATGAATAAGAAACTACTTGAATGTAAATGATTATGTAAGCATTGAAAATCTTTTTTTTTTTTTCAAACACTGGTCAGTTCAAATAAAGCATATCTTCAAAGTCAGCTCAATACTGTGGCCTAGTATAAAACATTTTAAAAATAAAATTTATAACATTTAAGCAATCCCATCTATTATAAAATAATAACAGTATTTGAGTAAGGATGGAAAGTGGAAGACCTATGACATTAAAGTACTCAGGCCCTTAATTTGTGTACCTGTCATTTCCTAACCCTGCATGCAAAACACCTGCCACTTAGTCCTGCCTTAATTGTTGATGGCAAGTTCTAGAATCCCAGACCTTTCCCTTCCTTTCGTGGTGTCACTTCTAGCAATAAGACACTTTCCTCTCAAGACAGCCTTCCTGCACATACTAAATGTGGTGACGTCATTTCCGATGGCTTTATATGATGATCTTCAGCTTGTGCTAGCATTTGGCCTTCATAGGTGAAAGAAAGCTATTCTTCCATTCAGTGAACCATGGTCAAGCAGGTCAAACCCCCTTTCTTTGCATACTTTTCAGTGGTCTCCGGGTCTCTTCCCCCAGCCCAATTTCTCTACAGCTTCATCTTCCTTGTCCTATGCTTTTAAATGGGTCATGTCTTAAGGTTTCATTGCTGTGGAGAAACATGAAGAAAAACATTTAATTGGGGCTGACTTATAGTTTTAGAGGTTCATTTCATTATCATGTTGGGAAATATAGCGTCATACAGGAAAATATGGTGCTGGAAGAGCAGAGAGTTTTACATCTTCGTCCAAAGGCAGCCAGGAGAAGACTCAATTATACAGGCAGCCAGGAGAAAGAGTTTCCTTCCACACTAGTGAAACTTGAACATAGACTCTCAAAGCCCACCCTTACAATGATGAACTTCCTCCAGCAAGCCACACCTACTTCAGCAAGGCCACAACTCCTAATAGTGCCACTTCCCATGGGCCAAGCATATTCAGACCACCACAGGTGATAAAGGAGATGTTTTGGAAAACAAACAAATAAACGCCAGAAGAGAAGTGGCTTACGTGATGGGGTTTGTACAGTCTAGATCCTTTTTGCTCCTGTTCTCTTTCTCTCTTTCTCTCTCTCTCTCTCTCTCTCTCTCTCTCTCTCTCTCTCTCTCTCTTTCTCTCTCTTAATTTCATTCTCACTTGTCCCTCCCTGTCTGTGTCTCTCTGTGTGTGATACATATTTTAATTGCCTCAAGCACATTTAACACACAGAGGTAATAAATAAAGGTTATTAAATGTATGTTCAATAGCATTTGCATTCATTTAATTGGGATTAAGATAGTAAGGTACAAAGATACATTCTTTACTTTGAATTTTTGTTTTGTTTTGTTTTATCTTAAGAAATTATTTACTATTTTGTTAACATGCTACAAATTCAGATTTAGGGATGGAGAGGTAGGGAGGAGAAAATTCAGAAGGGTTTTTTTAAAATAAAAGAAGAGGAAAAAAATGAGCTGTATCATAGAAAGTGGATAGACCAGAACGTAAGATGCATGCGTATAATAAAAGCCTCTACTAGATCAATGACTCAATTTCATTCTTAAAAAAGAAAGACATCTTCTACCTTGTTGTTGTGGAGGATAAATGGTGTGATTGTAAACAATGTTTAAAGACCATAGAACACTTGCCAGTGTAAGGAGAATTACTATGATGCAGACAGAGTGGTCAGGCTGCACAGGTACTTCTAATCTTGGCTGTGCTCCTTAATAGTTAGAACTTTAGATGTACACATTAAACTACTGGGGTTAAATATCCACATCTATAAAATGGGAAACACTGTGGTAGCCACATTCCAGGGATTTAAGGACCAAATGATATAATATATAAACCTAACACAGTATTTAGTACCTCAAAAAATATTTTTGTACTATTGGGTGTTATTACTGTTATTGTTTTGGTTAGCCTAACAAAATAAAAGAAAAAAGTAATAAAAGGAACAGCATATGCACATGTGGTACTTAGCATATTCCTGGGCTAAAATTTTTATATATAGTTATAGAAAATTCCTCTGTGAGACTGTGGCCTCAAATCACTTCCTTACACATTCAAGTGAGTTACATACACTTTTGACTATCACAAAATGTCTATTTGGTCCCCACAGCCATCAAAATCATGATGGTTCATACCTATAAGTCCCAATTACTCAGAATACTGAAAAGAAGGGATCATTGTTCTCAGGAGACTGAGGCTAGTCTGGGAAAAAAATAATGAGACAATATCTTAACAAAAAAAAAAAAAAGCAAAACAAAGCTAAACTTTTCCATTCTGGAAAAGGAGAAGATGTGAGGGTAGGAACTAGGAGAGGACATGGCTACAGAAGTCTTCCATGGCTTCCAGATGATAACCACCACTGTGTGTATTGGTCATGGTTCTCTAGAAGCAACAGTTCTCTGATACGTCATACCCAAACTATATATCCAGGCATCAAATTCAGATGTCACACTGCCTACCTGGACTTTGCATCAGATCCGACAAGTTTAAAAGACTCAGTGACATAAAGATTGTCCTTCCCACAGATATCAATCACAAGCTCTGACCATACTCCTATAAGTTGAAGGTTCATATTGTCTCACTCTGCCCCTGAATTGATAATTTGCTAGAACAACCCAGGGAAAAAACAAAAACAAAAAAACCAAAAAAACAAAAAAACAAACAAACAACAACAACAACAAAAAAAAAAAAAACTAGTGCTTGTAATAGCTTGTAATGTGCTGCTACCCATAGGATCTCACTTGCTAAGAACTCCGGAGGAGTTAAGCCATTCATAGCATTGTGTTTTATTTGTTAGCTCATGATGCCTGTCTAGTAGAGGCATGTTGCCCCATTATAGAGTAACCACATTTAATCTCCTTATATATGTGTACATATATATTTTAGAAAGCTTCTACAGTACTTAGGTTTCCATATGATTTTAATGTGTTTAGTGTTAGTTATTCTTCTCCATATTCCCTTATCTACCTTGCCCATCCACCCTCCTTCGTATGAAAACTGTCCTACGCCATTATTCTCTTTGAACCTTTTATAGCACTGTATTCTATATTCCCTCCTCTGAAATCCAACCCTACAACCCCTTGTAATTTTCTGACCCCCATGATATTCTAAACCAGGTACATATATCTAAAAGTCCAAAGCAAGATATCATAGACTTGAGTCATAGAATGTGGAGAAATCAAGTTGGTATTTACCTAGAAGCTTTTGTTGTATTGAGAGGTGCTAGCTAGTTAGAGAAAGTCTCATTGATCTTACTCCTCTGCAAACCGTACGAGCAAGACATGCCCTCTGATACAATCACGGCACAAATGTTATAGGAGGAACCAATCACTTTCCAATTGGATTTAAGCTCTATTCTCTAAGTTGAAACTCCTGCATGACACCATTATCATGGCCAAGAACTTATGGCTAGACTGTAGGGTAGAGCTGACAATTACTACTCTGCTAAATGGACATAGTATTAAACTGACTCCTGATGATGTATCTTTATATCCACAAATTACTGCATTGGTCAATCCTCATCAGAGATAGGGGCTTATTTTTTACAGTAGAGGGTGATCAACACAGAAAAACCAACTGATCAAGATGCAGTGAATAAGAAATGACAGAATGTTCAGCCATAAATGAACATCTGTATCATAGCTCTTTTCCATGGCTCAGTGATCATGGCAGAAGAGGGGGAGGAAAAAGTGTAAGAGCTATAAGCATCCATGACAAAAATGAAAGTATGCTTTTAGGATATAGCAAAGAAGTTGCACATAGAAACTCATGATCGCTGTATAAAAGTCATGAGACTTGCTCAGGCTTAGGCCACATAAAATCCCATCATGGAGCACCAAGATGGGGACAAAATCCTACCCCTAGCTATGAAGCAATTAGTAACTGATAGATTCTGGGAGAGGTAGAGTCAATTTTCATTAAGGATACAGCTCCTGGTGGGTAACTATCATCCCATAAAGCTCACACATCCAAGATGATGTGGGAAATATAAACTCTACTTAATGAGTTTAAAAATTAAAAGGACACAAAGTTGGGTGGGTAGGGAAGAGGGGGTGGATCTAGGAGGAGCAAGAGGGAAAGTGAATATCATCACAATGCATTGTATAATATTCTCAAAGATTTAATAGAAAAATAAGGGAAAAGATCTCACATATGTTACAAAAAATACAAGTTAGAAACGGCTGAGTTAAAGAGCTGTGTTAGCAAAGGCACAAGTAGTGGGGCAATGTGTGGAACCACCACGCCCTCTCTAGGTACACCATTCCCCTAGCATCTGAGTGCACAAACCCAAAGTTAGGTGATGACTAAGTCCATTGTTAGGCATTGCTACCATTTGAATGTTTGTTCTTCAGAATTCATTTTCTGGAAATTCAATCCCCAAAGTCATGTGTTAATAGCATTTGGAGGTGGAGCCTTTGGAAGTGATTAGGTTATGAATCGCCTAAGGAGCAGATTGAGCTCTCCACGGATTAATGGATTAATAGATTAATAGATTAGAGACGTGGGTTAATGGTTATTGACGGGGAGGCTTTGTTGCAAAAGTGAGCTTTCTCTGACATGCTTATTCTGTCTTTCCATCTCACCAAGTACTGCTCTGCATCTCTGGACTCCTCTCAAATCATCACCAGGAAGACCTCATGTAAGGTCCTTGATTTGGGCCTTTCTAACCACCAGAATTTTAAGAAATAAATTTCTTTTCTTTATAAACTAACCAGTTCTCTGCTCTTCTGTCATAATGACAGGAAAAAAAAGTCAAAACTAAGATAGGCACCAATGGAGAGATCCCAGCAGGTTTCTTAGCATGTTTCCATAGGATATTATCTCCTGAAAAACCAGATTCTGTGGGCTTGAGAAATACTGCACGCTGCTGTGACTCCATAGGTAGCCACACTGACATTGTTAAAGGGCTCCAGATACACAAATTCATGTAACACTGCTGACTCTAATACTCCCAGACGTGATGATAGAATCTATATTGTTGCAGTGTTATCTTAAGAGAAAACAAGTTAGAAAATACGAAACTGGACACCTCTGCCCCCTCAAATAACATGTACCTTTGCCTAAAGGTATTTAATGGACTTTTGAACGTATGAGAGCCATCTGTTGATCTCTCTGGGCAAGATGTTAGAGATGGATCAACCATAGAAAATAATACAAAACTGTCACGAAGGAATATTTCTTCACAGCACATTACACCAAGATTACATTTTTTTCCCCAAACATATAGCAGGATTGCATCTATTTGCTCTTTTAATATCAGGCTTCAGCACATGAGTTTCTTTAGCCAATGACACATGAGTGTGCCATGTGACTCTTACAGAAAAATCTAGCACAAAAGGCTACACAACATTTTTTCTATTGGGGAGATGGCTGGAGAAGCATATTGTGACGTCACTTCTATCTGCTGTCTTTCTTTCCATGTATATTATGATAAACAGACACATTTTATGATCCACACTAGACAGGTTGACAAAGAGGACATGAATCCATCTGACTCTGAGTCAAGGAGACACATTTTATGATCCACACTAGACATGTTGACAAAGAGGACATGAATCCATCTGACTCTGAGTCAAGGAGACTTGGGTGCTATTTGTTACCGCCACTGAACCTATTCTACCACACACCATATGTTTCCCATTTTCCAGGCTCTCGGTGCTTATCTGTCTTCAATCTCACTTTCAGCTAGAAATACCACCATGATCCATGGGCTGAGTTCATCCTCAAACTCTCCCCTCCTTGTAGATGTGGACAAGAGAGACTTTCAATCGTCAGCAACTCCCCATGCTCCATTCATTCAGCGCTTCTCCCACTGTGTGGGGAGAACGAGGCTCAACGGTTTAGAAAGATTCATGCCTCATTTTATTGAAATGGGAGCTGGGTGCATTCCCTTTGTAGATGGTGTGACTGAATAATTCATTGAGAGCTTCATTATCTATAATAGTGATAACACACACTTTAAAACAAAGTATTGCACATATCCAATATCCTTGATACATTTCCGAGCAAATATGTGCACATATGTAATCAGCTGTGGTAATCAACCACACATCAACAAAGCATCGGAGTGTTTCAGGGGTGTAAAGATGCCGTTACAGTGAACAATCACTTGGCAGTGTGGCTTATTTTAATAGACACGTCGCTTTAAAATAAGTCTTTACCATCTGCCACAGCCTCTAATTACAAATGCAACAAGAACATAATTCACAATTGCATCATTAAAAAGTAAGACATAAGGGATTTAATGCATGCCTATGTCCTTTTTTAATGCAACAGACGTCTGTTCATCTTGCGTTTGAGACTCAAATTGGCGGTAAAACTTTCTTTCCCTCCGTGCTGAAATTTCCCAGAGAGTGAAGCCTGCAGGAATCAACAGGAAATCTATCGGAGGGAGCATAGACATCATGCATATTCACGGGCTATAATCCTACCCATATTAGATTTACTTGTCAACACTATTTTTCATATGCAAAAAAAGCCTTAAACAATGTAGATATGGAGATTTTTTTTAAAAAACTTAGTGCAGATAAGACAATGTTATCAGGTCAATATAAACAGCTTAGAGTCTCATCTTTAGGAGTCTGATAGCAGGCTGATTTTCTGCAGCCCACTTTCCAAATGGTATGCAAAACTCCTTTGATAATTCAGGCTTCTGTGAGAGCAAGTAATTACTGTAAGAATACATAGTGCTAAAGTATCATGTTTAAGGTCATTTTAAAAGTTTTTCTTCCAAATGAAATATTAATTCCAAGGCAAAAAAAAATAGTGATAAGCTACCAATTTAGAAATTTAAATGTTCAAGACTATGCTGCCTAGATACTTTCTCTGTAATAAAGACATTTTCTACCAAATAAATAATAATTACAGTTAGATCCTTAAAGTCTGAATAGTTCTATTAAAAGAAAGATATAATTTACTCAACTTTGGCATCAAAAATAAAAGTAATAATAAACACACATTATTTCTAAAGACTTAAAAATGAGCACTTAAATCTATTACCCAACTCTATAGGAAATTTAACAGAACCATAGAAAAGGAGAAAAAAACAAGTGTATGTGCATAAACATGTATGTGCCCATACAGCTGCCCTCAGAATCTATAGAGAATGGTTCTAGGACCAACCTATTATATTCAAGTCTCTTGCATAAAACATAATAGTATTTGCATATAACATGCACTTCTTTCTATGATCATTAAATCATCTGTGGATTACTTAAAATACATGCTGTAGTGTAAGTGCCAGGTAAGTAGTCTTATAGCATGTTGGGAACAGTACAAAGACCACAAAAACATCTGCCCATGTTCCATACAGACAATTTTGGTTTTAACACTTCTGATTTGAGGTTGGTTGAATCCTCAGATGTGGAACACTAAGGCTAAAAATAGTCACATGGCCACTTTGGTAATCTCTAGAATAATCCTAAGTAAAGGGCAAGAATAGCTTTTCCTAGTCTTAATTGGTTTCCCTTGTCTAACATCATCACCTTACAATATTTAAATGAAATTCATAAGTATTTTCAAAGCTAAGCCAAGAGGGAAATATCCATTGCCTTCCTGGTGTGAGATCATGCATGTGTAAAAGCTTCATGATGTCCCCAGGTAGAATGGTTCATGGTGCATAGACTGGTGGTATATATTCCATCCTCCGGTTCTCTAATTGTAATATAAGACAAATATTCTTACCATAAACTTTGATTAGCAAAAACTGCTATACCATCCATCTGCCCTTAACATTAGCCTGAGAGATGGCTATTGGTTGCCTAGAGTTCCTAATGCTCACATCTGAAAAGTCCATTAACCTCACCCACCACTATGAGTGGGTTGTTACTACTTTCTCAGAACTTAGCATGGTTTACACTCACTGATCTGCTAAGTCTTCTAGCAGTTGACTCTTCATTGTTAGGACCTGGCTTTTCTGTACCAGCTGAGTTTCTCACAACTTCACCTTCTCTTGATTAAATGATATAAGAATCACTTTTATCTTGTCATTATTTTCATTTTGCTGACATCATTTCATCAGCATCCATACTTTTCCTCAGAAACTTGATAAAAATATTTTTAAATTAAGTTTTTCTATCATATCAGATTTGAAGTTATAGCTTCCTCCCCATCCTGGGTTTCTTTTATTTCCACAGAGTGTACATTTTTCTCAGATCAAATTTTTTACATCTGAATTTTGTCAAGAAGATTTAATTTGGCCATCCATTTTGTAACCAATAACACATCCCATCACGGGTCGTCTTAGTCACTGTCAGTTTCATTTTGTTGCTGTAGGTTCTACCAGTAATGGCCATTGTGAATTTGATAAAAGAAAAAGGTACCTTGTGTTCATTTCCTAGCTAACCCATCAAAAATTTGTCAGCAGTTTTTATGGGGCAGAAATAAAGACAAAATAAGCAGAATATAAAGGGGGTGATGAGAGAAGAGACCCACAAATGATGTTGAAATAACCACACCAAACAAAAAACATGATGACAGCCTTATTGTATTGACAGTTCTGCTGGCAAAACCATGGTGCCCTCAAAAATGTTCTCCATCCAGAATGGCAGAATTTCATACACAGTGTCAATGTCAGTAGTGTATGGGAACATGGGAAATGAATCTGGAAGTTATGTCTTCCAAATGGCTAGAGCAGTGCTCTAGGGAAAGAGAAAATTTGATATAGTGGGGCTATACGTGTCCTGAACCCTAGTATTTGGGAAGCAGACAGAGGCCAGCATAGTCTTTATAACGACCTAGTAAGACCCTGTCTCAAAAGGAAAAAAGGAAGGAGAGAGGGAAGGCAGGAAGGCAGGAAGGCAGGAGGGAGGGAGGGAGACAGTCCGGTCAGGTTTTGTCATCCATGGGTTTAATCAATGCACTAAACTTATGAGATGGTCGGAAGGTTCAGTGCTCAGGGCTGACAGTAAAGGGATATAATCACCCAGTCTCTGACTGTTCCCATGGGCAAAGGAGACCACGAAATGTAACAGACAAGTACATGCACTGTGAACAAGTTTTGAAGGGATAACTAGGTAGAACCACAGAGGCAATAGGAGGGACAGCTTCTGGGGCAGTATGGTGGGAGCTGGACCTGAAAGGATGGGACATTGAGAGGCAGGAAGTAACAGGTGAGCAGACAGTAAAAACACTGAGGCAAGAAAACGTTTGGCCAGCTCAATGAACAGGAGCAAAGTGGGTGGGTTTCAAAAATAAGTGAGCAAGTAAAATATTTCCAAATAAGTTATTTCCCCTCCTATGAGTGTAAATTCCTAAACAAACATTATGTTCTCTTTCATGAAATGCTAAATCTTGTTGTTGAAGAAAAATAAAGAACTTAAGACAGAAGCACTGGTAGTACTTTCTTCTCTATCAAATTGCTTTTCTGATTCGCCATCCATACTCAAACTTCCACCACTGTGAGCACACAAGTCATTTTTCATATTAACAAATCTAAGATTACATATTTGAATCTGCTCGAGGGATAATTGAAGGTCTGCTCTTGCTTGAAGTTCCTGAAACATAATTTTCCCCCTTGGCTTAGCTCAGTATGTGAAACCCTGAGGAATAGTTCAGCAACAAAGACTTTTCCCCCCATCAAACACAGGAAGAAAACTAACTTCATTTCCTCCTGTTCCTTCCTGCCACAAATCTACCTTCATATCAGAAGATAAACTGACCCCCAAACACAGGTGTAATTCAATATTCTATTTCAAATGCCATCAGATTTGAAACTCAAGTAATTAACAGCTCACTAGGGACTCTATTGAAGTAAAACCAACTTTGATCCTATTCCCAAATCCCTGGCAAAATGGATGGGCAGCTCACCTCCTCTGCTTTCCCATTAATTGAAATGAATAACTATATCAGAATGCAGTGTGCAGGAGGGCAGGTAACGGGAGGGGGGCGGTTTCCAGCTTGATTATTAAAGGAGCTAATTTGAGAGCTGGGATATGATACATATTGACATGAACAACGATTTTCTATCCTGAAGTAAGCCAGCATCTTGGCTCTCTGGCATCCTAGAAGAAGAGGCATATGAGATGTGAGACATATTCGCTTTCAGGTGCAAACCTCTGGTTGTTTTACTGTACCCTAGAGAAGGGCCGTATTTCATTCTACCAGTTTAATATAGAAGGAATGGTTTTCCTGTCTAGCTAGTGACTATAACCAGACCATGAGTACATAACAAAGCCTTTGTGGAAATTTGTATTTCTTTTCTTTTCAGATGTTCTGGTTATCCATTGACCGTGTATGGCATGTCTCCTGAACATGTCTTCCTTTGTAGACGCTAAGTGAATGAAGCTGACTGGTGATGGCCATGCACCACCTTGAAATAGGTAGTCGCAATCATTTGCTCAATTCCTATTTTTTGCTGGTATTGTACTCTTGACCTTAGAATCTATTTTCCCCCAGCTCTATTCTTAAGTACCACCTCAAAGTATCTCCTAGCTGTGACATTAGAATTATGGTCATTGACCTCAACTTTACCCCTTCCTATTCTGTGGCCTTGGGCAAATCACTGTGTCCTTTCTGAGTTTCATTTTTCTTCTGTCTTAGTTAGGTTTTTATTGCTGTAAAGAGACACCATGACCACAACAACTCTTATAAAGGAAGCATTTACTTGGGGTTGGCTTACAGTTTTAAAGGTTCAGTCCATTATTGCATGGCAGTGTCCAAGCAGACATGGTGCTGAAGGAGCCAAGATTTCTACATCTTGATTAGAAGACAGCTAGGAGGAATCTGTCTTTCTAGACTGTGAAGTTCTTGAGCACTAATAAACATCAAAGCCCACCCACACACCTCCTCCACAAGGCCATAGCTACTCACACACGGCCACACTTCCTAATAGTGCCACTCCCCATGAGCCAAGCATTCAAACATATGAATCTGTGGGAGCCATTCCTATCCAACCCCCACACTTCTGCTTAAAAACAAAAGTGGGCAGAGAAATAAAACCTATGTAAAGTAGTTATTGTGAGGGACAACTAAAATAAAATTATATAAAGTATTTTTAAACAAAGTTTTTTCAATGAGTAATAGACAATTATTACCAAATATTTTTATTAGATACTTAGAGATTGATTAGTGTGGTGTCAGGTCATTTACAGAGGGCCTCTCTGATCTCTGCACAGTTGAGAAGTAAAGTATTACCCCCACCTTCCAGAAGGTAAATGGGTGTACAGAGAGGAGAAACCTAAGGGTCAGCTAGAATTAAAATTCCATCAAGCAGATTACAACAAAGGATTCACAGGAGTTTTGCTGACACAGAATCTGCTTTGAAATATCCATTGGGTTCTGATTTTTTTTTTGGACGTTTCTAGAAATAAATAATCTGCAAATGGTGTGTGTGTGTGTGTGTGTGTGTGTGTGTGTGTGTGTGTGTGTGTGTACACGCACGTGTGGTGTGTGTGTGTGTCACAGTATATAAATAAATAGTAAATACACCCCTGTAGTAAATGCATTAGGATCCCAGCATACCTTAATAAAGTAAAATTTATACACAAAGTGTAAAAACTCATTGAGTCAACCGGTATCTCTCTGGACTCCCTGGAGCCCAATTAAGGAAAAATTACCATGTGCAAAGGTGAAGAAGGTGAATTGGCCAGGTTGTAAATTCCCTTATGGTATCAAAGGTACAGTGACTTCTTCTAAAATATGTCTTCTCATCTGCTGGGATAGCCATTGTTTTCCAAATGGCCTTTGTCCTTTGGGGACCAGGTAAGGGAACAGCTCAAGTTTGTGATGGTATGTGCCCACTTATTTTCATGGCTCCTGGGAATTTAAATAACTCATTAAATACCCCCTTATAGGGTCTCAATGTCTATGTAAGCTTACAACAAGGAAGCACATAGAAAGTACAAATAAATCATGTTATCCTAGGAGCTGAGTGTGAAATTTTGTGAATTCTTGATCTCCAGTGTTAATAAACACAGGCTGTTATGGGGTAATAAACCCCAAAGCCTCAATAGAAAAGTCTACCAAAGGTATATCGCCTGTTTTCTAAGTCTGGAACAATGCTCCAAGCCATTCTCATTGATTCTATGGCTCTGGCATTTCGATGTGGGACTCCTGAAGTCATCAAAGTAGATAAGGAAAAGCTGGAGGTTCATGCATGCCCTTTCAACTGCTTCAGCCTATAAATATCATGTGCTACTATTGCTCCTTTCATTATCTGTGCATTGTCATCTGGTCCTGCTACATGCAGTGGGCAGGAAGTCCTAGGTTATATTACCCAGAGAGGAGACAAGAGTCAGTGTGAGCATCCTCTCTTCCAACTGTCTCTTCATTCCCTATGAAGGGCATTTTTCTAGGCACTCGAAGATAAATTAGAGTCAGTGTCTGCCAAGGAAGGAGCCCTATGATACAGAGGAGACAGGCATATCCAGAGTTTATCATAAAACACAGTGATTTGTTCTCTAATCCAGCAGTAAATATGAAGCATTGGAAGTACAGAGAAAGCAGCAATTAATTACAATGGAGTGAAAGAAAAGATTTCCCAGAACAAGTAGCATTTGAGTGGCAATTACAGTAATTTTCATATGTCAGTCACCCAAAATACATTAGGACAATATCTAAGAAAAGAAAAGCATTGGGAGCAGGAGGGGGCTGCATCTCTCTTTCAAAGGAGTTTCTGAAGAACAGAGAAGAGAGCCAGCCGGCACTAGAAGAAAATGCTGAAATTGCTTGCCATGCCCCATCTCACCTTCACAGTAAATCTCACAGTACATATAGGCACACTCATGGGGTCTTGGTGATGGTGGTGGTGGTTGGTTTTAATGTATAAAATAACTATTCCTCTTTGATTAAGGCTACAAGTAAAGTTAGCAGTGAGTGAGTCACATTTTTCTGTGATTCCCAGTAGCCACAACACAATGAGCTGTGCCTTCCTGAGTGTCCATAGGCTCCTAAACTGCTACAAGACACCAACTTAGAATTTACTTATAGCCCAAGACCAGCACTGTCCTGACTCCACTAAGAATGATCTGTGTGCAGAGAAGAGTCGGGTCCCTTTGCTGAACCTCACTTGGTCCACCCAATAATATATGTATATATCCTGAAGCATAGCTGCATCCCCTAAGGGTTCAAATTCAAGAGTAATTTACTATTCCTCTTGACACTTACTCCTGGTAACATGATTCAGACAACATGATGCTTTCCTTCTACCTGATTCCAAGCCCTCCTCCTCTTTGTCAGGCTGCACCACATAATGGCAGTGGGAGTAACTTCCTGGTTCTGAGCATCCTCAGTTCCGAATCACAGGTTAGACAAAATGTTAGCTAGAAGTGGTTAAGAATTCTTAAGAATCAAGCCTGGTAGTTTTTGCTCAAGGGATTTTATAAGCACTCTAGTCCATCTATAAAATACCCCTATGTTGAAAGTATCTGCAGCAGCCTCTGTAATCCATCAATTAAACCATCTTCATCCCCCCTGGCTCTTCTTGACCTCAAACCCCTCAGACTACAGAGAACTATAAACTTGGAAATGAAAGAGCCCTTGGAATGTGTCTGGGCCACCTCTGGAGCCAACTTGTGGAAAGGTATAGAGAAAGGCTTCACCTGGTTATAAAGAAATGAGGCCAAGACAACCCCAAGGCCAAATTCCAAGCAAAGAACCATTAGGAGTACTTTTAGGAAAAGTACTTTTCCTAAATGGTATTTTTCCAAAGTACCATTAAGAAAGGGAAAGAACACTTATGGCCAGGTTGAAACCCAATAAAAGCATATGTCCTATCTTGCCCTCCAAGTTCTTTACCTGCTGTGGAAAGTCCTTAAGACAGCTAGGATGTGTTTTTCTCATGCTTTGGACCTTCAGCTGGATATAAAGTCACATGGACAAGAGGGATGCCCAGAAGAAGCCTGAGAATTTGTTTTGGGAAGCAATGGATGACCTTAACATTTCCAAAAAGAAACTGAGCATATAAGAGAAAGCCAAGAATACTAGTACACAAGTGACAAGCAGTCTCATCCCTAGGAACCAGTGCCTACTGGATAGCAAGCAACACAGACTCAACAGCTAGAGCTAGCACCATGCAGAATAATGGTAACTACCATGGGTCTAGAAACTATGGTCCAAGGAAATAAAACTAATAATTGTAGGTAGCCATATAAGATTCCATAGATCAAGACCAAGGTGACAATGACTGTGTCCTCCATAGTGTCTCTCAAGAGAGAAGAAGGAACAAGAATGCAATGTAGAGGAGTTCTCAAGAGTCTAAGATCAAGACCAAGGTGGCAATGACTATGTCTTCCATAGTGTCTATCAAGAGAGAAGAAGGAACAGGAATGTAGTATACAGGTGTCCTCAAGAGGCCACGATCCCCTTTCATCAGTGATCCTGAGTGACTAGCATTAATGCCCAAAAGATTGAGATTGTGGCTTCAATATGAAATTGGCCAAGGAAATCTCAAGACAGTGTCCATAACATAGCGTTATCTCTGATTTCTCAGGATGTTCTGAATGTGAATGGTGGGTTGTGCCTTTTCTCAACCAACTAAATGAATGTCTGCTGTTTGTCTAGGCCACTGTGTGACCCTTGAACCACTCCATAAGCTTTATTGCTGGAGAGGAGCATCTGGGGAACCCACAAAGGAAGAAAGATCAAAGAGGAGCTGGATTTCCATGGAGTCTACCTTTCAGCCTGAGCCACGGTCCAGATAGCATGAGTTTTCAAGAGTACTGCCCACTGCTCTGGTCCAGGCTCCATACTCAAGGACCATATCCCTCCAGAGTCTTGGTTGTATAATTTTAGGAATTTCCCATGTCGGGCAGGCAGAAAACACTAGTTCAATCACTACTTTGGGACTCTCTTGAGACCCTGAAAAGACCCTCAAACCCAGACTTTTATTTTATCTAGTACCCATCTAATTTACTTGTGGTTTTATTGAAACAAGAGTTTACATACCCTAGACTGGCCCTCAACTGGCCAGATAGGCAAGGCACTCTTTGAATTCCTCGATACTCCTATCTCTACTTCTCATGTGATGGTAAATCCTGCCTAAAACTCATACCTTAGGCTCATGTAGAATTTGGCTCAACTCATTTTCCCCCAATCCCTTAGGAAACTGTTCTTTATCATATCTCCTCCAAGGGAGGAGTTTATAAGGGCTAAGTAGTTCATAAGGGCTAACTCGCTTGTCTCACATCCTTGACCATAGGATAGCTCCGTGGTTGGTAAAGAGAATTAACCTGCAGAGTGCGGAGTCACACACCCCTGCACAGCACTGTGGAACAGCCTAACAGTGCCCTGTGGGGACCACTTAGCTGAGTCAGAAGGCCCTGGTAGCTTTGGCTGGGGAAGGCAGGTAGAAATAGAGGTATCACATCCTTCATTCAAAACTGTTCTAAGAGCAACATGCCCTTCTGAGCCTGCTACCCTTTAAAGCATCTTGAGTAGATATCTCTCCCTTGGTCTCCTCCACTCCATAATAGATGGATTTGGAAACATGTGGGGCAATGGGCTATGCACAAACAGTCAAGCTGAGGTCTTGAACCCCAGTACAAGTGATGGTGGTAGTTTCCACCTACATGGGACAGAAGGCATTCCCTCATGTCTCCTGGACCCCTGGCTTCTGTCAAAGTTACTGCCCCCACAGCCCCCATAGCCCCCACAGGAGAAGCACGTAGCTAGCAGTCACATAGACAATGTCCCAAGCTTCTGGCCTTCTGGCTAGACTCCTCCTCACAGTTATCTAGCAATGGCAAGATAACAAGCTCACTATAAGAGGGGCTGTTTGGCCCTTCCTCGCTCTCTTACTCTCTTAAGCTTTTACTTTCCTTACTCTCTTTCTAAGCTCTCTCCTCTCTCTCTAAGGTCTTACTCTCTTAAGCTTTCACCTTTCTTATTCTCTTTCTCTCCTTTTCTCTCTCTCTTTCCCCCTTCACTCCTCTTGGCCATGACCAGTCTCTCTCTCTCTCTCTCTCTCTCTCTCTCTCTCTCTCTCTCTCTCTCTCTCTCTCCTTTCTCTCTTTCCCCCTGCCTTTCTAAAATAAAGCTCTAAACTATAGACTGTCTCTGTTCATCAAGGCCTGATGTGCTTGGGTGATGGGATGGGCTTTCTTCTAATGAGCCACTTCTAACCTCCCGTCAGAAGGCCTTCCTATGCTCCAGCCACAGACCAGACTAAAGACTCTCGCCTGCATGGAAATCACCCAGCGCCCCCCTCCTCTTTCCCCCTCTTCTTGTATCTCTGGGGCCTAGAACCACCCCAGGGACCTTATTCTGTTCTCAGCTCCTCCACCGTATCCAGCGTGGGATGCCGGAGACATTTATGCACTGTGTCTAGTGTTCTAGACATGGTAAGATATTCACCATTGAACCTGCTTTGTCTCTAGACTTCAGGCCTTTAATCTGCTCTTTCATTTCTCGTACATAGAAAATGTTGTAAGTGACCCCTTAAAGATGGATGGGACTCAACAGGTCCTGCCTGGCAGAGTAGCCACAACTCTATCCGTCAGATTGAAGGTTATCTTTGAAGAGGCACGCCATGAGAACAGAGGACAAATAGACCTTAAGGGAAATGAAAATATTTTTGCCTGAGGGCAACCTAAAAGCATAGAAACACACTAAACCCAGTTAGAGATTAAATTCACAACCAAACCCAATCACCAAACAGCAGAATTCATAATTAACCTTGAGCTGGGAAATAGGTTCCCCCTGGACTCTTGTCCTTCCTGGGACCATCCTCTCCCACCCTGACCCGTTAGGATCTCTTCTCCATCTCCTTCCCAACATGCTTTTACTTCCCCTACCCCTTCTCCTTCCATTTCCCTTCTCTCTAGATTCTTTCTCAATTACCTCCTTTCCCTTCTCCCCTAAGGAGCTGGGTAAGGCTGTGTGTTAAGCCAGTGTGGCATTAATGAGGATTAGATACTTAGAAAACAAAATAATTTGCAAAAGAATAATTTGCTATCCATGGGATTCGCTTATTTATTCCTTCTTAACTAGACTCAGCTAGAGGATTATGCATAGGTTTCACTATTTTTCTTTCTCACTGAAGTGCTTAAGAAAGTCTTGTGCTGAGGACTTTAGTTATTCACTGTTGCCCTTCCTGCTATTTATCTACTTATTTTTGCCAAATACTTCTATGATTTTTCTGTAATTGGCTTGTTAAAAATCCTTCTGCATTCTTTTCCTTGTAATAAAAGTCCAGGCTACCCCAACTAGTTAGATGCATCCTTTGCATATGCAAATAAAGCAGGAACACGTTTCTGAAGTGAATTCAGACTTCTCTTTATAACCTGCCTTCAGGGCTTATCTGGAAAGCAAACTGTGTAAGAAAGATGTTATTTTTGCTTTCAGAACTCTTCCAGTTTTTAATTAGCTGTTCTGGTACTACTTTACCCAATCATCCATGACAAAAGTCCAAGATTCCTCGTGGATCACCATGGGTATTTCATCGCATGCCCATAATATCCAGGACTAGCAGTTCACAGTTCTCTGTGAAACTTTGAATCTAAACCTTTTCTTAGCCTCACTGTCCCAGTGTGGCTAGAGAGGGATAATTCTGCATAGCTGCGAAACCAGTGTGATTAAGCTTTTGGCCAAGAAGAGTGACAGTCTTCATGGTGCAGCCAAGGTCAACCCACAAAGTATGCAAATTCTGAAATGATTCCTAATGACCTTAATTAATACCAAAGAAGCCACAATACCCCAATGACCTAACCATTTGTGTAGGAAAGAGTGAGTGTGTGTGTGTGTGTGTGTGTGTTTGGTATTAGGATCTACCTTCCTCAAAGACAAAAACTGATTCCCCAGTAACAAGCCAGGGAAAGTGCCAGGCATGGTTGCAATGACCATGAGAACTGTTTCCACACCCACACAGTTTCTTGAAACCATACAACCTCAACCGACAATTCTGAATGAGTCACACCAGTAAGTGCTTATTAACAATTTTTATGGAGAATAACAATTACCTTCTCCACTTACAATTATTCACAATGAATGCACAGGCTGGCTCAGCCACAGATGTTATGTGTCCCAATAGTATAGTCATAAATATTTCATTTTTTTAAATGTATAAAAATTATGGACAATTATGAACAGCATCTTCTACCTCCTCCAACTTCTGGTTCCTAAATTCTTTCTTTGAAAACAGGGAGGCAGGGAGCCCAAATCATCTCTCACCAGGCAGAGTTGACTTTTGTTTCATGTTACACTCTCAGAAGGTACTGTTTCCCAATCATAGCAACTTGAGAGTAATGCCTTGTATTTGAACCACTTCCTTCCATCTACAAACATTTTAATATTTAATATCTCATTTCTATTGAGTTCACACAGTGAGCCTATGAAACAAGTACTGGCATGTCCTCCATTTCATAAACTTTGGCCTGAGGGTTAGAAACCATAAAGTAGCATGTCCAGAGCTAAGTTCTCCAAGGAGCAAAGCTGAACCTCCCAGCCCAGGCTCGCCAGCTTTGAAGGTCAGAACTTAGTCTACTCAACCCTCTTCATCCCCTGTATATCATGAAACTAGAGACTTCAGGCCTCAAGTCACCTCAAAAGACTTCCCCAGTTACCTAGCTTCTTGGTAGATATCAAAAATTGTTACATCCCCCACAAAAGAGCCAGCATATTACCAAACAGAAGTTTGAGACATTTGAAGGATAATGGTAGAGGTAACAGGGTAAACAGATGCTACCCTTGAAGTAGAAATTTCTGATTGTGTCATGTGATGTTTTGTTGAAGCAAGACCCTTGAGAGAACACGTGATGTTTGGAGAGAGTATAAATAGGACCCAAGAGACAGTGATGGAGCTCTTGCATAGCTAGCCATGCAATGCTTCGTTGGTCTCATGTCTTTGCTGATCATCACTTCGTTGAAAGAGGCATGGCAGAGAATTTCTCCTAGAGTTTCAGCTGGTTCTACTTGTTCCCATGGACTCATGCCAATTCGGCAAAGGCTTGGCTATTTCTGCTGGACTGTGCCACCATGCTGATATCTGTTTGGTGACACTCTTTGAACTGGACTGTTGGTACCCTGACATTACTGAACTGGACTGCTGGTATCCTCTCAACAGAGATTAGAATCAACCCAAAGAACTACTTTGAAGCAGGTGCCCATCCCCTTGTCCTATTTACCATCTTTTCTCCCCTACCTTTGATGGTGGTCTAGAAAGGGGAGTCAAAGTGTTTGAGAATCATTATTAAAGTAGGTTTTGAAAAACCTAAGCCTACAATCCTCTCCTTGACACTAAGTCCCCACAGCTGTAACACACATCTCCAAGGCCATATTGCGAAGTCACAGGTGCTATAAAGGGGCAAATTTAAAAACTGGACAGGAAGATCTCCCTGGGGAGGTGGGAGGGATGGCAACACAAAAGAAGAAAAATGGAGAAGGAATAAATAACCCTAAGGATGTTTGGGAAAGCCATAGGAAATTATACTATTTTATCTTAACTTACAACTATACACACATACACACACATACATGTATGCATGTGTACTTCTCATGCTTGCTAATGTGCATTGTGCAAGTGTTATGAATGCATGCATGCATAGGTGTGGGTGGGTGGGTGGGTGGGTTTGGGTGGGTTTGTGTTGTGTGCTATATGTCTGTGTATAATTATACAACAAAACCCCTAATGTCAGGCATGTGAACATTCTTTTAATATTTTTTTCAGAGGAATCCAAGAGACAACCCTAAAAAGTATAGTGTATTGCCATGGCTTTTAGTTGCCTACCAGAAATTGAAGATAAGAATGTGTTGCTCAAGACACTACACAGAGAGCAGAGGGTCTGGAGAAATCAAACTAGAACTGACCTGGAAGATTTTCTTTCCCTAAGCACTACTTCTCATAGTAACCAAAAGTGCTATACAATGGAGAAAAAAAATCAATACTCTTACTTACACAGCTATAATGCCTACAGACCACAACAATGACCAGGGCCACAAATATTCTGAAAAATTCAATAGTGGCATTCAAATCCTGAGGGTAATCAACAATTGTCTAATTGGACTCAAGGCCTGCTCAATAGAAAAGACTTTATGTCTGACATAGTAAACTTAGCCTACCCTACTCCTTGACCATTAAGGCCACAACTCTAAAGGAAAACCTACTATTGTCACTTTCTAAAACAAGTAACTACATTCTAAATATGTATCATTATATCCACAGATAGGTATAGCTCTCAATTCTCATTAAAAAACAAGCAAGCTTCTTTTTGTAGCAGACAGAGACCATTACAGGAAGCTACAACTGGTCAAAATACAGGTCATAGGGTACCCAACACCATCTGATAGGTCTACAATGCAACCTTTATATCTAAGATTTGGGAAACATTGCATAAGAGGATGTGAAAATATTGTAAGAACCAGAGAACATGGTCATCTGCTGCAAGATAGCGTATTTCTGTATTTGACAGGGGAGCTTCGCTCGTAACATTTCAACAGTATGGTTGCCTGAGTGAGATCTGAAAAACTATGATATCCATTAACGCCACAACATGGATTTGAGAAATGTCATAAGACCCCATAGCTGGATGAAGAGCTACAGGCAATTAATAACTGTGAAGAGGCTGATGGTCGGTCTGCTACAGGGACATCACTCCTAGTAGGTGATCGAATTCCAAACTGTCAACCCTAAACACATATGAAGAACATTAAGGGAACTCAGCAAGGATATTTTTTTTTTTTTTGGTTTTTCAAGACAGTGTTTCTCTGTATAACCCTGGCTGTCCTGGAACTCACTTTGTAGACCAGGCTGGCCTTGAACTCAGAAATCCACCTGCCTCTGCCTCCGGAGTTCTGGGATTAAAGGCGTGCACCACCACGCCCGGCAGCAAGCAGCATTTTAAAAATACATATGTACATATATAATTTAAATATATGTATATATTATACATATGTGTGTGTTAAACAATAATTAAAGAACAAAAGACCATAAATTTAAAGCGTGTGGGGAACATGGGAAGAGTTGGAGGCATGAGAGGTGGGGAGAAATGATGACAACCCAGTAATCATACATGGAATTCTCAGAAGTTTTTATTTTTAATTTTAAAAGCTAATGCCAGGCCTTAGGCTTTCTTCAAAGAAGAAGAATTATCCCCAAAGCATGCTCCTAAGTCTGTAAAAGTCAGGGAATAAAGGAGTGGATCAAAGATTCTGTCACCTAACCATCAAATGAGCCTGGGCTGAGTGTTTCTCTGTGCTCCTAGAGTGAGGGAAGACATACTGCTGCTTGTCCTCAGCCCAGTGACCAGGATGAAAGACGACAGTCAGCGTGGCTTAGCGAGAAATACCATTCATGCACAGATATCTAAAAAGATGGGTACAAAGGGGGAAATGATGTGAACAAGAAATTAAAGGAGCAACTGTTAAAAGCAGCCTGAGAAAGAAGAAAAAGGGAACCGAGTGAAAGAAAAGTCATATCTTAAAAAGCTGGAAAGATGGTGGTGTTATTTAAGATGAAAAGATGGACGGGCTCTGAGGCTTCTGGGTAAGGATGGCTCCATCCTTCTCCTTCCAGCAGGTTATAGTCTATTTTTTTTTTTTTTTTTTTTTTTTGGTTTTTTGAGACAGGGTTTCTCTATATAGCTCTGGCTGTCCTGGAACTCACTCTGTAGACCAGGCTGGCCTCGAACTCAGAAATCCACCTGCCTCTGCCTCCCGAGTGCTGGGATTAAAGGCGTGTGCCACCACTCCCGGCAGGTTATAGTCTAGTGCGGTTCAATCGTTTCCAAAGCCCTGAATCTCTCAAGAAGCTGAGAGTTTAGGGCACTCCATTGTCAAACAAAGCAGTGCTTGATGCTTAGTATCCTGTGTGGTTATTAGGCAGAACCTGTCTAGTTATGAGTGATTTAAAAAAAAATTCTACTCAAAGCCATAAGTTATGCCCTAAGCGCTCGCAGTTGGAATATCCAGGGAAGGAGCTGACTCCGTGAGCAAAGGTATAAGGGTTCTTGGATAGTCTATTCATCTTCCTTTCACTTGCCCTCCCCATACAGCCTGCTGCTTCCCTCTGTGGCCTTTAGACAGCATGGACTCTATGAGAGAAGGTAGACTAGAGGGTCTTAAGAAAAGCACAGTTAGGGATAAGGATATGTTTAAAGATGGTATGAGAAAATTCCCATTCACCAGACTTGAGTTTCTAGATCACCCACTGGCCAGTTGTCCTGGCCAAAGGGATCCGGTAAATGGTGCCTTGGTCATATGACTACCTCTCTACACTGTGCTCCTACAGTAGTCTGTACCACATATCAACTGAAACAATGGGAGGCATGCACCTTCCTGACCCTCCTCTTCTATTAAAGGAGAGAGCAATGATATCAGAATAAGGTTTGGAATTATCCAAAACAAAGTCTTCTCTTCAAGGCACAGTGAAAACTTGGGTCATCCTGATGTCCCAATTCACTGGACAATGAAGAACTAGAAAACAAATACATGTGGTCTTAGCATGGCATGCTAAGACCATTCATTTTTCTTACTGCTCTCTAAAGAAAATTCAAGATATTACCCAATTAAGCTTCAGATTTTGATAAGTCTATGCAGATTAAATTCTATCTTAAACTACAACTCTACACAAGTATCACTTGTAGAAGCAAGAAGGAAGGTAATTTCTGAGGGTACTGTTAAAATGTATCTTTTTGTTTGGAAAATAGATATGAACCTTTAAAATTAAAATGCCCAGGTGGTGGTGGCATATGCTTTACACCTTTAATCTCAGCACTTGGGAGGCAGAGGCAGGTGAATCTCTGAATTCAAGGCCTGTCTGGTCTACAGAGTGAGTTTCAGGACACCCAGGGCAGAAAGAAAGAAAGAAAGAAAGAAAGAAAGAAAGAAAGAAAGAAAGAAAGAAAGAAAGAAAGAAAGAAAGAAAGAGCCACCAAACCCTGTCTCAGAAAAAAAGGCATCAAAAAATAAACTTTAAAAAATTAATATTGTTATGTTATTATTCCCCTATATATTATAATCAGAAGAATGGGGGAGCAGCTGCTTTTCAAACCTGCAGTCTTCTAAAGTTGTCCTTTATGACCATCTTTAAAGTAATGAATTTGTTGGAAACTTGTGATAGAAATCAGAAGAGTTAAAGCAAGGTCTGAAGCAGCACCAGGAAAAGACTAGAAGGCCACACAGCTCCCACGTGCTTGCTCTCCAGAGAACTAAGAGTTCTAGCCCCACGTGTCTAGCCTGGCCCCAGGCTTCACCTCCTGCCTTTATTAGAAGATATGTTTTCTCTGACCCAAGCTGTTTGTGCCACAAAAGTGAAATGGAGCATTAAGGCCATTATTCAGATCCTGGAGGCAGAACACACGCAGACAGGAAAAACCTAGGGAAAGTTCAATTCACTTGAATTAATCGAGATAAGCATTTGTTTTGTATTTAAATTGACCCTGTAATTATTTCTACTCCTATCCTCCGGAGGTACAAGGAGACAGAACCTTCAGGGCTAGTCCATTTACAGCAAGAAAGAACTCAGCAAGGCTCAGATGACCCATATCATTCACCCATGCAGGACAAACAATTGATTCTCGTGCGGAGGCCAGCCATATGGATTGATTTAGCAGCATTTTGCCAGCTGCAAAGAGACAAGGCTTGAGTCATCCTGTATAAATTACTTAACTCTATCACAAAGAGGAAAAATATGTTTCCTTGCACAGCAGTAGCAATTAATGTTCAACATGTTTATGGAGTTTAATAATATACGGCCCAGCACCCATCTCTGTGGGCAACACCATTATGCAGAGAGAGAGAGAGACCTAGGTGGTATCCTCTAGTATGCAAGACATGGGTGACTGGTTCATCAATAACAGAGCCTGGCCTTATTACAGCAAACAAATTAGACATCTTAGAATATATGACCATATAGACAGGACTTCCTTCTCCTCGGCTACGTGTCATAATTGATAGTGGTAACCTTTCAGCAGCACTGAAAAACAGCTTGCAATTAATAGGCTCCCTCTTCCTTGAGTACCTGCACACATCAGAGCAGTGGTCCTCAACCTTCTGAAAGCTGCTGCTACTCATGCAGTGGTGACCACACCACACAATTATTTCATTGCTACTTCATAACTGTAATTCTGCTACAGTTATGAATGGCAAGTTAAACATCTAATAGGCAGAATATCTGATATGCAACCCCTGGAAAAGGGTCATTCGATATTGCGACCCACAGGTTGAGAACCAATGCGTTACTGATGTCCAAAGGTTAGCTGAGCTGGATGGCATGGAAGGAGACCAGATAGGCTCTTCCTGGGAAGGGTTTGCCAGTGGGACTGCTCACTTTATCTGTCCTATGTTTCATTCCAGAGTTGTGCAGAAAGGAGTTCAGTGAGTGAATCAGCATGTGCTTAGCAAGAGCTTTCTCTGGGTCAGGTGCTGGGGGATGGGGGGCAGTGGGGAGTGAGCAGAAGGAGAGAGAATAATAATGGGTGTGTGCAGAGGTCAGGACATGCCTTTAAGTGCTCACAAGTGTCACGCTGAAGACAAATTAAGTGCTCTTGAATCTACATATTTTACATGCCAATATAGATGTTAACAATAAGAAGAAATCTGTACTCGACACCCACATGATTAAGTAATCACCAGTGTAAACAAGACTTGTTACTTCCACACTTTTAGATACACTTCTTAGTTGCCGTCGCTGAAGATAGAGTCTCACCATGTAGCCCATGATAGCCTCAAATTTGTGACCCTCCTTCCTTCCTCGCCTCCTCAGGCTGAAATAAGAGCCTGTGTCACCACACATAACTCCCCCAATTTTAAAATATACATGCAAACTCTGAATGTAGCTAGTTATTATTCATGATTTAATCATTTTTAAAAAGGTAACTCTTCACATAATTATTATGTAACTTGTAAAGCTCAAAATAATAGAAAAAGGGCACTTGGCTTGGTGCTAAAAACACACATGAAATTTGTTCGTGTCTGTTCTCTATCTTTACAAACATGTAGGAATATTCTAAATGTGTAAAAAGCAATTGCAGTTTAAAAACAGCACCGGTACACTTGAGAAGCACAAAAGTAACACAGTGTGTGTATATGGATAGAATAAACTCTTCGAGAGTTGCGATATCTGCTTTAATATTTTAGTCTTGTGTCATCTTTATCCTTGTAGTATGACATGGGTAATGATCTCTATTGAAAGACATTTAAATTTCTAGTTAAGGCACTATTCAAATAATTTAACTCCATGAAAGAATCCTTTAAGGTAAAATACCTAAATGCTTGAAAGAAAAGTCATTTTCACCTGAGGTATCTGGAATCTTCCTCGGATTTTTCAATAGTTGTAGACACTGCCATTACCCACTTTCACACAATGAATCTTCCAGAGATATTCAGAAGAGATATTCTTCTGAGCTTCTCAAGTGGCATAATTATCTTCATTATGAAAGCTTGGGTAATGTATCTGCAGTGACTAGCTCTTTCCATACTCCCATAGTGCCACTCTGACACCTCTGAGTCCATCTGGTACAAAGAATGTCCACATGTGTTGGCAGTGGACACACTGTAGCATCCATGAGGATAATGATCTACAAGTCACCGTCATCTACTATGCTTGCCACACTCAAGTAAACTGTCATGAGCCAGTGGCACGTTTAGCCTTGTTTTTCTGCTTCGGGCATCATATGTGGCAATGGACGTTCCAGCCCTCTGGACTTTGACCCTGCTTCTGTCCAGCTTCTCTCTGGATACCCCAGACCTATGATTTTGATGATTCTACCCTCTTCCTAGGGTGCTAGTATCCAACATCCCACTCTTCATTTTCCCAGCTTCCTTCATTGTTTCTATTCTCCAAATCACCTTTGCAATAAAATCACAACATCCAATCTTCTGTTTTCATTACTGAGTACCTTCTACTTTTTCTTTCAAAGATCCACTAAACATCAAGTACCTTATTCTGCACCTGGGAGACAGCTACACCAGTATTGTATCTGCTTTCAAATAGCTCTCATTCTAGTGAACAGATCACTTGAACTCAGCAAGAGTGTGACAACGATGAAGCCAGAGAGATCTGTACTACAGCACATGCACGATTTCCTGGACCTGGATGTCAGGGAGGGTTGAGGACCCAGCAGTACAGCTGAATGACCCAGGTGAAAGGATGTTAGAAGAGCCTGCAGATACAGTGGGCAGCATAGGTGGCTGCATGGAAGCACTGGCCCAGATATCTGGTGTTCTGGGCTTGGTGTCAAGGCAGAAAATGGTGGGGCAGGACGTGGGAAATCAGGGCACCATTCAGGACCATAGTTTGTAAGGCCCAGGATGTCAAGGCAGGTCAGACACATGAGCCAGTGAGGGGTTAAACCTCTTCAGTGTGCAATTAGGAGTAATTAATGCCTTTTAAATTGGTGGAATAACATGGCCACACACTCAATCTGTAATTTAGATAGATCTCTTGAGCCAGACCATAGTAAATGGTAACTCTACAAAAGACAAGACAGGAGAAAGAGACAAAAAAAAAATCATTTGTAACAGATCATACCAATAACTCCTATCAACATTGAGCTCTTGGTGGTCAGCCACCTGCTCTCCTTATGGGAAGAGAAGTGTGAAATTTTGAGGAGTACACCATAACCATTCTACATATTGTTATATTGCCTTCAGCATGTACCATATGAGAATCATTAAAACTCAGTTAACGGACATTAGTATCCCCATGTTTTCTGGATGCAAAACTGAGTTCTGGAAGGTGTTAGGACATATCCAAGGTCATATGTAAAGACTCGAGTCCCTTCAGCTTCCTCAATGCTGAATTGAAGGTAATTGTCTGCCTCTCATATATAATGGGCTAAATTAAAGTCCTTGAAACTTAAATATTTTGTAGATAAAAGAAACAATGGGAAAAGTTCAATATATACATTAGGCTACTTCAGATTTCATATGTGTTTTACATATGCTTGATGGAAGGTTAATTTACATGTTTTTGCTTGGTTTATATTTTAGCTCCCCTTCAAAGACAGATTCTAGGTCCTTAAAGAGTTGCAGCCCCATAGGAGGAACAACAATATGAACTGACCAGTACCCCCAGAGCTCCCTAGGTCTAAACCACCAATCAAAAAAAAAAAAAGAAAACCAAAAACCAAAAAACATGGTGGGACTCATGGCTCTAGCTGCATATGTAGCAGAGGATGGCCTAATCAGTCATCAATGGGAGGAGAGGCCATTGGTCCTGTGAAGATTATATGCCCCAGTATAGGGGACTGCCAGAGCCAGGAAGAAGGAGTGAGTGGGTTGATGAGCAGGAGGAGGAGATTTAGAGGGTTTTCGTAGGGGAAACTAGGAAAGTGGGTAACATTTGAAATGTAAATAAAGAAAATGTCTAGTAAAAAATATCACAGGCAATTGCTTCATCGTCTCAGGATTAATTCTCTGAAGATCACAGGCTGCAGAAAACAGAGTTTCAATGTCTACATTAATGACAGTGTGTCCTTTGCAGATCCCTCAATCTAGCAGGGGTGTAAGGATAGAGGCTAATACTCCAAGGAAAGTCACCATACCAGAAGAAGAATATACAGGAAGTCAGACCAGCAAGATTGGTAAAAGTGTTTGCTGTACAAGCCCAACAGCCTAAGTTTGGTTTCCAAAATCCAGGGTGGAAGGAAAGCACTTACTCCCATATGTTGTCTTCTACCCTCCACAAACCACCATGGCACTCCCAGATAAACATCACATATAATAACAAAAAATGATAATTTAAAACAGGATATTCAGGAAGTCTTTAAAAATTACAGAAAATAATTTGTTTTCTATAGAATGTCCTGGGAGTCCCTAGGGGAAGTCCTTCTCAATTAATAAGAATTGATCAAGTTGAGTAAACTGCTGTCCCTTCAAACTCCAGTAAGGAAGTTATATAGATCAATACCACAACTCATCAGAAGACCAGCCTTCGTCCTTTCCTGCTTTCTAGACTAGACTTGACTCCTGGAGTACCACCCTCTCTCTCAACAAAATACTAAGAATTCATGTTTCCTTGTTCCAAGTAAAGGTTGAAAGCACTGAGATGAGATAGAAAAATCCCACGGTGTCACAGTGGCAATTCCCTTGGGAAGCCCCCTGCCCACTGCCTCCTTAGGTCTCCTAAGACAGTTACCCCCAAGCCAGGAGTAATGCCATTGTCATATCCAGCACCTCCCAGGTGAGAGCCAGTGAGAGCCAGTGAGAGCCAGTAAAAGCCAGTGAGAACCAGAGAGAACCAGTGAGAGCCAGTGAGAGCTAGAGAGAGCCAGTGAGAGCCAGTAAGAGCCAGAGGCTGACAGGCTTATCCCCCACCATCTCCTCCATCTACTTCTTAGTAAGAGTAATTCATTTAGGCAGCCAGGTTGATGCCCACATTTTAGGATTGTTCTTTGACTTTTCTGGGTGTACAGTCAGACTTCACATCTTTGTTATAAATCAATCAACTTACTATTGTAGAGGAAGTAGATCCTGAGATGGTTTCAGAATGATATCACTTAACACTGGACCACACATGCCATGACATAGCATGATTGCAATCAACTGCAGCAGCCTTTTCTGACTGTTCTCATCCTCCCCTGTGTGTGTGTGTGTGTGTCTGTCTGTCTGTCCGTCTGTCTGTCTTTGTCTCTCTGTCTATTTGTCTTATCTCTGTTTCTCTGTCTGTCTCTCTTCTCCCCCCCTCTCTCCAGCATCTTACCATGTAATCCTGGCTGACCTAGACATTCATATGTAGACCAGGTTGGTCTCAGACTCATAGAGATCTGCTTACCTTTGCTTTCTGAATACTTAGATTAAAGACATGTGCCATTATGCCCAGTACATTTTCTCTCTTATGTACTACCATCTCTTCTAACATCTGGTACATTCTCTGAATGTAATTGGAACTCAATAAATGATAGTAGTTAATATTTATTGAACACATAGTATATCATGCTATGTATATAAATTATGGGCAACGCACGCACAAATTCATTTCATCCTCAAAGCAACCCTATGCAATCATATTCATTACAAAATACAAGATTTAGTTCCAGCCCTGTCAGTACTGACTCTACAAATACCAATAGCTAATTATTCATTTAAAAACTAATAATGTATGGTAATACACAGTTTTTATATAAACTGTCTTATGACACATAGAACACAAAGAAAGAATTTGGGATCTGAAGGCAGTCTGAAAAGTCAGTGCTAGTTTGCTTGGGCAGCACAGATGTAGCATGAGCTGGCCTGAGGGTGGGAACATAGGAGAGCTAGCTTTACCACTCACTGTCATGTGCTGGTGTAAGAGATATACCCTCCCCCTCTTTCTCCCCCTCCTCCTTCCTGTCAAACCTGCTACTTGTGGCAGCCAGAAGAGCTGGCCCCAAGGTCATGAGAGCAGCAGGAGAGCTGGCCCTGCCCTTTGCAGAGTGCAGCTCAACTAGGCAGCACAGTAGAGTTGGCTCTGGTGACACGGTGACACGGGTGTGGGAGAGCTGGCAGGGTGACTGACTCAGCTACTACCCAGGACCAGATCCAGGGCTTTTGAGTTGGGCCACCCCAATATCTACCTCATCTATGAACTGCTGGAATGCCCTGTCCTGCAGATCCAGGCCTACAGGACCTCCATGACACAGGGCAACAGCACAATATTCCAGGGGAGTCCCAGTGCTGATCCAGGATTAATAGCATAGCAGGAAACAAGACGCCTTGAGAAACCAAAGACTCACTGCAATGAACATTGACCAGTAAAGATGGACCAAAGACTGTGGGACACACATTGTGACACACTACAGCTTCCACAACGAGATGGCTTTTTATATTTTGTTTATTTTTTTATTTTTGTTTTTAATTTTCCTTTGCAAGGGTTGTGAGAGCAGGGAACATATATGAAGGGACAAGGAGATGAGTGGGATTGGGGTACATGATGTGAAACTTACAAAAAAATTACTAAAACATTTCTTTAAAAATTGGTGCTCATTCGCATTGGGCTATATACCACCTTTAGTTGCTTACATGGTTGGTCTGGTCTTGTGTGAACACAGTGCGTATCTTCCTGATTTCTTTTGCTCCTTAGTGTTGAATTTGAAGAGGTTAAAGATACAGATTCAATACTGCATTCTGTCCAGGTACCAGCCCATCTTCAAAGGGATTTTGCTCTCTTACTTTCTCTGTAGCTTTCACCATGGGAATAAAGAGCTTTCAGTTGCTCGGGCAGCTTTACCTTTTCTTGTCTGAACCTGCAGTATGCTCTGTCTCCAGCTCCCCTGGCTGTGCACAGTGCCTACACATTTTCTGGAATAGAACAAGGTTGCTACACTGTAATTTGTTACCTTCAGCAAAGCCAGCATTGTCTTTGAAGGTGGGCATATATTTCACAGGTCTCCCAGTAATCAGGTACAAGGAGGATTCTGATGGAAAAGAAATCTCACGAAACTTCTCCCCTCCAAATATCTGTTCTCAGTTCTCATCAGGTCAGCCAGAGAGGGGGAAACTAAATGTTCTCAGCTTGGGTTGAATTTTACGCAGTGGGTTTGCTATATTGGAAACGCTGCGGTCTTTAAATGTATGAGTGTGTCTTGGCATGGTTACCCAGGTGATTTTAGCCTCTCCAGAACATTCACCTTCTGATCCAGATTTAAAAGAGTTGATACTGCTAAAAGGCAGCTTTAAACTTGAAAGCAGACACCCGACGTTCAGTAGACATGCTTATGAGGAAAGGAAGAAAGATGATTTTTGACCTATATAGGATCATGTGGGATTAAAGTAGTCACTGCACTTCAATAGCCTTTAAAATAGAAAACATTTCTAGAATTGAAGAGAAAATTCAGAGACACTATGCTTCCGGAATCTCAGACATTCCCCTTTATTTTCACACTATAACAAACATCATGCTAATAATCTCAGTTTGATCTTATGAATTCTCCTTGGGAGAATCAGCCAGGAAGAGCCCAAATAACCCAGCTAGAAATTTTCAAAGACCACCGTTCTTGTATGGTGGTAGATGCATAAGCCTGGATATGCAAGGAGAGTATACAAGGAACAGATCCATTCAACCACTAAGACTTTTTGCTTTTGGTGTCCACATCCACTTCCTCAGCAGGTCTTACAGCCATAAGACCTGGAAACAGAGCCATAAATCGATCTACCTGTCTTTCTCTATAACTTCTCCAAGTCCAAAGTCAAGTGAGCCTTTCTCCGTACCTGGAATCATGTACTGAGTGCTCTTCTTTCAGTGAAGACAAGCAGTATACTGTTCTTCAGTATAACCCTAGTTATAGCATGTGTTACCACTGTTTCTTCTCATTGTCCAGTGATGTCCTACTCTCTGGGTGTGCCTCGTTCTGCTCAATTGATCCCAATATGATAGATATTTGGGCTGTTTCCTATTTCTGACTGGCATGGATAACATTGCCATGAACATCTGAACATGAGTTTCTCTGTACAAATGTTTTCACATCACTTGGCCAAGTGATACCTGAGGAAGGAATTGCTGGGTCACATGGCAATGCTGTGTTTAACATTCTGAAGCCTTTTCAAACTGTCTTTCCAGAGTGACTGCCCATTCAGACAAGTATTGTGGTTACAGTGTCTCTACATCCTCTCTGACACCCGCTAATGCCTGTCATTTTCATATAGCTGCACCGCAGGTGTGAAGTGTTAATTGTGATCTCTGACTGGAATTTTCCTAATGCTAACTATCCAGAGCATCTGTTTTATTGGTCATGTCCATAATTTCTTTGCAGAAATATCTGTTCAGATATATTTTTCTTTCAATTTTTGTTCTTGGTCTTCTTAAATTCTGAATTGCAAGAAGATTTTCTACATTCTGAATGCTCATTTCTTTTTTTTTTTTCTGGGGCATTTTCAGATCTTTTTTATTATTATTTTCTTTATTTACATTTCAAATGCTATCCTGAAAGTACCCTATACTCTCCCCCGCCCCCGCCGCCCTACTCCCCTACCCACCCACTCCCACTTCTTGGCCCTGGCATTCCCCTGTACTGGGGCATATAAAGTTTGTAAGACCAAGGGACCTCTCTTCCCAATGAAGGCCAACTAGGCCATCTTCTGCTACATATGCAGCTAGAGACATGAGCTCTGGGGGTACTGATTAGATCATATTGTTGTTCCACTTATAGGGTTACAAACCCCTTCAGCTCCTTGGGTACTTTCTCTAGCTCCTCCATTGGGAGCTCTGTGTTCCATCCTTTAGATGACTGTGAGTATCCACTTCTGTATTTGCCAGGCATTGGCATAGCCTCTCTCGAGATAGCTATATCAAGGTCCTTTAAGCAAAATCTTGCTGGCATATGCATTAGTGTCTGCCTTTGGTGGCTGATTATGGGAAGGATCCTCAGGTAGGATAGTCTCTGGGTGGTCCATCCTTTCATCTTAGCTCTAAACTTTGTCTCTGTATCTTCTTCCATGGGTGTTTTATTCCCTATTCTAAGGAGGAATGAAGTATCCAAACTTTGGTCTTCGTTCTTCTTGATTTTCTTGTGTTTTGCAAATTGTATCTTGGGTATTCTAAGTTTCTGGGCTAATATCCACTTCTCAGTGAGTGCATATCAAGTGACTTCTTTTGTGATTGGGTTACCTCACTCAGAATGATATCCTCCAGATATATCCATTTGTCCAAGAATTTCATGAATTCATTGTTTTTAATTTTCTGAGGAACCGTCAGACTGATTTCCAGAGTGGTTGAACCAGCTTGCATTCCCACCAACAATGGAGGAGTGTTCCCCTTTCTCCACATCCACGCCAGCATCTGTTGTCACCTGAATTTTTGATCTTAGTCATTCTTACTGGTGTGAGGTGGAATCTCAGGGTTGTTTTGATCTGCATTTTCCTGATGATTAAGGATGTTGAACATTTTTTCAAGTGCTTCTCAACCATTCGGTATTCCTCAGTTGAGAATTCTTTGTTTAGCTCTGTACC
>LR750202.1:706692-779901 GCA_902729485.2 Mus minutoides | reverse complement strand
AAAAAGGCTCACATGCTCATTATTTGAAACCGATATTTTTTTCATCCCACTTTGAGTTTTTCTTTCTTTTTCTCCTCTTTCTTTTTGCATATTGAGACATATAATAAGGGCATGACTTGGAAGCCATCAGACATGACACAAGGCACCAAAATTTCCACATAACCGTTCATAGATCTTCTGATCAAGGGCTAGCAGAAAGCGGGAGAGGCATGACAAGGAGGAAAAATGTTGGTTGTATCTCTTGGAAATTTTGATTCCTGATAGAATTTTTTAAAGCATATTAGTGATCAGGTATACAAGTAATCAGACTATAAGACAGAACAGGGTGTAGGCTGGGCATGAGTCGTCCAATTTTTGTTATTCGGGGAAGTCAGTGTTGAGTCTGCTGTGGACTTGAAAGAGGAAGCTGCCACTGTGAATCTGCAACCAAACCTCGCCTCAGGGGCTGTACTTCCTACCATTTTTCAGTGGTGGCCATGTCGCAGGAGGTGTCAGAGTCACAGAAGGTCAGAAAGAAAAGTCCAAGTAAGGATGCCTGAGGACAGAAGTCATCTGGGGCAGCTCATGTAAGCCCAACTACCCTGGTATGGTCAGAAGGGGAGTGGGATAGAGGAGTTTTGGAGGGGAGACCTGAAAGGGGGGGACAACATTTGAAATGTAAATGAATAAAATAACCAATAAATTGTTTTTAAAGTAGTATTTGGTGATGCTGGATCTTGTGTTCATTGAATTACTCTGGTGAGGTTGCCTCTCTTGAATTTCACCGGATTACATCACTACCGTGGTCTCTGGGGACTCAGGCTTCTTCATGACTTCCTTGTCTTATTTATTCTGTGTATACTGTGAGCTTATCTAAAGTAGCGTTGTAATGGGTTCAGCAGAAATGAAGATATTTTTAAAAGACTCTCTTGTCTCTCAATTCAACTTTCAGACTTTTGGAACAATGGATTCCAGAGAAATGGGAACTTTCCTCAAGGGTCTCAGAATGGAAGAAGGAAGGATATCAACCAGAGGAGCAGAGTCAACTTGTCTTCTGAAAGAGATTTCAAACAGTTCTAAGAACTTGTCAGACCATATTCCAAGATGAGACCGAAACCCAGATAATGATGGGTTAGTAGGTTAGCAGTGGGCAGGCCCATATCATGATGGGAGCTGTTATCCCTGTATTTATACTTGGATCTCACTTCAGAACTCTAGATATAGACTTGAGGATATTCTTGGATCACTTTGTTTCTCTTCCAAACGTGGCCACATTGAATAAATCTTTTTTTTCTATTTCAAATATTAATTTGCTTCTTTTTATTAGCTTAATTAAGACAGGTGGCCAGATTTTTAATTGAGGCATAGGTTGTGACCCCCCATCCCCATGTTCAATAACAGCAAGGTAGAGAAAGGGGAAGAGTTGTTAATAAGTAAGGAGTAGTGAGCATGTTAATACATGCCTGGGGAAAACCTCTTAGCAACTGAAGTTATACACATATATGTCCATTGTTGTTTCATTTCTATTGGACCAGTCTACAAAATAAAAAAATAAATGCTCATGAAATCTCCAATACTTGATGCTTTCTCTGGTCATCTGATTCCTAGAAGAAATCATGTTTAGAAACCTAGAATGATATACTTTTTATTGCTGAAAATAGTTAAGAGAGTATCAAGTAAGGGTTGATTCGCAAATCTAACAATAACGACCAATGGACAAGACATCCAACTATCCATTGCTACATAGAAGCTTTCCATACACCTCAATTCTTCCAATTGATGTGTTCCGCAATGGGATTTTGTGTAGAGGTTCCAAAGAGACATTTTGACAGCTTGACAGTCCTGAGAAGAGTTAGGCTCCAAAATACTTGGACTTAGTGTTGTCGTTAGCCTATCTGTGCTCTTAGAGGGTGTCCCAAGGGTTAGGGTGTGTCAGGTGGAGACTTCACTTTGGCTACATCTCTAAAAATAATTGTCTTTAGTTTCTACACATGACTGCTTCCCAGATCTACCCTGTGTATCCAAGGTGCTCAAGTTCCTTATATGAGGTAGCAGAATGTGTACAGATAATCTTTGCTCATTTTCTTGTATATTAAACCATTTCTAGACTACTTGTAATTCTAAAACAATGAAATTATGATGACGATAGTTATAAATCTGTGTTCTTTAAGAAGTTCCAGGTGTGGTGGTGCACACCTTTAGTCCCAGCACTTGGGAGGCAGAGGCAGGCAGATTTCTGAGTTTGAGGCCAGCCTGGTCTGCAAAATGAGTTCCAGGACAGCCAGGGCTATACAGAGAGACTTTGTCTTGAAAAAGCAAAAAAAAAAAAAAAAAAAAAAAAAAAAAAAAAAAAAAAAAAAAAAAAAAAAAGAAGTCCCAACATGTCTAATATAAATGATATTATTCTCAAAAATTAAAAATGTATGTATTTATTATTTTACAAGTATATGTATACACCTTGGTACATGTGTAGGTGCCCAAGGAGGCAAGAAGAAGGTATCATATACCCCGAAGTTATATTTATATGGGATTGTAAGCTGCCTTGTGTGGGTGCTGGTAGCCAAATCTGAATGCTGGACACAAAACCTGAGTCCTTTGCAAGAGCAACCTTAACCACCGACTTACCTCTTCAGTCCCCAAATAACTAGATACAGAATCCACAGAAACACAAAACAACTGCCTGTGCTAACATGTGTGGTTCTCAATACACTGATGTACAGAATTCTGAACTGCAAGGCAGAAGCCTTAAAATTTCAAAGGAACTTACTCATAGGTAGGCAGTTACAAATCCCCGTGGCTGTCAAGCTTTGGTTGGGGGATCACACTGGAAGATCCTATGTAAGTATATGGCACAACATTCAGTGATAAAGAAAAAGTATCTGGAGATACTATACTCCTCATACAGGCCATAGAACTCTGCCTAGAGGAAATTAGCCAAAGCCATAATTTTCCAGTTATGAACTTATTGCAGAAAATATTAAAAAAAGAGAAAAGTTTTTTTTTAATTTAATTAAACAGAAAGGGTGCATTAAAATATTAGTGCAGCATGAGGCCTGTGATTGGACAGAGAAAAGGGAGGCGGAGCTAAGCGTTGCAGAGAGCAACTGGAGAGAGAGAAAGGAAAAAAGCAAGATGGAGGACTGACAGGAAGAAGATGCTGAATCAGCATGGCTTTAACCAGCCACAGGTAATTATGATATCATAAAGGATAGAACAATTGGGATAATTTTTCCAATCTAGGTGGGCATCTTTTATCATTAGAAATTGGTTCTGAAATTATTGTATTGGCATCTTATGAATTGGGAATTTATTGATATATAAATCTGATTAGTTAATTATAATCTTCAAGAGTTTTGTTTGTACCGGGTTGCTGGGTGTTGTGCCCGCTGACCGTGGGGTGGATGGTCGTTGAGTGGGGCTGGCGTGGCAGAGAAGGAAACTTGTGACCTCTAGCCCTGCCAGAGACTTGGTGGGCAAGAGTAGCTGGATGGAGCATGGGAACTTGATGGTTCATTTCTCATATTTCCCAAAACAAGAACTTAACTTATAATCAAGAGATATTTATGAAAAAGAAAAGCTTGCATGTGTTAGACCCTGAATTCTTTTCTCCAAACAAGCTTTTAGAGTAGATTACCAATCACTGTATGCCAGTTTGTAATGAGGGTACAAATGGAGAGACACTATTGGCTGCCACCAACATGGCAAAAGGCTGTGCCACATCTGTAAGCATGTCCGTCCCCAGAACGGTATTTAAAGAACATTTCATCTATAAAAAAGTGTAAGATTTAGAGAAAGCACTTAAATGCACATTTGCTGTTTCTCTCTTTCTGTTGCCCTCCTGGGGGTGGGATCTGGGGCCTTGTGCACGCTACCTATGTGCTCCATGGCAGAGATAAATCAATTTTTTTCTTTCTCCTCCTCTTTTGTTTTTTAACTCATGGATAAAAATGACTCTAACTTGCTGTTAAAACCAGTGATTCTACCCACTTAGGAAGGTCAATTTTTCTTTGCCTTGTTTCTCAAATTATATCATTCTTTTCTCTTTTATCAGTTCATCTCCCAGAGATACCTTTAGCCCAGGCTCAGTCATTAAAAGGGGAACACTGAGATGCTAGTGACTTTAAGATGGTCTTGTACTTTATCCAAAGTGCCTCTTTATTTCTCAGTTAAAGAATGGCTTCCTTCTACTGATGCAGTGTGGTGCCTGAACATATGTGGTCTGCTTCTCAATGATGCGATGGAATATCCTCTCATCTTCAGACTGGAACTGATCTTTGAACATCCCACTTCCTATTTGGGGCATCTCCTAGGGGACAGAAGGCAAGGGAACACGGTGATTTTGTGTCGTGGAGGGGATGCCTCCATGTCCTAGATGGTACGGGTGTGTTCCTTAGCTCTCTGGCATTGCCATAGGTCTTTTTCTCATTTTCAGAGTGGGAACCCTTCAGGACCAGGAAGTGCCTTGTGGAATAGATCACTTTTGGTAGCTTGAGGTTTGAGAAAATACCAGTAGTACCGAGTACTGTGCAGGCATGCTCTTTCAGGTCGTGCATGTTTGTATGTTTTTCTGTGGTATTTTCTTTCAGACTTAGGGTCCCAAAGATGATAAGAAGTTTTGAAATACCTTTAAACTCTGGCAAGTTTTCATGTTCTCATCTAGCTAAGTAGATTTCACATTATATATAAGGAAAACATACCTGCTTGTTTTAATTAAACTTTATTATGGCCAATATCCTTTACTTGGACTAGGAATACTCTTCTGAGGTAACACTCAGGTTCTCTTAGAGCTGCTGATACTGTTCTCAATCATCATTACTCCTCCAGTAAAGGGTGTGCCCCCAAACAGGTATCTACCATGAAGATTTTTATGGCAAGAGACTTACAATGTCACATTCTGTGGCTTATGAAGTTGGCTTGGTTTTGAAATCTGGTCTTATAATGACAAATAAGCAGTTGGCCATGTGACATTAGTGGGGAGATCTTCTGAGTCTTATGCGTAGTCCTTTCTGCAAGTCTCTGTCCCTGCTGTGAGATGTAGTATGTCTCACTTAAAGGACTCTTCCCTCATCCCAGGTATCATATTGCATGGAATACAGCCATACAGCCTCAATCTCCCAAATCTGCCCTAACAGATTTGTGTGTATGATTTAAAAAGTTTCAACCAAGCAACAGAATTGTCTGTTTTCAATTGCAGATTGATTTGGACCTGATAGGGTATGCCTTTCCCTTCCAAATTGTTTCGCTTCATATATATTACGTTTCAGTTGTGTATGGCTAGAAGACCCCTCTTCAGGTCTGCAGGTACAGTTTTCCTCCTATGCTCCTGGGCGGTTAGTATTTGAGGGAGACAAATGCTGAGAAATGGCTATTTTCTTGTGTTATTGGCTTTGCATAACTGAATATGCTGTCAATAGCTATACTGTCTGCATTAGGAAGACATGTTTCTTTATAAAGGAACAGGTAATATTGGAGTATTGGTTTCTTTTTTTCAAATGAATTAAAATCAATTTCAATTCCATCCTGAAGAAAGTAGCATTGTTTGATTGCTTTGTTTTTATTCTTTTTCTTTTTGCAAGTAGTCATTTGACCTGATAATTTACTTCAAAATATGGAAATTTTTAGAGAAATTTCACTACAGTGCTAGAACCAATTCTCATACAGAACTCAGTAACATATTTGCAAAGGAGTGCCACTAAAAAGGCCTGCCTACTCAGGGTTTTGACTTTTAGTGGTGACCATCTTATAAACACTTGAGAAATATGCAAATGAGAAAAGGGAAAGGACTCCAGGGCCAACCTCAGGAGATCACAGCTGCATTCAACACCAGTTATCCTAAACCACCAAGGAGCCTGGACCATGGGCCAGAATCTAATACAAAGTGGGAAGGCAGGCCTTCCTGATCAGTGGGGTTCCAGCTGTGGAAACAGTAGGCTTGCACAAGTCTTATCACAAAAGCAAGAAACTATCCTGGCAGCTGGATGACATTGAAATAATAAAGCTGCAATCCCTGCTATTGAACTTAGAATAGAAACGTCTCTCATGCTTTCAATAATACTGTGAGTTATTCTACCTGATTTCTCACCCAAATTGTTTTCTTATAAATCAGGTGTGACCTTACCTATCAGTTTCCAAACATATCCATCATCCCAGATTACAGTTATTGTAATGAAAGCTGAAGAAATACTCCATTAAAGCTACTTGAATGTATGGCTAATACATTTCTTCTTCTTCTTCTTCTTCTTCTTCTTCTTCTTCTTCTTCTTCTTCTTCTTCTTCTTCTTCTTCTTCTTCTTCTTCTTCTTCTTCTTCTTCTTCTTCTTCTTCTCCTTCTTCTTTTAATGGAAGTGCTGGAGATAGAATCCAGGGCCTTGCATGTGCCAGGTAGATTTATCACTGACTCTTGTCTCTAGCCCAAGACCAAAAATTTATTCTGCACTCCATTGCCTACGTGGCTTCTAAATTTCACATAGGACTATGGTCCAAATATTAGGTTTCTTTTTTGAGACAGGTCTCGCTGCCCACCGCAGACTGACCTTGTACCTTCTGGGCACCTCAGTCTCCTGAGTGCTAGGACGACAAGACAGGCACTTGGTTTTGCACATAATTGCATCCTTGCCCTTTATCTAAGAAAACACAAGCATAACCATACTGCTAGGTACATTTTTATATGAAAAAATTATAACAAAACTATTCAATTTTCTACTTAAAACAGTAGATTATAGATTGTAGGAAATTTGAGCAATTTAGATAATAATGAAGCAAATGACAATTAAGGATCTCATACATACCATAGATTTTTCTTTATTAAAATAATTCTTGAATTGGTTAGATTTAATCTTCCTGTATGCCATGTTAATGATTTTCTAGTATTTCCTAGCACAGTGTCCACATCCTGAAGCCAATTTATTATTATCTAGTTTCAGAAATTAACTTGCTCATAAGGATGGATATCCTAGTAAATAAACCAAATTTCACCCTTTGATTAATTTTTTCTGATACATCTATAAATGTTACAATTTCCGTATAATACGATGGCCAACTTTGGTGCCCTGTTAGTAAGATAAGTTTGTCCTAATGAGAGCCACCAAAAACTGAACAAAGAAGCACGGGAGGAAAACACAGTGGCATTAAGGGAAAATCTCATCCTCATGTCTTTGAGGGTTCATTTTCATCATTTATAAAAATTCATACAAAACAGATTATAACCACCTAATAGGATTACTGAGATTAAAAAAAACTGAGGTCAGCATACGTGTATATACATATTTCATGGACACTGCTTTTCATATGTTATTTCAATTATTTTGCCAATGAAATGTCAGTGAATATTAATCTTGACTCTAACATTGGGAGGGAAGGCAATCCTAGCATTCTCTAATCATAAAACTAAGATAATCGTGTCATCCTTTATCAGCCTTTATTTTTAAAATGTCAGGACTTTAATTTTTATTATGAACATTTCATCCACACTCTAACAATTCATCATTCAAAATATTCTTAAGGTCACCCTATCTTTTTGATGAAATATAACACATTCACATTTTTAACTTTCTGATTATTGCGTTTGGGGGCTGCACTATTTATTAAGTTTTGAGATTAGGAATAAGGTCTGCCCATTTAAACTTCAATCTCCATGTTGCAAATGGTGATAATTTAAGTATCACTGTGTATCATGTCATAGACCTTTTCATGCTAGAATATTTAACTTTACTGTGAAAAATTAAACTTAACTAGAGATTCTTTATCTGGATCGGCAACTACTCTTGATGCTTCGAACCTTTGCTTTGCACACAGATCTCAGCTGGCAGTTCTTTCTGCCATGTGTGAAGACAATGTGGGTGAGGGGAGCCGTGAGAAAGGGTTTTCTAGAAATTTGTAAAGTGAGATAGGGTATCTCAGTTCTAACCATTGTCCAGTCTTATGAGTTTTATGAAGCCTCGATTGTTGAGAGAACATGCACACTCGCAAACATATACAGAATATGCAAATGCCATACAATGTGTATATATCAATAAAATACTGAATTGGGTGCAAACCAAATGGCATCTTTTTACCTTCCTAAGCTTCACCCATCACTCTCCTTTCCTCATCACCCCATGTAATGAACCTACTTCCGTGAGCTTCCTGGACCTATCTTCAAATGGTAAGATTTGCAAAGGAGCCATAAATTAAATATCAACATGGCACATATGTGTAGATACATATACATATGTTTCTACTTCTATACCTATATGTAATCTATAAAATAGTTATTCTGATCAAAACAATGGAAACAAACACTAAAAATCAACAGGCACTACAAAATCCTAACGCTGCTTCTTCTCTGGAAGCATGGCCTTCCTGTGAGGAGAGGATGATGGGATACCAAAGCATCACCAGGAAGTTTTCTGCAGATTTTATTCAGCCCTGCCCTGGAATCACTGCGTGAAAGACACTGATCGATAATCTGTCCTCAATTCCTTCTTTTCTTCAGATTTTATTAGAGTTTAATAAATGTACAAAATAATGGGCTTCATTATGACATAACTGTGTTGTTGTTTAGAGACAGGGTCTCACTAAAACCAGGCTGTCCTGAAGCTTACTCAGCAGCCTAGGTTGGTCTCAATTTCATGCAGTACTCCTTCTTCAGCCTCCCTAGTGTTGTGATTAGAAGAATAAGGTCCAGCCATCTGCAGTGTTTTGATAGATGCCTTAGTATCTATGCTTATCACATGTGTGAACTGAATCACACATGCTATTTGTTGTTATTGTTTTTGAGAAGATATTACTCTTGCTAGCATACCTGAAGCTATGCTATCATGCCTCTCAACACAGGGCTCCACAGCACTTTCCTGCTTCAAAGACCCACCTCTCCCCCAGTAGGAAAGAAGGTGAAGGGCAAGGCTTGCATCACATTGTCTGGGTACTGCATCCCACTGTGCTTATGACTTCAATGCACCAACCAACTTAAGCAAAAGTCTCCTGCAGCGTTCATCACATACAAACGCTTACGTTTTGCCTTCTTGCCATCGCTCTGTCTGACAAGTTCATCTACTTTGTTGGGGGCAATGCTGTATTTCTTTGCTGTTATTAGGGCCCAGCTTCAGCATTCCAATATAGACAGAAGATCATTTGCTTTGCAGTCATCCTTTGAGCCTTTTGTGCTTCTCTGGGACTGCTGAAATATCCAGCCTTCAGGACTGATCAACTAGTAGCTTCCAGGCTTTCTGGTATGAGATGGTCATTCCGTTGTTGGAATACTCAGACCACGCAAGACAAACTAATGAATCCCCATTTAATAGATATTCATTCTATTGGTTCTATTTTTTATATACAGATGAATCATTTAATAAAGACAGTCTGAAGAATAATAGGTCATTCGTCTTCTAAAGTACTATTAAGGTGTATACACCAGAATCAGTTCAGGAACTGTTCTCTAGTACTGAAGACATAACAGAGAAGAGCATTGGAACTCAGAACTGAATCACACATGCTATTTGTTGTTGTTATTGTTTTTGAGAAGATATTACTGGAGTAATTGATATCATTTGAATGAGATATGGACTATATAACCATAATGAAATAATGGCAACTTATGAGCACTCATAGTCATTCTGCAATTATGAAAAAAAGTATTGTTTATGGATCTGTGTAGTTGGATATACATGGATATATGTGTATAAACACAAGCAGATGATCCTCCACTTATGATGTGTTCTTTCTGATAAATCCAGGATAAATTGGAAATCTCACCAGCTGAAAATGTAGTTAGTACACACTGTCTATTGGATGTCACAAATTAGCCCAGTTTGTTTTGAAGGGCTCAGAATACACATTTAGCCTGTATTTGGGCAAATTTTTAACATGAAGTTCACTTTACAGTAACATGTTGAAATCCTGTGTAATTTATCAAAGCTCATTCAAAATGTTGGCAGCAGCAATTTGAGAGGATGAGTCGCTTCGCTCATATTCTACTCCCAATGGTGTGGTTGACCTGGAGACTGCTGTTGCTTAAAACATCATCACTGAAAAATTCCAACAAGCCTGCTGGGTGTCAGCACCCAGGAGGTGATGCAAATAGTATGCAGCAAGGCTAAGCTTCCCCTGTACCAGTCTGAGGGTGGAAAGGCACAGCTCAAATCATGGTGTAAGAGCTGAAGCTTATCTGCCAAAATATGCGCTGACGCTTCTAGGCTTCAGGGACAAAAGTAGAAAGGATACACGGGAGTAAATAAAAGAAAACCGGGAGTAATTTTAACACATTTCAAACATTATAAATCGTATTTTACATGTATTTCGTGGACATATGTATTTTTCCTGTAAGCTGTGTAATTTTGTATCATTCTAATTCTCTTGGTTTATCATGTGTTAGTGGATGCAAGAGGCTATCATGTATAGATGCACTGTGTAAAGCCACTGTATTGTTCTATTATTATTATTGAATATAAAATCAAATATTTTATTAATTATATATTTATATGACTAATAACTTTTATCATTAATTATTTTTACAATAAATGTGTTTTGTTAATGATTATTAATAAACACATATTGTTATGATTATTATTAATAAATAACAAACCAAACCATGATTACTGACTGTGTTTATCACTAGTGAATTATCTCCTTCTGTGTTCTGTTGATTTCCTTTGGAAATAGTAGGAATTTCCTTACTAACTTATTAATTATTTCTCTCTCTGTGTCTCTCTGTCTCTGTCTCTCTCCTTCTGTCTGTCTGTCTGTCTGTCTGTCTGTCTGTCTCTGTGTATATATGTGTGTGTGTTCAAGAGTATACTATGGCTCACATGTGGAGGTCAGAGGGCATGATTATAGAGTCAGCTTTCTTTTCTCATTTTTACACGGGTCTTGGGTATCAAATTCATGTCATGAGTCTTTGTACAACTGTGGGAATATCTCCTGAGACATATTGCTAGACGTCTTCAATTATTTTTATATTAAGAATGCCAACCATTTTCCTGTTTGTTGCAAGTTACACACACACACACACACACACACACACACACACACACACACACACACACACACACACACACACACACACACACACACACACACACACACACACACACACACACACACACACACACACACACACACACACACACACACACACACTCACACACACACACGCACACTCACACACACACGCACACTCACACACACTCACACTTTTAGTTCTGCCGAAGTTTGTGCATTATTCACTCTGATTAATGAAAACCTTATTTTTAAAAAATAATTTATCTTATCCTTTTTTTCTGTGTGTGTTTGTGTGTTTATGTATGTCTGCATGTGTGTACATACACATATGCATGGACATGTAGGTACATGCAGGTGGCCATGTAGAACAAAAGAGTCATAAGCAATCCCACAATACTGGCTGTGGGTTCTAGGAAGCCAACTGGTGTCCCTGGAAGAGCAGCTTGCTGTTGAGCCGTGTTTCCATCTCAGTTTCTGTTCCTTTTTCTTATATTCCAGGATAGAAAGATAAGTCACTATTAGTACAGTCACTCCTTACTTTTTAGGCTGGATGAATTATCTGATGTATAAACCCAGTGTTTTTTTAGATCCTGAAAACCAATGAGGGCAAAGACGGTTGTACTCCTGAGTGAAAGGAGAACAAAAACATGAAATAGGAAAACCTCAACCAAACGAGTACATAAATGTCCTGATGAACTACCCATGTGATTTTGGTTCCTTTGGGCTTATTTTGGTTGTGTGTCTTTCCACTGAGGTACATCTATATGTGCTAGTGTGCAGGTTCTCGGACTTGGTCAATGAGTAGCTCACAGACATGAGAGGAAGCTCCAGAGAGATGAAATGGAAACCCTCTCCTGCTTACGCATCAGCTTATGCTTAGCTGATCCTACGTATTCGGTGCTGGGCTGACTGAGGAATTAGTAAATGACATATGAACCTCAGAATCATGAGGGGCAAGCCTGTGGGGGAGAAGAGAGTTTGAAGGAATGGAAGGTCTGCAGAGGGAGGGGAAAAAGTGAGAGACAGGGAAGTTGACAATTTTGCCCAAAGCCAACTCTACAGTTTTAACAAGATTTTCTTTTACTGCCAGATTTCTAGGATTCTAGTCCTAATATTTTTGTTTTGTGTAAATAGTTTCTGCTCGGGAGAGGGAAATTTGCTTGAATAACAATGAACAGACTTGAATAGAATATTGCTGAACTTGGGCTTAACTCCGGAATTGGCTTACTATCTCCTGGGGGTTTCCTTATAAATTATTCCACATCTCTCCTGTCCTTTTTTTATAATGTAGCTTTTGTCAAAATACACAGTTTCATAAACTTGTCTGATTTCCATTCTTGTCAATTTTTTTTTTATTCAGCCACAGTGATGCTCAGACTCCATGGGCAGCTACACAATAGACATGTACTGTAAAACACATGCCATATGAAGGAGTTCACCTTGCACAAATAAGATTATTCATTTATTATTTATTATTTATTATCTTTTGGGTCACCAGATCACCAGAGAAGGAAGGAAACAAATCATTTCTCTAAAATCAGTCTGCTCAGGATTGCCCTTCCAGCAAGAATGTCTCCTTGCAGTGAAACAGTCTTTGTGGGGTGGAGTTTGGGCGTTAGATCATAACCCGTTCCAGTTCAGATTCTACAGCATTTTGTAAGCATTCTTTCCAGGTTCAATCTTGAATGTCAATGTCATCTTAAAGCAGGTTTTATTATGTGAGCATCACATGATAATATGATTATTATATTATATGTAGTATCAAGGAATGATTCTCTCATGCTAGCAGTTTAATGGGAAACCACAGTGTCTTCAGAACATAGTAACTTGTACAGCTATGACTACTTTCCTGGAAATGCAGAGCTCCAAGTTCTACCTAACCCTTCCACTGATCTTTGGTGAGCAGTTCCACTCAGTTGCCTGCTTGCTGTCTTGGAAGCCTTACACACATTCATGCTTTGGTCAAGTGTAAGTGTCCACAATCTAGCCCTTTGTTTCCTTGGTCTTCACTATGGTCTGTCTTAACCTCTATTCCTTTTTCAACACCAGGCTCGTTCCTGACCTTAAAATCCACGTATAAAAAATGTTGATTATTATTGACAATTTTGGATTTGTTTCTTTGTTTGTTTGATTTTAGTACTGACTCGTCTCCATTGCTATTCCTAACCCCGTTTTCCTAAGGCTCAGCAACTTCACCAGGCTCTTAGTTAGACATCACGGTACCATGCAAGTCCTCTTTGAATATGCCCTCTATGTCATGCAACTCTTCTCTGTCTGATAAAGAAAGAAACAGGGCCCATTTCTAGGTTGAAACAACCCAGTGGCTTCCACTGGCACACTCTGCTGACTGGGTATGTAATGCCCTGCCTTTAACATTCAAGTTCCCGCAATGCACTCCTCTGCCTGCCTATTTTCCACTTCATATTTTTGTCACGGTTGATGATATCTTTTACAAGGCACTTTATTATCTTAGGCTTTGTAGCCTTATTGTATAGCTCAGTCTCCAGAGTCAGATTAGAAGTCAGTACATTTTGAATCACAAAAGTGAGGCAATTAGAGATGAGTCCCTCCCTCTCTCAGGTAAAACACACACACACACACACACACACACACACACACACACACCCCTACACACACACACACACACACACACACACACACACACACACACACACACAGTGCAAGGATCCCCATCTAAAATCATTGTTGGAAACCTGTCATGACCTTATAGGCTTTGGAATCAGACTGACTGATTAAAATATGTCATCTGACCTCTATCTCTAAGATGGTCTATATAAGACATCTATAAAAAGACATATAAGTCCTTATCTTTGAGTTGAGAATTGTAATACTATCCTTCAGAATCATATGACGCATTAGAAATTGGAATGATGCAAATGAAGGTTGATGGATGGTAGTGGTGGTTGTGATGATGATGGTCATGGTAGTAGTAATGGTGACAGTGACTGGGATGATGACAGAAGTAATGGTAACAGTGATTGTGACAAGGATTGTGTTAATGGTGACTGTGATTAAGACAGTGCTAGTGTTCCAAGTGACAGTGGTGGTTGTGGTTTAATCAATGCCCAATCACTGTGACAAAATTGCTATACAAAACAAACTTAAGAGAAGAAAAATATATTTTGGTACACAATTTCAGACCTGTCATTCTGTAGCTGGTTAGAGCCAATGCTTTGAACCTGGGAAGCCTAGGTCATCATGAAGGGAATATCTATGAGGTGAGTCCTCATCTGGTCATATCAGACAGGTAGTGAAAAGAGGAGCTGAGGGGATGGAGGGCAGTCTTAGAGTCTTGTTCATAAGCATGTGTCAATCACCTAGGTTCCTTCCTTAGACCCCCACCTCCTAGAGGCTCCACTACTTCCAATACTGCCATAACACAACCATCCAGCCTCTAGCCTATATGGGCTTTTAAAAGACTCTTAAGATTTGAATTGTAACAATGACAACGGGCTTTTGTACCTGTGAGTCTTTGTTCATAGGTTAACTTACCTTTACTAAGAAAGTGTCACCAGTTCCTTCCTCATTCACCTAGCTAAGCACCACTTGCTAATGTTGAGCTTTGGGTTTGACATCATTTCCTGGGAAGCAATCTTACAGTTCTCAAAGTAAATGGCATGCTCTGGACATAACCCCCCCCCCTTGATATGTTGTGTGTTTGCTCTCTATGTGTCATTATCCACAGATGTCTTTCTCCTAGCTTGACCCAACGAGGGCCCAGGCTGAACACTTCGAATCTAGTGCTTTTCCCTGTCACGATTCTAGCCCTGCTGTAACTAATTATGGCAAAGGATGCTCTCTCGCTCTCACTCAAAGAGTCGAAGCAAATGACTGCTTGCTCGCAGTTTTAGAGACCGTTTTGAAGGCTACGGTGGTTTTCAAGTAAGATTTGGAAGAGATGGGCAGGTTTTTTAGTGTCCCTGGCGAATCTGAATTCCTGACTGATGACATACTGCTAAGCGTGAATAAATAAAAAGAAAGAAAAACTATCGGTGAGACATGGAGGAAATAGAAAGAGACTTTGCTGATTTTGGACTGCCCCAGACTCCCTTGTGCAGTAGATGGTTTCTAGATAATGAGGCTCCGTGAGTGACAGCAGGGCATTGATGGGTAACAGCAAATGCCCTGATGCTTTGCTATCTTAGGCCAGTCTCCATGTAGGACAAGAAAGGCCCATAAAGATGACATGTTTGCTTGGCGGCTCCCTGTTGGGGCTCCAATGTATTACCTGGATCTAATTATCTCCTCTCCAGCTGACAGAGGGGTTTCCATGGAACCTCTCCATCACCGCTGCCTCAACCCAGCTTCCAGGGGGCTGTCTAATAGCTTGATATATTTTTGGATCCCCTGCTCATTGGATGAACAAGCTGAAGCAAATCATGTATTGACCTCAAAGCATTTATAAACCGGAGAACATTATATTCTCATCAGAGCCATAGGGGCAGTAAACTATGGTTTCTCTGCTGTGAAACATGGCTTTGGTTATGCACTGTGTTGCTGGGGCTGTACCTAAACAATAATACATCATTTGTGGCACATGTCGCCTTCTTTATTGAAAGGCAAAACAAAGAGTTGAGGACAAAAATCATTACTTCTTTAGCAATTTTTCACAAAATGCTTTTCTTTTGTAGTTGACACACAGATGGGACATTGTTCTTCGAGGGAAGTGATGTACGACAGCGTGACAAATTTCATTTCCTCTCGGAAACCAGAATCAGAAGGATGCAGAAATTTGGAGAAGTTGAGAAAGCGAGAGCAGGAGAGCGAGCGAGCGAGCGAGAGAGAGAGAGAGAGAGAGAGAGAGAGAGAGAGAGCTTTTAAAAACAGAAGGCATTCCAGTGGGTCTCCTTAAGAAAGCATTTGTATGTCATAATTGACTTCTCGGGTATTGATCAAAGCACTTAAGTGAATATATTGGTAACAATAATCCCACTCATGTAGGGCTTTTGTGTCATCTTGAACATGATCAACCATGACCGAGGCTGGAATTAACAAATGCAATGCAGCCGAGCAGGAAACGGACAGAGGCACCCTGTATGTGTGTGGGCTTAGGACCTTCTCCTTTACCAACTTCCCTTGGGTTCTGAGTTCAGCTGCTCCTCTCAGTTTTTGGCCATTCTTTCTCCTTTGTCTCCTTTTTTAAAAACTCATCTCGTCCTCAAATGTTTCTTAAAGTCAATCCAGACAGTTCCAAATCCGAGTCCTTCCAATGAGTCCTAAAAATCCAGTTTTCCTATATCTGCATGAACTCCACTAGATTAAGTCATTGGCTTGTGGAAGCAGAAGCACGGACGCCTCTTCTATGCGTGAGGCAATTGTACTGCACCCTCAAGTCTTCAAAATCACTGCCTATGTGTCTCTTTTCAGGTTGCTCTGAGGACAAATTCTGATTACCATCTGGCAAATGCCTAACTCCTTTTTTATGTTACCACAGACACAGCTCTTTACTGTATCCGCAGAGTTCAGTGTTTACAGAGGGAGATTTGCCTGATAGTGAGGAACAAACATTGTGTGTCAGAGAACTTAATCTTTATACCAAAGGGAGTCACTGCCTCAGAAAATATTTTCTAGGCAATGGTGCATTTGTTAAAATAATCAAGTCAGCACCAACCAACTTGTCTAAGTTTATATCTGGAATATTTAAGCAACTGCAGTTTTCTTTCTTTAACTTTGTTACCAGATACTTGTCCCATACAAAAGTAGACAATCCTTTCAGGCTCTTGCAGCTACATTGATGATCAGCATTTCCTGATGTCTGTGAGATAGATCTCATCTACAATATGAGTATTTCCTATCTGGAGTCATCATGAATCCTCCTAAGTTTATTGATAAAAGCCCTCCGATTATTTTTTTCAACCAGAGTACCCCCAGGGAGATTCAGATTAAATCTGTCTTCATTTTAAGGGCTTCCAGGATCTTCCAGAGCCTCTTAGATACCACAGAGGACCATACAAGCATACTGTGAGTATAAGACCCATTCTCTCCTCACTTGCCTGACTGGTGTGTTTCAGCTCAGATCTCTTCCTTCTGGAAATCTCTGATGAAGGCAGCACAGAGTATTTCTTACTAAAGGTTTGGTTACAACAACTGGTTCAGACATCAAAGGGGCACTGTTAGCTTTCTGCGTTACAGCACTGTTTCCACACTGATGGTACCAGTGTGATACTTCATCATTTGTTCCTGGGTAGTTTGTGTCCAAAGTTCGAGGCTGACCCACAGAAGTCATAAACAACGAAAATGTTTTGCAACAGTTGGTCTGGGCAAATTATTTTCCTGAGCTGTCAGAAGTGTAAGAAATCAGCTATGCACACTACAAAATGTGTCACAATTTTATATGTAATAGGACAAATAAAATTGCACTTCATTTTCTTAGAGCAGTTTTATATTCCCAGCAAATTGAAAGGACTGAATGTTCTCATATGTTCCCTGCTTCCATGGTGCACAGAACTTCCCCATTACACAGCCTAATATTTATCACAGTCAAATCCACACTGGCAAATTATGATCCAACTCTGAAGTCCAGATTAGGGTTTGTTCTTGGCATTGCACAGGCTATATATAGGTCATGGTATGGGCTTGGATTATTGTGTAATGACATATGTCCACCAATACAGAAAAGTGTCCCAGGCTCAATCCTCAGTCCTTCACTGTTCCTCTTCCCCTGTGTCCATCTGGTTACCACTGATCTTTCCAGTGCCTATGTAGTGTTTAGCCATTTTAGCCATAGCCATATAAAAAGACGGTGTCAGTGAAAGATGGTAAGGATGTCGACTTTTCAGATCGCTTCACTTAATAATGTACATTTAAGTTTTCTTCATCTTTTTCATGCTCTGCTAGCTAATTTCTTGCAGCACTGAAAAAATTCTGCCAATTTTTTTCCATTGTTCAAACAGGGTTTATTTACCCATTCATTGACTGAGCACCTGGGTAGTTTCAAAGTTTGAGCAAATGTAACTAAAGCATCCGTAAACATGCCTGTGAAGCTGGGTGTAGGTAAAAGATATCAGGCCATTTGGGTAAATGCCAAGAAGTAGGATTGCATCATATGGGCTCTCTCTCTCTCTCTCTCTCTCTCTCTGTGTGTGTGTGTGTGTGTGTGTGTGTGTGTGTGTGTGTTTCCTGCTAGGGAATGTGTTCTCTCTGTGTCCTTGCCCCTTGCCTGTTTTTCTGTTTTCTGGGTTTGGGATTTGGGTCTTTCCAGAGGTGAGTAGGAGAAGTTCATGATGGCTTTGTCATTTCCCATGGTGAATTGTGTGATTATATCTTCCCCTAAGGACCTGAGTCATGTCTTTCATTCTGTGACTTGCCATCTGTCAGCACGCCAGTCTTCTCCACGAGATGAATATGCAAGTTTTTAGCAATTTCTGAAATTGAGCCGCCTGCTTTCTAGCTGAATTTTAGAAGTCTTTGTGTATAAAGTTTATTTTCATCGGATGTATTGCTCTCATAAACACTCTTCCAGGCTGGGACAGACCACTCTTTATCCTGGGCCTTCCAATGAGTTAAGGAGGCCATCCTTATGGCCTTAGAACATTGTACTGTTTGTTCTTCATCTTCTTGGTAGACATTAAGGGACAGAAAAAATTGTGTTTTATCTTGGTCTTTTTAATATAATTTTTATGTATTTTTAAATGTATGTGTGCTCTGTCTACATGTACACCTGCATGAGAAAGGGGCATCAGAGCTTTTGCTAGATGATTGTGAACTACTGTGTTCAATGTGGGTGCTGGCAATTGAGCTCAGGACTATAGGAAGACTAGCCAGTGCTCTTAACCATTGAGCCATCTCACCAGCCTTTATCTTGGACTTTTGATGATACTTTTCAAATTTTAGTTTCATAAATTAAATAAAAAAATATGATGCTCCTAATTATTTCCAAAATATTTTAGGGAAAAAAAGCTTTATGAAGAGCAACTCATAATTTAATTTACAAAGACTATTCTTCTCTTCCTTGACAAAAAGATGTAGTGTGTTTGTGTGTGTGTATTCATGTGCATATGTGTGTAGATGTGTTTGGGCAATGCCTAAAACCCTTTGAAATGTGTCTCTGCCGTGTGCATCACTGCCAGTCTCTTTGGGAGTGTCTAGAGTCTTTGAAGTTCTCCTTAAAATGTGAGTTTATGTTGTGAGAATAACACCTATTAAGGTTTAGAGTTTGGACACCAGAATCACACACCCTAGTCCTTCTTCTCCTCTGGTTTTAGAAAACCATTGCAGTATAGTCAAGGCAAACATAAAGAAAATTTTGAGTCACTCTAGTCTGTATTCCCAGCCCCACTGGTAGAATGGAGTTCTCCCAGCTTTAAGTTTTATCCTCATCATTTTGGCACTACGACTGTATTAACTACTGAAACCCACGTAGTTTAGTCCTACACAGATGATGAGCATTCGAGAAGGTCATGCAGAGAGCCTCCCAAAGCCCAGTGAAGGGACCTCTAAACTTGTGATTCATACAGACATCTTATAGCTTTATGCAACAGCAATACACAACAATACTGTACATGTCCCTCTTAGGTATGTATCTGAAAGAACATTGCTAACCAGCTGGTTTCGTGATAGAAACTGATGTAGATTATCACACAGTTCTCTTGGCGTGTGTGATATTTCTGATTCTAGGTATTCCAAAATTTGTCTCCCATATCCACTTAATTTAGTGTCAACGGCTGTTGCGGGGAGATATCTGCCCTGCCTGTCTTGAAAATATTTGAGTTTGTATCAACAATAGGAGATACTACTGCTTGTAGCTAAGCTCCGGGAATGGACCACACTATCAGCTCCTTCCCTCGGATGGAAAAAACAGACACAAACAGTTGTTCAATTTCAACTGGCCTAATTGGCACTATTGCTGTTTACCCCTGCTCCTAGGCATAATCTGATAGAGTGGCCAATGGCCACCCCAACTGAAAACTCACATGGCCGGTTGGCATTATCTCCTGCTGCTAGCCCTCCTTCTCTTCCCTCTGTTCTCCTGCATCTGCTAGCTTGCCTGAGGGGTGCTGGAAGTCCTGCATAGTCTTCCCAGCTCATTGGTTACTAGCATCTTTATTGATGGATCAAGAACCAATTGAAGAACAGAACCTTAGCATCAGAACCATCCCTATAAAATATGCATTGTTTTCTTGGTCCAGTCAGCTGTAAAATGCCTCTAGCACTGGAGTGGTTGATTGCTATATGTCCTTTCAATTCCTTCAGGAAGGTGTCGATAAAGTTGTTAGGACTATGCTTAGGTATTTCTTTTTTTTTTTTTTTTCCATTTTCAAGGTGTCAGCTCTACTTCTGTCTTTTGTCATAGTTACCCTAAACTTATTGGTTCTGATGTTGGTGCTAATCTGTATTCACTAATTAAAAGAAAGAAGCTGATTAAGAGTCAATTTCAGGTTAGGCATGACAATGACACAACCCCTGAATACTGAAATAAGAGAATCATAAGTTTCAAGCCAGCCCTGGAGACAAAGCAAGACTCTGTCTTAAATAAAAAGTGTCTATGTAGACATGAGTCTGAAAGGATGCGGCAGTGTTATGTATTTCTACCATTTTCAAACTGTTTCTATTTACAAACCACTTCTATGTATTATAAACTATGAAATCAGTACAAATGTTAAGAGGTGTAGCCTGGGAACATGTGTGATTTCCACAACATAGAACATGTGAAGTGCACTAAGATGTGAACGTTTTCTGCCTTACTCATGGTCCAGCTATGGAACTGCTTAGGATTGGGCTAAGAAAAGAAATGCCTGCTCATTAGTCATATATGTTTGTTAATAAAATTAAACCCATCAAGAATGTAACATTTAGACAAGCGAGGACGATAGTTTTTAATGTCACACTCAAAACCACACTTCTTTTAATCAACATCTGCTCTGGGTTATGCTGCCTATAAAGTGCACTGCCCCATTGAGTGTAAAAGACGAAAACAAACAAACGGAAAACAACCAAAGACATGGTATTAACATCAAAGTGGAGGAATGCTGCTCTCGTGCTCTGGCATTGGGAAATGTCTTTTGACCTTAAGCAGTTGGATATTTTCTTCCCGGCTATCTTGATCTGGAAACAGTGGATTAGGAAGACTTATAAATGAAATGTAGCACAAGACTAAGGGGAACTGTATGTAACTATCTGTGACTGCAAAAACTCCTATATCCTTTGGGAACAATCCGAGAAAATCAATGTGGGTTAAAGACAGATGCCCTATAGACAGCAAACTGACCCAACATCCTTATTAAGGAAGATACAAAACAATCTAAAGACTGGGACTACGGAGAAGAATATTTTTGCAGATATTGCAGTGTGGGAGTATTGAGGACAGTGGTCATACTTGGGATTAATTCTCTGTTCATGCAAAAACTAAAAGTAAAGTATGAAATATTGTCCTGTGGAGTACTGCTGACTGTAATGTGATCATTGTATATGCTACAAAAATTACGGGGCTGGGGCTCTTGCTTACACTTCCAGATAACAGTCTATCACAGAGGAAAGTTGAGTTAGGAACTCAGTCAAGGCAGAAACTTGTGGTCAGGAGGTGAAATAGAGGCCATAGAGGAACCTGCTTACTAGCTTTCCCCCTGTGGCTTGCTCAGACTCTTTCTTATAGAAGGCAGGACCACCAGCCCAAGGGAGAAACCAGTGATGGGCCTAGGCCCTTAATCGTTAATTAAGAAAATACTTGCCCAGCCCTGACACTAGGGTTTGTACCCAGTCTTACTGTAACTTACTGTGCTGTGTTTGGTTGATATCCCTGGAAGGCACTTTCTTTTCTGAAGGGAAACAGAGGAGAATTAGATCCCAGGGTGGGGGTGGGGTGCCTCTGGGAGGAGTGGAGGAAGGGGAAACTTCAGTCCGAAAGTATTATATTAGAGAAGAATAAAAAAGCAAGCAAGAAAACAAGAAGAAGAAGAGAAGAGAGGGAAGGGGAGAGGAGAGGAGAGGAGAGGAGAGGAGAGGAGAGGAGAGGAGAGGAGAGACCCTACAGACCTGTCTACAACCCAATTTTATGGAGTGTTTTCTTGATTGAGTTTCCCTCCTGTTACATGACTCTACACTGTGTCAAGTTGACATAGATCTAGCCAGCACCATGAGCCACCTCTAATCCCAGGTTTTGGGGGAGAACAGGAGAAATTTTAAAAAGCTAACTATAGCGGCAAATCAGCAAGCACTCAGGTCACTGAGAGACTTTTTAGTTTAGTAAATAGAGTATGATCATGAATGACACCTGATGCCAATTCCTGCTGTACACATGCACATGTGATTGCACACGCACATAAGACATGCAGAACCTCCACTCAGAAGTACACATACCTTTGAACTTGCACTCACATAAAAATCACATACGTTAAAGCTTTCTATGAAGAAAATGTCTATGGATGCATTTGTGCTCACTCAACAGCATCTGCTCTTAGCCAGCTAGTGATGCATATGCTGGGCGTACAGAGGAGAACAAATTACAGTCTTTTTACTTCTGGGCTTAACTGAAGAAAATAAAATCGTCAACATCACTAGCAGAAAAAAACGAAGAGAGATTTGCCAGGAGGAGAGGAATGTGGGAAAGGTTGCTCTTCCAAGAACTGTGTTTCTAGAAGGAGACAGACACAGGAGGTATGCATGTATCAGACAGGATGGGTTCCTTGTTCATGGAAACAGAAGGATGAGTATGACTTTATCTCCCCAAAGTAAATGAGTTTTCTTCTTCTACCTCACTTAGTGATGGCTTCACATATCACTTCGACTTGATGGTGTCTTACTTGTGAGGAAGGATCTGCAGATCCTGAGGAGTGAGCACAATACTTTCGAGGGTTGATTCCAAACTTGGGACGCTCTTGTGTTTCATAAACTTCGAAGATATTTCTCCCTCACTTGGAGGAGAGTTGGAGGCATCAGCCAAAAATCAGCATAAAAACAAAGACACTGAAAGACTACTTCAAAACCCACTCCCCTACAGATCATCCCCACCTCCCACCCCCAGTTTTTCTTTGCTTCAAGCTTGCCTGCCTACATGCCTCTGGATTACCTATTGCAGGTATGGATTGAAGAGAGCCATTGAGACTAAGAGCTGTGATGAGGAACAACAGTAAAGGGACACAGAGAACTGGTCCATTCTGGTGAGAATACAGGACGAGTTCTCCTGGGTGGCTGTAAGGTCAAAGGCATTCTTTGTTGCTTGATTCATATGTTTTGTTTTATTTTATTTTATTTTATTTTATTTTATTTTATTTTATTTTATTTTATCTTACTTTATTTTGCAAACTGCTGTTGACCAGTGCCATGATTGAATTAAGTCATCTTTGCTAAGCGTCTGGTCTCTGTTTTATGACATCGTTCAGCCAATGTCAGTGCAACTGAGAAGACAGAAGTCTAGTAGAAGAAAGGAAGGGGAAGTCCCTCAGACCCTAACAGTCACTGGTGTGGGGCCAATAAAAGTCAGCTACTCAGAGCGATGGATCGCAACTGAACTAACTGAACCAATCCTTCTGGAAAATCCAGCTACTTTTTTAAAACCACTGACCTTGCAGTATATTGACTCCAGGGTACACTGGAGTCATGAGTCAGTGGCTATCTATGATGCCCATGGAGGGTGAGTTTGCCCATCCACCCGCCCCTCAGAAGGATGGCTGAGGGATCTGTTTTCTCTTAATTCAGACCTTCCCTTTTCTGAAGGATACTCCAAGTTGGAAGTCAGGAAGGATGATTGCAATCTTGGGAGTATTGTGATTGTGAAGGAAGAGGACTCTTTGCTGTGAAGGTTCTCTTGGACACAGCCAGGTATGGGTGGAGGAAGGAAGAAAATCCAGACTGTGTGGTCAACCTGAGGGGTCAAATTAGTGCATGATAATGCTGCTTAGGTAATGAGAGTCTCCAGGAAGGGCTCAGGCAATAGCCAAAATGGACACACACAAACACACACACACACACACACACACACACACTGAGAGAGAAACTATGCAATTACAGATTTTTCAGTCTTAAAACCAACTTAGCATTTAAAACAATTCATGTTCTTACTTCATTACCTCCACACTGACTTGAATTCCTATCTTTGCCTTTTTTACTTTATACATATCTTTTTTTCTTTGTTCTCTCATCATGGCAGCTACAAAAATCATGAAATCCAATTGTAGTTTTACAGTCTAAATATTAAGAAGTTGTCAGCAACAATAATAATTTTTACAAGTGAATAATTACAAATAAAAAATTTCACTCAGTGCACCATATTTAAAGTATAGTGAGACAGACCACAAATTATGTTTTAATGTATCTCACCTCTCTAAATTAGTGCGTCTGCACATGCATATGTACATACATACATATGTTGATAAGCCTGTGCAAGATCATGGCATTCAGTGGGTAAGAATACTCAGGAGGTTTTCCCACTTAATGATACTAGAATAAGCCTCTATTCCAAGGCAATCCATTTCCCTTCATGCAATTGGAAACTAAAACAGGGTACATGTTTAAATTATGTGTGAAAGCAATATTCAGCCGGCTGCTTAACATTCCAAGAGGATTTCTGTGGTCCACACCATCACTGCCGGTCCTTGCTCCGCAGTATGAGAAAACACTGTTATTTACCCTGGGACACAGGTGACTGAACTTATAAAAATCACTACGAGACAAGATGTATTGAGGCCTGGCATGGAATGACAAATTCTGGTGAGGTTCACCAAGAAGAGACATATTGATTCTTAAATGATTAATAAGGAGAATATAATTGTATTTCATTAAGATGGATGGGATTTCATTTAGGTTGTCTTCTCCCTTTCCAGTTCAGATGCGAGAGGAAATCAAGTCATCACCAATGGCACCTCGTGTTAGCCTGCCATGGCAACAAGCCCATTGATTGAGTAATAGAACTTTCAGATGCACTAGCTGTTCCTTAATGGGCTGCTCCCAGCACAGATAAGACTGTCGAGGGAGCCGGCAGAGTCCCCGAGTGTACAGAAGACAAGTAGAAATTCATGCTATGATTTCTCCTTGATTTCTGATGGAAAATAGCCCGTTTATATTTCTAAAACTGGGTTGTGAAATGATGCCTGCTTTGTGCATTCAATTATAGCTGTCAGGAGGCTCAAGACTGAAGTCACACTGCACTTTGAGCCACTCCGAATTTGCTGACTTCAATTACATTTGTGCAACGGTGATTGCTGTGTTAACGAGGATTTAAAATAGCTTTGCATGATCTCAGATGTATTCCCAAACAGCCCTTTATGCTAGGTACTGCTCGTAGCAACACTTTCCTGATGGAAAAGGCAAGGTTGACGGTAACATTGATTTTTGAAAAGGTCAATTTCAGCTCAAATCCATTACACACTGAGTCTCCCCTTAGCCTGATCTCCAACAGATGTCTGAAAGCTCCTAGGATGCACCGTGCTTTCTCCTACACATCTGTATCTGTGGCCTAGCATAACGTTTAAATTGGGAACAACAGAAAGCTAGTAATAAAATGGAAACCTTAACTTTCCATGATGGTAGCATAACGCTGAGAGAGTTGCCTTGAAAGGAGGAAAGACCCAGTTCCTGCTTTCAGGGGTCTCTGCCACCTCACAATAGGAATTTTATAAGATTGCTCTGGGAAATCAAATCTTAAGTTAAGGCATTGCATTGTAAAACATAATGTGATAGACTAAATTGCATACTAAGGGCTCTTATTAATTTAATTTTAGATACGGAGTGTACACTCACATGGACGTGCCGTGACAATTTTGCAGACTTTTCTTCCCATCCACCTTCATGTGGGTTTTGAGGACTGAATTTAGACACAAGCATAATGAGGTGAGTTCAGTCCTGTGTGTGTATGTGTGTGTGTATATATGTGTGTGTGCATATATGCACATGCATGTGTATATATGCACATGCATGTGTGTGTGCATGTACTGATTGCTCCCTTGCTCTCATAGGAATGCCTTCTCACAGTATGTTCTGACAAAGTAATATACTACTTTTAAAAACTATTACTAATATATTAAAATGAGACAAAATTGTAACGGGGCAGTGTGGGAAATTTTACTCAAAGGAAAACAATTGCAGTTACTATCAAGTCAAAGAACTTATTTTCAGGGTTTCACCTTCCGCTGGCCCATTTAATGTGTGTTTACATTGTGCGCATTGGACCACTAGAATAGGGTCTTTCTTTTGACATGTGCTTTGCTTACTATTAAACTGAGACTAAATCAGTCTCTTTGGGTAAGCCCCAGGTCGGCGGGGAAAAGTGATGATGTTGGTGGCACAGTGCACCATTCTGAGACTCACACCCCAAGAATGGAGGTTGGCTCCTGTGCAGTCACAACGGCTTCAGCACTGCAGGTCTTAAGGAACTCCAGAGCCACGAACCTCACTTGCAACTTCTGCAGGTGAGAGAGTGAGGGGCAGTGTGGAGCAGAGAGTGAGGGATGTGTCTGTGCTCAGCTTCCCAATGAGAACGAGGACAAAGGAAGTCTACCACCGTTCAGTTCCTATATCTGAAAGAGAACTTGCATAGTGGTGAGATTAAAACTTCCAGCTAAATGAAGCTCTTATCAGCATGAAACAAGCCCTTTGGACAGAGGGATGGGGCTTATCCCCAACTGCACGATGTGTTTACGAGGTAACAGAGAGCGGGCTTTGTAATAAAAATAAGATACACCTTAAGTGGCGCAGGAGCCTGCTTTGTGTTTAGCATTGTTCCTACTAAGTAACATTCTGATGCTCTAAATGGAAATTAATTAGAACAGACAGATTAAATTTTCTTGGAAAACACGTTAGCTTTTGTATATTTTTATTAAGTTTTCATTTCCAATATCCTGAGGTAGGTTCCAGAAAAACAATCTAAAAGGAAGGACGGGTAACAAACAGGCAGACAGCTCTAAGCTTGGTGTTATCGTACCATATTTTCAGTAAAGAAGAGAAATATAAGCTGGTATGAATGTTTGCGATGTGACGTATTCAGGGGTCCCTCATCTCAGAGAGCAAGAGATTTCCACAAGCAACGCCTCAAATGTCTTAAATATAGAACAGCGCATGCTCTTAGAGAATATAAGTGCTCCTTCTTAAACAAGACACAGCAGAGTAACCACGGTTGCTGTGATGAAAGCCCACCACGAGTCAAAGCAAGGTGGAAGGGAGAGGGTTTATTTAGCTTACACTTCCACACTGTAGGCCATCACTGAAGGAAGTCACATCAAGAGATCAAAGAGGAACCTGGAGGCAGAAGCTGATGCAGAGGCCATGGAGGGGTGCTGCTAATTGGCTTGCTCCATGGCTTGCTCAGCCTGCTTTCTTCTAGAAACTAGTATCACTGGCCAGGAATGGCCCCACCCACAATAGACGGGGCCCTTCCATGCCATTCGCTAATTGACCCTAGAGGCTTCTGTGCTTCTCTTCTGATCTTCTACAGGCATTTTCTTAATTGATGGTCCTTCCTCTCAGATCAACTCTGTGTCAAGTTGACATCATATGACTAGCACTTCTGTATGACAGGTTGAGAATCAATTTTAACCAGAAACTAGATTTGTATGCCTTTATGTATGTGTGTGTGTGTGTGTGTGTGTGTGTGTGTGTGTGTGTGTGTATACATGTGGTGGCCAGAAGTTGATATCAAGTATCTTTATCAAATGCTGCTGATTTTGTGAGGGTTTTTTTTTTAAGATTTTTTATTACATTTTTCTGATTGTGTGTGTGTGTGTGTGTGTGTGTGTGTGTGTGTGTGTGTGTGTGTGTGTGTTGTTATGCATGCCACAGAGCATTTACATAGAGAGAGGTCTGGTGACAACTTTTGGGAGTTGGTTCTCTTCTTTCACCACATGGGTTCTGAGGACTCATCTCTGGTCATCAAGCTTAGCGGGCAGAAGCTTTACCTGCAGAACAGTCTTGTCAGTCCCCAAACGTTACTTTTTGAGACAAGTTGTTTCAAAAAACCTGGAAATCACTACTTCAGCTAGACTGCTTGAACAGAAAAGCTCAGGGATATCTAGATCCCTCCCATGCTGGGATTACAGATGCTCCTTGCTGAGCCTAGATTTGAAGATGGATACTGCAGGATCTGAACTCAAGCCCTCGGGTTTGTTCAACCAGCACTTGCCCAGTTGGGCCATCTCTCCAGCTTCAAACCAGGTTCTACATGTGTCCTACATATGCTCATTTAAAGCAATTTATCAGTGAAATGCTAACATTGAGAGAGAGAGAGTTAAGGAGAGATTTGCAAGAGGGAATGTATTCGAGTTGCCAGTATGAACAAAATATTGGAATGTTATAAACTATCTTATTTTCAATTCCCAGAGACCACATTGTGTTTTCCGTGAGAATGTGGCAGGTTACTGAGACTTCTATGTATGCAAATAGTTTTGATTTCTTCTATACGTGGTGCATGGTTTGCCTGGTGACAGACTTCTCAGCTAGAAATTAGCTTTTTGGTGTCTGTTTGTTCTTATTTTGTTTTGTTTTGTTTGCTTGTTTTAGAATTTGGAAGTCTTTTATCTCCCTGTTTCCTATATTCATGATGCTTCTGAGAGATGCCCAAGTCCACACTGACTTCTAATTCTCCTCATCTCTCTTCAGATATAGCTTCAGATCTTTCCTCTCTGGAGAATTTGGGTATTTAATATTACCCCAATTTCATAGCAATTTATACAATTTTTGACAGTTTTGACTGCTTGATGCTAAGTACCTTGGGTTTCTTTCTCTCTTTTTTTAATCTGAAAATTCATCTTATTAGCTCCTGAATATTTCATTCTTTTGTTGACCAACTTTCTCCTCCATTTTATCTATTCTTGGAAATTCATTGGTAGGGACAATTTCCTGAGCTTTTATCTTTTTGGGTCATCTGTATGAGCCCTATATTTTGTGCCGTCTTATCATGGTTAAAAATACTAATGGAAGGAGTTACAGAGACAAAGTATGGAGCAGAGACTGAGGGATTGACCATCCAGAGACTGCCCCACCTGGGGATCCATTCCATATACAACCATCAAACCCAGACACTATTGTGGATGCCAATAAGTGCTTGCTGACAGGAGCCTGATAAGGTTGTCTCCTGAGAGGCTCTGCCAGTGCCTGACAAATACAGAAGTGGATGCTGACAGCCATCCATTGGACTAAGCACAGGGTCCCCAATGAAGGAGCTAGAGAAAGGATACAAAGAGCTGACAGGGTTTGTAACCCCATAGGAGGAACAGAAATATGAACTAACCAGTACTCCAGAGCTCCCAGGGACTAAACCACCAGCCATAGAGTACAGATGGAGGGACTCATGGCTCCAGCTGCATATGTAGCAGAGGATGGCCTAGTCAGTCATCCATGGGAGGAGAGGCCCTTGGTCCCATGAAGGCTCTATGCCCCAATGTCAGGGCCAGAAAGCAGGAATGGGTGGGTTGGGGAGCAGGGGGAGCGGGGAGGGGAAGGAGATTTTTGGAGGGGAAGCCAAGAAAGGGAATTTGAAATGTAAATAAAGAAAATGTCTAATAAAGCGTAAATAAATAAATAAATAAATAAATAAATAAGAGATCCATGGGAATAAACGGTATTCTTGTTAAGGAAAGCATCTCTTATGTTACAACTCTGAGATGGGTGGGGCGAGATAAAACCCTCTCCACTCATGCTTCTTTTGCTGAAGCCTTTTCAGTCCCAGATGAAACCTAGACAGAATTGTCACTTCCTTTCTCCTGCCTTCTCTCAGGACTCTGTTAAGAAAGAATTTTTCTAGCATTTTATCGAATGTTTCTTGAAGCCTAAATGGTGTGCTGGAACTAAGAGAAATTTAGAAAGAAAGAAAGAAAGAAAGAAAGAAAGAAAGAAAGAAAGAAAGAAAGGAAGGAAGGAAGGAAGGAAGGGAGGGAAAGAAAGGAAGAAGGAGGGAAGAAGCAAGGAAGAAGGAAGGAAGACAATTATGTGGCAGGATCTTGATGGGATAGTCAACTGGATTGGCCCACTGCTATAATGGGCAGAAGCATCAGTTCTCAATCCCGACCATTGTTGCCATGGCTGCTTCCCAGCAGCTCAGCTGGTCTCTACTTTGAAGCTGATTGGCTTTTCTCCCCCCCCCCCTTTTTTTTTTTTCAGAGTTCTGTTGTCTGAGAGTCTTCTAGGCAGCTTGGCTTGAGTGTGACTAAACCTCAAACTTTACTGCATTTGCATGCTTGGAGAGGAAGAAATTTAGCAAATCTGGTCAGTTTCAGGAAGTTCCTGAAGCTATTTGAATTCATTATTTCCAAAGATTAGGAGTGGGGCTTCCCTGCATGAAAGAAGGCTTCACCTTCCATATAAAAACAAAAAACAAAAAACAAAAAACAAAAACCAAAAACCAAAAAACAAAAAACATTGCTTTCCCCTCTATGTAAGCATTCCTTTTCACATCCTATGTCTTAAGGAGTTTCTCTCTAAGATGGGAAGTTTTAAACTTGGAAGAAACTGCTACCCAGCCCTTTGATAAGTAACTTAGAATTTGGTGGCCTTTATTTCTTTGCCGTGACATTATGCTAAGATTCTGTATTCTGTCCACACTGTGCAACTACACAATGAGGAGAAATTAGATGCAAAGAAAGTTGCCGAATGGGCAGTGAAAACGAGAGTTTCAATTATTTTTTAACAACTTGTTTACCCGTTCTCTAGTGTTAGTAGTTGGGGGTGGGGGGATTATGAGGCTTCTCAATGATGGCTTCAGGCAAGAAAACACAGAAAGTTGATGAAGAGGATCAAAGATGCCCAGTCCGTGGGCAATATTCTCTTGTTCCAGAGTGTGGTTATAACCTCTGAGTTTTATAGTTTATAAACACAGGTGCAGGACTCTCTGCTTGTTGAGCCCAGAAAGTACCCTATTTGATTTAAATAAAAAAAAAATGTGGCTCTCATTTTGAATGAGAGTCTTTAGCTTGACGTGGTTATGTGTCTCATGCAAAAGGCACAGAAAATGACTGCCAATCACACTATAGCCCGCTTAGCAGCAGAGAAAGGGGGTTAGTCATGCAAATGCTGTCTACTGCTTTAGACAGGGGTGACTTTAAACCTTTTAAAAAATTGAATTTTTCTGAATGCTATAAGGAAGATAAAAGTGCCATTTTAAGAAGAAAATAATAGGTATTTACTGTAGAAGACTGAGGTAAATACAACCACTCCCATGAATAATACTTATACAGTTTGAAACATATATTTAGTTTCCTTTGAAGAAATTTGAAATGCTTTACATACCTCCATATATTTGTAGTCAGTGCTTTGGTAAATTTGCCTAGTTATTTGGGGGTTAGTATTATTTCTGTTTTACAGATGGCCAAGTGGAGGGATTGAGTGCTGTTGCATACTGCCATAATTCAGAAGTCATGGCACATGTAGGAAATATAATCTGAGCACTCGGTACCCTAGCGAGTGCTCATGTAAATAAATAAAAGACAGGGTACTAATATTTTTGTTTGTCAGTATCGATAAAGACATTTTTTTTCCTTTTGATTATTAGGGTAACGATGTGTTAGTAGGGGCAAATTAGAGATCTTTAGGAGCAGGTCACCTGTTTATAGATAACACAGGCCTTTCTGTTATGATGGATTTTCTTTCTTCTATATGCACAACTTTGGGATGTTGTGAGGTATCCTCACATGCTCATTGGATGCTGTGGGCTGCACTGCAGTGAACTCGGAAATGAAAATTAACCACACATCTTTGCTTCCAGACCTTCCTTCCAATGTTGGCTTTTTCTTGCTCCCGCTGTCAATCAAGAAGAAAACCAGGAAACAGTTTGTTTCCTAGGACTCTACTCCCTGAGATTAAATGTATCTCTAAACCCCACTGTCGCGCAACCTCTCTCCACACACATGCTTTCCCCTTGAGTCAATAATTCGTTTTATTGGTTACAGCATGACTACACTATTTCAGCCTTTCTACAGCCCAGCACAGCTGCTCATGTTGCCTATTGATTCCATATGTTAGCTCAAAATTGTATAATAGCCTCTTCTAATAGTTGCCTTTGGCTTTTCCTTTCCCTACTTGGAAAAGCACCCTGTGCCCCTGGCTTGGCATGCCAATAACCAGAAATGGATCCTAATTATATCAACCATCCATCACCAAATGTCTGTCACGTGTTGGGACAGCTGACTGTGGTGGTAGTTTATGTGGCTTCTTTCTGCTCTGTAGGAAGAAGTTGAGCAAAGCACTGTCATACACATTGATAAGAAGAAAATGCAGCTTCTACCGAAGACCGAATGGTCCTGCAATCCCAAGCAGATTACTTTCATAGTTACTGTGTGAGAATTTAATGTTTGGCTTTAGTGAACTACACACTTCCCATTTTTCTCTCTTTGTCCTCTGTATGTGCAAGTTGTCCACTGAACATAAAATTTCTTCCAGGAAGGCCACACGAACAGCAGCCCATAAGCTCCATATCTAAATTGTTTGCTAGAAGTTAAAAGTTCCTGCAAGCAGCTGAGAAATCTCACACCACCGGGAATGTTGCTTAGTGTTGTAATGATCAAAAAGCTCAGAATCTAGATCATAGAAAGCCTGGGAAAGGGTTTCCTTCCAGGACTCCAGTAGTCTCCTGCATCGGGATGGGATCTTTGCAACAATGTAGTTAAAACAATATGGCGCAAAAGTCAAAGGAGTTACAGGAGGGTCTGCACAGAGACCAAGGCAAGAAGCTCTGATTGTCTACCAGAGCTTTCAAATGCATCAGTGGGCAAAGAGCGTGGGCGCGGGCATGCGCACATCATTTCCAGGAAGACCCCTGCGTCCAGATCAAGGAGCATAAGCCAAATACAGTTTTACAAGCAAATGTGGGCATCCGGCCAGAGCTGGCAAGCTTTCAACGAAGGAATCCCTGAATCCTGAGCTGCTCTCAGCTTTCTTACACTTATAGCTTTAGAATCTGGCACATGTTCTTTGCTTCACTACTGCTACATCTGTGTGTGTGCCCATGTGAGTGTGCATGTGTGTGTGTGTGTGTGTGTGTGTGTGTGTGTGTGCATGTGCATGTGTTGATTGACTTTGTTATTTGGGAAATACCAAAATGTTTCCCGTTTTTAGAATCATCCCTCCGTTCTTAAACATGTTTGTTATTTTCATTTATGTTTGTGTGTGGTGTGGTTCATATGTACCATCTCTCTACATGGGCACTTGGAGGCCAGAGTCCACTGTATCCTCTGGAACTGTAGTTCCAGGGGCTTGTCGTTACAGGGCCACCATGTAGGGGCTGGAATCCAAACCCTGTTCCTCCTCTAGAAGTACAGCAAGCCCTCTTAACTGCTGAGCCATCTCTCTCTAGGGCCTTTCTTCCCCATTGATTAATCTTGATAGTGAGGACTCTACTTAATCTCCCCAAGGTAGTCCACTGATTACACCCCTACTCTGGGGGAAAAAAAAAGAAGAGAGATGTTTTTTTAAAAAAAATTACAGGGGATTATAACATAGGTGTTTACTTGTGTGTGTATCCAAAAGAAATCACGAATTATAGCACACTGAGCAAATTATTCCAAAGATCCCGTGTCAGGAATAAACTGTCCTTAAGTCCGCTGAACCAGAGAACTGTGAAATCCCCATCTTTGGGTAAAAGAGACAAAACCTCAAACAATCTTATTTTGTTACTCTGAAGACTCACCTCACCCTGTCCTTTTCTTCTTTTGTGTTCATTGCATCCACTTTGGCCTTGGACACAAAGTTTTGTTTGTTTGTTTATTTCCTCCTGAGCGTTAATCTTCAGCACAAGTTGGTCGAGTAAATCTCTTCTCCACTTACTGGCTCAGCTGACACTGTCTGGATTCTCTTCAGACTTCCTGCTTTGTACTGTCCCTTTCCTTTCTCCTACTCCATTACCAACCAATGGGTATTTTGTTCATAGTATGAAGACTAGGTCAGCCGTAGACTAAAATGCATGCGTTCCTGGTACACTTCATGAGTTCTGAGTCATCTCCATGCTTCTGGGGTCTCGAAGGAGAATGGAGGCGCTAGAGTAACAATATGGACCGTTTTGTATTTCCATTTCCATGAGTGAGTGAGTCCTTCCAGTCTTTGTTCTGCCACATCTCATTTCTAAGTTTTCAGTAGCTTTTCTATTTTTTCCCCTAGTCTATCACTGAGCATGCGCGGACCCACTCAGTGCTTGGCATGTGAGGAGGGCTTTAACGCCTGACCCGTGAAATGCATGAAATAAAGACTAACAGCGCTGATAATTGCAGGTTTGCAGTTTGAAGGCAGTGGAATGTTTCAAACTTGATGTGTGTCCAATGTCTACCTGCCTTGGGAGTTGAAAAATTAGAAATTCTATCCACGAGGAAATTGGAGGGTTCATTGCAAGGGACAGCCATTGTTGACAGGGCCAATGAATTCATGCCAGGGAGCTTGGTGCACACATGACAAATGCGTCAGTCTTCCAGGAGCAAAAGCTCCTAGTAAAAGAGCTCTCTTACAATTTTTAGAAAAATAAAACCTTCAAGTCTATTTTCCTAACTATATATTCAATTAAAAACATACTAGTCATTTCTCACCCATTGTCCTCGCTTCCAAAATAGAGTTGACTGGGTTCATGTGGGTTTCCCATAAGTCAAGTCACTGCAGACCCTGCATTTTCAATCTTGGAGAGATTTGAATGAAGGATTTTATGAGACCATGTGGGTACTTTTTGACTCTCTGAAAGAAGGAAATTGAACATGAAGCCTTCCCGTACACACCCCTCCACTATACCTTCCAAAGGCCACATACAGAGAAGCCTTGTGATCACGTGCCAGCTCTGCAGAGCCAGCTTACATTAGGGCTCCTATTAACTTGAATGAGAGCTCCAGGTGCACTCACGTTCTGCTGAAGAAATGGAAATTTGCAAATGTGATTATTTGCTGAGGCCGTTCTCAGCTCATGTGACTAGAAAGTGGAGAAAAGTCATAAGAATTTGTTCTTTTCTTCTCTTTTCCAACTGCGGATACAAAGGTGAGCCTAAACTCTGGCACTCATATATAGGTAGCAGGACCATTTCTCTCTCTTTTAATTTACATTTTCTTTCATTTGATATATTTATAACATATTCTTTCCCATCACTCAACTCCTCACAGGTCTTCCCTACCTCCCTACCCATCCAACTTCACATGATCTCTCTCTCTCTCTCTCTTTCTCTCTCTCTTTCTTAAAACAACAATAACAACAACAACACAAACAAAATGAAACACCCAGAAAACAAAATTCAAAGAACAACAACAACAACAAAAGAAGGATGATTTCTTTTTATTTGACAAAACAATTCTGTCTTCATTAACACAGACATGGATAAAACTATTGGTAAGTGTTTACAAGTGTGAAAATTGCTCTTGAGTTCCTCCATTGCAGAATGCCTTTTAGAAACCAACAGTCATTCTATTACATAAAATAGAGATAGGTTGGGAATTGAAGTTGTATAGATGGAGCTCAGAGACATGTTCACCTATAAGGGCAGTTCTCAACCTTCCTAATGCTGTGACTCTTCAATACAGATACTCCTGTTGTGGAGAGCCCCAACCGTAAACTGTTTCAGAACTTCTTCATATCTGTAATTTTCCTATTGTTATGATGACTGTGGGAACCCCATACAAATATGACTACACCAGAACCTAACCTTCTGTTCCCTCTTCTTTCCTTCCTCCCTTCCATCTCCTTCTCTTTCTCCCTTTGAACCCCCCATTCTCTCCCCTACCTCGCCCCCATTTCCCCCTTTTTTCCTCTGACGTCCTCTTCCCTTTTCTTTTCTCCATTTCCTCTCTACCTTCCCTCTTCCCTCTGCTCCTCAGCTTCCTTGCCTCTTAGTTCCTTTGCCCATACCTGCCTCTTCAATGAGGCAACCACTGTCCTAAGACAGTTGCCCACTGCTGCATCAGGAAGCCCATAGCATGAACTAGAAGAGACAGCTGTTGTACTCAGAGAGCCCCTTCTCGATTCATGCAGGACTCTTTTTTTTTTAAAGATTTATTTTATTTATTATATGTAAGTACACTGTAGCTGTCTTCAGACACTCCAGAAGAGGGCGCCAGATCTCGTTACAGATGGTTGTGAGCCACCATGTGGATGCTGGGATTTGAACTTATCACCTTCGGAAGAGCAGTCAGGTGCTCTTACCCGCTGAGCCATCTCACCAGCCCCTAGATTTATTATTCTGCGTGACTACACTGTAGTTGTCTTCAGACACCAGAAGAGGGTGACAGATCTCATTACAGGTGGTTGTGAGCCACCATGTGGTTGCTAGGATTTGAACTCAGGACCTTTGGAAGAGCAGTCAGGGCTCTTACCCACTGAGCCATCTCACCAGCCCAGGACTCTTTTTTTTTTTAACTCTCTCCTATTTGTCTCCTGGCATCCCTGTATAGTGTTGACTTCAGATTTCCAAATAGTCATTTCTCTTCTCTGTTCTTCCATCTCCTTATGAAGGCAGCTACTGCTGCATCTAAAATAGGCTGATGACTCTCAAACTTGAGCCTGCATCAGAACCACATGATGGACCAGTTAAAACATGCCTGGGCCTCACTCCAGTGGGTTTTTTTTTTAACTAGGTAGATATGAAGCAGGATTTGGAATTTCCATTTTCAACCAACTTCTAGATGCTAGGGGCTGAATTGTGTCCCTGTTCATGCCCCCTAACTATATGCTGAAGTCTTGACTGCTGTTGTGGCTATATTTGGAAAGGGGGCCTTTAAAGTACTTAGAGTTAAATCATAAGGATGAAATCCTACCTCATTGGCATCCTCATAATAAAGAGAGGTGAAGACACAGATACCCACAAAAGAAAGACCACAGTGAATATGGGAGGAAATTGCAATCTGCAGATTAAGCTTGGAGGCTTATGGCCTCCAGAGCCATAGAAACAAACTCTTGGTCAGCCCAGCCTATGGGGCTTTGAAAAGGCAGTCATCCCGGACTTCTGTGGTAGGTGGTACTGGAGCCTTTCCACTTGGGACTACGGTGAGAACATACAGGAGGACAATTTGATCTCTTCATCAAATCACCAAAAGCTTACTCTCATTTCTTGTGTATTTCTCAGTCCTTGTGAACAACCAACCAGGACTGAGAAACTGCTGTCTTGGAGTCAACGCATCTATCTATAGGATGAGGAGGGAGAGAGCCATGGATGGTCAGTATGATGCAGCTGTTCCTTTCTTGGTCTTGGACCCCATGCTTCTAAGCAGCCAGTGCCACCTTTGAATCTGTAAAAGAGAATGAAGATCACTGTAAAAATTTGCAGCTGTCTTGTGGGTGCAAAATGATGCAAAGGTAAATTTTGGAGAACTGTAAAACAGCAGACCATAGAGCTACTTGTCATTTCATTGGAGAATATGGTGTCTAGTTTGTGGACCCTAGGAATCTTACCCATTTTAAGTATCTATCTTCCTGTTCTTTATGGTTGTTCTACCATAGAGAAGGAACAGGAACACCATAATCTCTCTCTCTCTCTCTCTCTCTCTCTCTCTCTCTCTCTCTCTCTCTCCTCCTGATGCCTTGCTCTTCACGCTTGCCAGGTTTCTCTATCCTCATGTGTTTGTGTCAGTTCTTTCCTGACCTATTGCTCTGTTTCTTTCATCTCTCAATTTATGTGTTTCAATTGATTTATCTATAAGAATCAAAACATGTAAATAAACTTTAAAAACAACACAGACAAACATACAACTGTGGATATTGACATTAACTGAGTAAATTTACCTTTCTACACACAGTAACAAGATACTTCACTGACTGACCAACTTAGGACTTTCTTATTTTCTTAAAATAGTTGTTTTATGCATCCACGTATTTAGCATAGCTATTTAATATATTGTGACAGAGAGCTTTGGTTTCNAACTTTAAAAACAACACAGACAAACATACAACTGTGGATATTGACATTAACTGAGTAAATTTACCTTTCTACACACAGTAACAAGATACTTCACTGACTGACCAACTTAGGACTTTCTTATTTTCTTAAAATAGTTGTTTTATGCATCCACGTATTTAGCATAGCTATTTAATATATTGTGACAGAGAGCTTTGGTTTCCTTAAAAGGGAGAAACTGAAAGTTGAGTTTTACACCAGAGATACACATTTTCAGATTTCAGACAGGAAAGAGAAGATAATTTAAACTGGCTTCTGAGAATAGAAATTATTTTAAATACTGATGCTTAAGCAAATGAAATTGCATGAGTAAAGGAAAGGAAGGTTTCTGAGCAGGGGACCTTTTGCTGCAATGGAAGATGAATGCCATCCTAAAACTTTGCAGGTCTGTAGGTTAAGCAACACTAGGAGTAAAGCTTAAATGCTGTGTGATTTGCATCCTAATAGCATGCTGGTGGGTGTAGGATAATCAGTAACAACACTGGAGTCTTCTCTGTGTACTGTCCAGATGACCGCCAGGACAATACACATGGAATGCGAGCAGATCTTACCTCCATCCATTTCAATGGCTTTTCACAGCTGCAGGGTCCTGTATAATCTGGGCCTTCACTTACTCGTCCTCACTCTTTCTTCTGATTCCTTCTGTTTCTTCTGCTGGGATGTCAACAGTCATTTCCTCACTTTCTCTTCTCCTCCCAGGAAAGCTCTTTTGCCAGTAGTTGCCAGAGCTGACTCACTCAACCCAGGGGATCCAGGTCAACTGTCACCTCTTCGGACACTTCCCCTATCCTATTATGGTATTCATTTCCTTTATAGGTACATGGCATCTGTTTTTATTTGTTTTCTCTGCTTACTTATTTACTTACTAGTTCCCCTGGTAGACTACAAGCTACCACGAAAGCAGCTATTAAATTATGGAGATCTGTCCCAGCACAGAGCAGTCCTTCAGCCGCATGTGTATAGGGTAATGGAAGGACGCCTATTCTGCTCAAGAACTGATTTCTGGCTGGCTGTGTAGACAATCCCCTTGTTTGCACTCTGGTTTTGAGTTTCTCTTCTTTACTCAAAACCATCTCAATATAATGAACATATGCCACCCCACATTTTGTTTAATGTTGTTTCTTATTGTGTTCTGATCTTACCCCCCTCTTCTAACTGATATTCAAGTGTAATCTCCCACAGATGGCTGGGGGTTGAGAAGGGTGTAGAGCTGATGCTGAAGATGTAATCCTTTCACATCAGGCCATCCATATCGCTCAGTTAGCCTTGGCAGCTGTGATGGTTTGTTTATGCTGGGCCCAGGGAGTGGCACTATTAGAAGGTGTGGCCATGTTGGAGTAGGTGTGACTTTGTTGGGGTAGGTGTGGCCTTGTTGGAGTTGGTGTGTCACTGTGGGTGTGGGCTTTAAAATCCTCATCCTAGCTTCCTGGAAGTCAGTTTTCTGCTAGCAGCCTTCAGATGAAGATGTAGAACGCTCAGCTCCTGCACCATGCCTGCCTGAATGCTGCCATGTTTCTGCCTTGATGATAATGGACTGAACCTCTGAACCTGTAAGCCAGCTCCAATTGAATATTGTCCTTATAAGAGTTGCCTTGGCCATTATGTCTGTTCACAGCAGTTAAACCCCAACTAAGACAACATCTTTCTTGGGAAAGGGAAGGGACATGGGGAGAGCGTGATTGATGTCTGAAAGAAGGTAGCATCTAAGAAGCCCTCAGAGTGCTGCCTTCAGTATACAGCAGAGCACGTTGGACATCCTGTCTGTTATACTTGAGGCTTAAGATCTTCCTACTGTTCAATTCTCCTTACATGGCTCCCTTGACACTGGGGCTGCATGGGCCTGTTATTGTTCTAGCCCTGCCCCTATGCCAGAGCAGTCACAACCTCCTTGTGCTTTTCTAAATCATCAGCACCACTCCCCTCCCCCAGTCTAAGGCCCAGCATGCACACAATGATGGCCCAGCATGAAGGCTAAAGACAGGTTTGGTTAATGGGGCGTTCAGAGTACTTCAGATTTGAAAAAGGCTTCTCTTTATGCTTTCTGTCACCTCTAGGAATCTTCACAGATCCTGTCTTGTTGTGGATTCTACTCTCCATGATTTCAAGATGTAAATTTGTTATTTTGGAGCTAAGTTAATGACTTCGGGGAGAGCTTTCTAGCACAAGCTTCTCTTACAAATATAAATCAATTCATCACCATCTTATAAACTGTTTGTGACTTAAACAACAAACACACAAGCCTGAATGTAGTAGAAACCTGAAAAGGCTCAGATCCAATTCCTAAGACACAGAACAGACTGGCCAACCATAGATAGCTTTCAGGGTTTTGCAAACTTTTAACATTGAGACATGACATTAATTTCTACCAAGTTCACACTTGTGAACTACACAATCACAGTCATCAAAAAAAAAAAAATCTTATGATGTTTTAAGTAAGGTTATGATGTTTTTGACCTGTGCATTTTGGTTTTCTAATTTTTATTCCTATATAATAATTATACACATATTTTATTACGAGGTATTATGAAAATTTTACATATGTATATTGATGTATTTTGATTATAATACTGTTTGGGCCACATTATGCAGATGCACCAGACTCAAGCATTGATGCCAGGAAAGATAAAAGCCATAAAGGATATTACCTTGGCTTAATCATGTCCTGGGTTGACATCCATGTGGTACTGCTCAACCTTTTGTGAGGATAGCAAGTATTTGAACACTATCAGGAACTTATAAAGAGAAAAGAATGACTCTGGCTCCTGGTTTGGGAACTCTCATTTTATGCTCAATAGTCTTCATTCTAACAGGTCTATTGGTAAGGCAACAGCTCATAGATAGTAGCAGATGAGAAGAACTCCTAAACCTGATAAACAGCTTTAGTGCAGTAGCTGGATATAGAATCAACTCAAACAAATCAATGGCCTTTCTCTATACAAAGGATGAACTGGCTGAGAAAGAGATCAGGGAAACATCACCCTTCACAATAGTCACTAACAGTATAAAATATCTTGGTGTGACTCTTACGAAGGAAGTGAAAGATTTGTATGANCAATCAGTCACCAAACATAGACACTATATCATATGCCAGCAAGATGGTGCTGAAAGGGCCCGGATATAGCGGTCTCGGGGGAAAATATACCAATCCCTGGCAAACATGGAGGTGGAAGCTCACGGTCAGCTTTTAGATGGAACACAGGGTTCCCAAGGAAGAAGGAGCTAGAGAAAGTACCCAAGGAGCTAAAGGGGTCCTCAACCCTATAGGTGGAAGAATAACCATGAACTAACTAGTACCCCCTGGGCTCATGTCTCTAGCTGCATATATAGAAGAGGATGGCCTAGTTGGCCATCAGTGGGAAGAGAGGCCCCTTGGTTATGCAGACTTTATATGCCCCAATACAGGGGAACGCCGGGGGCCAGGGGGTGAGAGCGGGTGGGTAGGGTAGCAGGGCCGGGAGAGGGGAGGATATAGGGAACTTTCTGGATAACACTTGAAATGTAAATGAAGAAAATATCTAATAAAAGATGAAAAAAAAAAAAGAAAAAAGAAAAACCAAGAAAATGGCTTGCATCCTGAAACTCTAATTTTACATCATTAAAATATTTTCAAAGAAATGCATGATTTTATAATCCATATCAAGCTTTAATCTGTTTGAAATAAATAAAAAATTATAAAGTGTAATATGTTTTCTTTCCAATGATAATATCTTATGAAAAGATAACTCAAAAATCATATAGTTGTCATCTTCTACCATAAGAAAGTAAAGACGACAGAAGGAAAATTAGTCATATAAACAATGCCAGGAGGGCTAACCCCAGTATCTCAGGTATCTCTTTCCCTTTTGTATTCAATTAGGTTGGGAGGGATTACAGGTTCAACAACTGTTAAGACAATTATTTCTTCGAGCAATAAAAAGCTTTAGTATAAAGAAAAAAAAAATTCCTTACTGCGTGGTGAGGAAGGTGACGAGAGAGCAGAGACTGGGATCCACCTATTCCTTTAATACGCATCTCCCAGTGACTTCAAAACATCCCATTAGGCCCCACCTCTTAAGACTTCCATCCCTTCTCACTAGACTTAAGGTACAGAAAAGAAGCTGAAAGCCACGGGCCTTTGGGAAATAGCTTTCTAAGCAATGGCTCCTTTCGAATGCAGTATTTAGACCACTTGGCTAGATTCTCAGCTTGGTTCTTTAAAATTCTGAGCTGTATGAGATTTCAGAAAATAACATCACAACCTAAAAGCAACCTACCTCTCTTCTTGCATGAAGAAGTCGTTTATGGAACTGATGATTGTGCTGGCTAGCTTTTGTCAATTTTACACAAATGAGAGTTACCAAGGGAGAGGTAATCAGTTCAGGTGTTGCCTCCATCAGATTGGCCTACAGATATGTCTGTAGGGCATTTTCTCGATTATTGATTTGGATGAGATAGCCAAGGTTGTCCTGGATCCTGTAAGAAAGCAAGCCAGCAGGCGGCATTCCTTCATTTTTTTTTTTCCTTCATGACTTTTGATTCAAACTCTAGGTGAGTTCTTTCCTTGACTTCCCTCAATTAAACCCCCCTGCCCTAAAATTGATTTTATAATCAGTGCTTTATCACAGGAACACAGAAGAAAACTAGAGTGACCACAATGAAATGATTCCCAGAAAAAAGATGTTTAAAAAAGGTGATTGGCTAAGTTTATGAATATCTCTGTATGACATCGGTCACTCAGAAGAGTGTTGATCACACACAAATTGGCATATTTCAGCTGAAAATTTCTGGATAGGCTGTTAACCAATAATCCTCTTTGTATAAAGAGGATAAAGAAATAGTTTGCCTGGCTCCAAACGTATCTTTCCTGTGGTGCCTTAAGAAATATGTGTGTGAAGCCAGTCACTGGTATTTTGGAAGCTTTGTGCTTAGAAATACCTCATGTAATGTTCCTTAGCAAACACATTAGTACAGTGAGAGCCTCCATGAATGACTTTCTGCGGTGATGTTCTTTTAAGAAAGGTAGATACCTGCCTCCTGCTCTTCCCTTCACAAAACTTGGCTTCTTTCTTTTTTTTTTTTTTTCTCATCAATTTAAACATAATCAGCTTAAATGTTGCTTTTTTTAACCTGGCTCCAAGTTAAGAGTCAATTATCCTAAACTTTTCTTCATTGCTTAAGCTTTCTCAAACTTAAATTTTAAGTTTTTTATATCATATATGTAGCATATTCCCCTTCATACCCTACTGCCCTCCCCATCCTCCTCACTCCATTGTGCCCCTAGACAATTTTACTTATATATTTATGAAGATGTATCCATAGATTTATACATGGATCACCTGTTCTACTCTTTTAACCCATACAACACTTTTGTGTTAGGACCATGATGTTTTTGTTACCATACTTCCATTAGCATCGCTTGAAACCAGATGTTCTGGTAGTTCCAGCAGTACTCTGTTCCTCATGAGTGCTTAGGTATATGGGATCTCTTGTGCTTCCGCATAAATGTATAGAATCTTCTTTCTACTAAAATGGCACTGGAGTTCTGATTGGGATTTTGTTGAATCTGTAGGTTGCATTTAATAAGATAGTGGTTGTCGCAATATTAAATCTTTCAATACATGAGCATGGAAAATAGTCTCAACATCTTCCAGTGGCATCTTCAATCTTTATCTTCATGAGTGATACCTAAATTTCATAAATCATATAATGTTCTTATGAAACTAAATCTCATTTTCAGATGAAAAGCTATATGAATAAAATTATGGAGTGCCATTGTGGGATAAATTTACTACCTTCACATATTAACATAAAATTAATGAAATCTAACTATAACATTTCCCCTGGAGGAGCTAAGATATAACTGATGTTTAGAGCATGTATCTGGTGTCTCCAAGGCCCTGAGTACAATCCACACAATTAGAAATAAAAAACAAAGTGTAAGAAAATTTGCCTCTAGAATTGAGGTGAATTATAGGTTATGGATGTGTTGCAGGAACTTTGAAACCAAAGCAAAAGTACAAAAGAAAGAGAGAAAGAAAGAAATAAAGAAAGAAAGAAAGAAAGAAAAGAGAAGAAAAGAAAAGAGAAAAGAAAGGGAGGAAGGAATAAAGAAGAGTTTTCAGAAAAATAATGGCTCACAAGCCTTTCTGTGTCTGATATGGATCTTAACCTTCACTATGGTTTGTTCTCTCTGGTCAAAGCAGTCTCTGCTTTACAGAGGACATAGACAGGTCATAGACTTTAGGGAAGAACCTAATGCACACTAGTGTGCTTAATGGGCCTAGCATAAAATGGCTCCTAATGACTTATTGTTCTACCTATAGACCAGAACATCTCTCATCCTTCATTAAAGAAGCTTTGCCTTGCTGTAGATGGCAGTCACCTCAGAGATTTCCAACCTAACTGGTAAAGATGAAGAAAATAGAGTAACTGTAGAGTACTTGGTCCTAAATAATACCCAAGCCTCAAAGCTCAATGATCTTTCCAAAAGATAGGACAGAAAGACCATAAAAGTCACAGACAGTTGGTAAGGAAACGTTTTTCAGATATAACATGGTGGAAACACACAGGATCTACACAAGCTCAAGTCACACAAAATCCCAGCACAGAGTGGGGAGGGCAGGAGTAAAATCCCACTGCTATCAAGGAGCCATCAGCACTTGGTAGCACAGAGACAGGGAGACACAAATTGCTTTAAGGAAGTGACCCTGGTATGTTAACTACACCCAAGGACAGGCCTCACTCCCTAAGTTAGCTGGGCAACACAATATGGACTCCATAGGTAAAGAAGAAAAAAGGGTCTCAAATTTGGGTGAGATGACAGAGGAGGGTGTTTTTTGTGGTAATAAGTGGGTGTTCTTAAAAAGTCTTAAAAAATTAATTAAACATTGCTAAAATACAGAGGGTGCTATTGGATATATATTGGTTACTCACCATAAACTTGTTGAGTCTGGTTCTGATAAATGGGATTCTTGTGCTTCATATTTTAACTATGAAGGAAATAAAAGAGCAATATGTTATCTCCACGGTAGGTACATTTTTCCTTTCTTTATGTTCATGGTTTTTTATTTATCTAATAGTTTCTCTGTGGCAGCATCTATGTTAAGACCCAGTTCCCATCCTCAACTAAAGCTTGACAGACAAGATTGTTCTTTTTGTAGACTGTAATGAGTTTACTGCTATAGCATTGCTGTTCCTCCTATATAGGGGTGGAGTTCATTACCTGGCATCTTAGATTGAATTTGCCTTACGACAGCTCTGATACCTGGGATACAGTCTAAGTGTCCAGAGGAAGCTTCCAAGGCTAGACCTTAGGCTTAGTGCTATGGTTTGAATGGCGCCTTCAGATTTTATGTGTGGAAAATGTACATCAAAAGCCACGCTAATTCTATTTGAAAGTCAGTACCTTGTGATGTGTTTGAGTCATGAGCGGGGCGGGGGGGGCATCTATTCTAAAAGATGGACTAATCTACTCATGGATAAACGGATTAATGAATTAATCAGTTATCATGAGCTAATTCTGTTAGAAAATGGACGATCTCTGCCTAGATTGTCCTGTCTTGCTACATCATTTCTTCGGTGTTATTATTATGCAACAACAAGATCATCGAGATCTGAAGTATTCACTGACATGAAGTTCTTGACCTTTTCCTACTCCAGAGCTCTACAAAACAACTTTATGTTTTTTATAACTCATCTAGTCTTAGATGTTTTGTTACGGTAACAAAAGCCAGCCCCCATCACTTAGAAAATAAGCATCCTTATCGTTTTTTTTTCCTCTTTCATCTCTTAGATCGCTACTCTGCTTCCCCTGTGCAGATGCAAACTAGTCTACTAAACTGAGAACAAGAGGCTGTGAGGGTGGAAATGATGACTGCAACCATAAGTAGGTACCAGGCGCCAGGCAGGTGAGTGAGGCCTTTTGGCCCTCCCAGATCAGTTGATCATTGAGATACTATATCTAGTCACAAATGTGCAGACAGGCAAACCAGCAAAGCAATTACCAAGCTAATCCATGGATGGTAAAAAAACAAAAACAAACAAACAAAAAGATTGTTGTACATCATTGAGTCCAGGGATGGCTTACTGTAAAATACTACAGCTGACTTCCAATTAACATAGTCACTCAAAAGTCAATACATCCTTTTGCAAAATTCCAAATCTTTTGCTTGATATTTGGCAATATTCATTGTTTCTACAGTGCCTCTTTGATAGTGTGTGTGAGTATGTCACACACACACACATACACACACACACACACACACACACACACACACACACACACACTGCTACATACATGTTTGTGCATGTGGCAGAAAGTGACTATACTTTTTTCTTATTAGACATTTTCTTTATTTACATTTCAAATGTTATCCCCTTTCCTAGTTTCCCCTCTGAAAATCCCCTATCCCCCACCCCATTCCCCAACCCACCCACTCCCATTCCTGGCCCTGGCATTCCCCTATACTGGGCCATAGAGCCTTCACAGGACCAAGGACTATACTTGAACTTAGATCACATGAGACTTGGTTATTTTAGAAAATCTGGTTTCACTGTAGATTATTGTGTCAGGGTTAAAAGTAACAAACAGAATCTTTGGCAGATGTTTCCAATATCCTACCTATTTGGTTAATTTATGAGATGGAGTAATGGCAGGGTATATAAGGACTTCTAAAACATGTTCACAGAGTGGCAGTCACTTTCTCTAAAAGTAAAGTCCATTTACACTCTTCATTTAGCCAAACAGAGATGAGTCATTTGCTTAATGGATACTTGTAACTTGATTTAGAATAAGTGGATTAAATAGTTTTAGATCTGCAAGACACCCCAAAACACTTGTTAGAATTCTTGGAAAAGCAACCATCACCAGGTCTGTTAGCGACTGTGATGGTTTGTATATGCTTAGCCCAGGGAGTGTTTCTATTAGGAGGTGTGGCCTTGTTGGGTAGGTGAGACCTTGTTGGAGTAGATGTGGCCTTGTTGGAGTAGGTGTGGCCTTGTTGGAGTAGGTGTGTTACTGTGGGCATGGATTTAATTAAGACCCTAATCCTAACTTCCTGGAAGTCAGTCTTCCACTAGCAGCTTTCAGATGAAGATGTAGAACTCTCAGCTCTGCCTGCACCATGCGCCTGCCTTGATGATGCCGTGCTCCTGCCTTAATGATGATAGACTGAACCTCTGAACCTGTAAGCCAGCCCCAATTAAATGTTGTCCTTATAAAAGTTGGTCATGGTGTCTGTTCACAGGAATAAAACCCTAACCAAGACAGTGACTTAGGGTGGAAATTTTCATTCCTCCATCTATCAGAAAGGTTTCTTATTAAGCATCATTCTTGTGACTTGGCTTGGCTGTTAACACATTGCAGGCATTTGCAAAGTTCCTTCAAGGTTGCAGGCAACCCTGGTAGGCTCCACGCTGTTAGTCCACTTTGTTAAATAGAAGTTGATTTTATATTTAGCTGTGCATGGAGTGTACATATAAAACAAATCACCTCTCTTAGCTCAGCAAGATGAATAGTGGCTGCTGAAAGCTAGCAAGGAGCTGGATGCAAGATTAATATGCAGTCCCAAGTTCCACTTCCCACAATTTTTTATTTATTGTGTGAAAAAAGTACAAAAATTCATGATTTCTTAGGTGAGTTAGATTGAAACTCTTGCATAGCTATAGTAGGTGTAATTTCTCTGAAATGTACCATTTGTCTACAAATGTAGCCTTTCATGGGGGTGTGGGGGTACGTGCATTGAATTCCATGCAGAGAGCAGAGCCTTTCTGATGTGACTCTCTCCCACAAATATATCTGGGTTCCCAGACTAGCCTCTGCTCTTTAGTCCTTGCCAAGCCTCTTCCTTGGGAGAATTTTCAAAATACCCCTCCTGCTGTGGTCAAAATACCAGGACTTATTTGGTGTTTGTTTTTCCATTCCCATAAACCACAAAAGATTGAATGTTGATGAGTCTTAGCATTAAGATTGTTCTACTAACGTTTGAATGGCATTCCAGATAATTTGATACAGCATTCCCTCATCTGTTGGGCTCAGGAAGAGAGCAAGGCCATTAAAAACCTTCCCTTCAGTGTTTGCCATTTTAAATTTGAAGCTTGAATTTTGACAGGATGAGAGGGAAGAATGTAGTCTAGATTCAGGCCATCTATTCTACTTTTACTACTCAATAATTCTAACAAAGCATACATGCACGTGCATGCTTTAAATAGTAGACTTAGGTGTTTGTTTTTCTATTGAGACCCATTGTTTCAGTAATTCTTGACGTCAGTTACAATATTAAAATACTGTTTGAGGATGGTCACTATGTATTATTGAACCAGATCCAAAATTTTCAAAGCTTTGATGCAATCAATAAAGGGCCAAAACTATTAATGAACATGTTCGACTCTGATTCCTCAGGGAAATCAGTCTGGGGGACAACTGTGCCGACTGGGATTCACTAATCATGTATATTCAGTTGTAGCATCAAAGTTGAAACTCAGATCATCTTTTGAACTCTGAGTCTAACTTAAGTGTGTAACTTTTCAGAACTATTTGGAGAGAACCTGTCATTTCCTCTCATGTAGTTTCACGTTATCTCTAGATGACTTATCATACCAAATAGGTGGGGAATGCTATGTAAATAGGTACATATTAATGACTGAATCAGTTAGGGAACACAGAGAAAAATAAAGACGGTTCATACTCAGTACTGAGTTTCTGAGTATTTCTGAGTTGGAGAATATTCTGATCTGTCCCTAGCAGAGGAAGCCCTGAGGGAGTGAAGTCTTAGTGAACATGTGTCATTGAGGATGGCCATGACAAGGACTTTAAGGCCTTGGACTCCTGGAAAATTGGCAAAGTCATTCTCCACAAGGGTGAGGCTCAGGGAGATGGCCGTTTTCCTGGGGGGGGGGAGGTGCGAATGTGAGCAACTGACTAATGTATAGGAAAGTTAGCAACTACTGTTTCCCCCATTCTCTTCCTGGTTGTTAGAGCCCAGACTGCTATACTACCAAGACCTCCTACTGAGACTGGACAAACCCTCTCACCCCATGTCCTGTATATAATAAACATCCTGCCATTACCAGTTGTGGATGGTAGGTGATATTTTATTAGAGTTTGTACACCTCAACTGACCCTAATTTTTCTGTCTGTCTGTCTGTCTGTCTGTCCTTTCTTTATTCCCTCTCCAGATTTTGTAGTGGTTCCCTGCTGCTGCTTGAGCCTTTGGAAGTTGCAAATGGGGTCACCTCTCCTTCATGCCTCTGCCCTCTCTTGGTTCTGCTCTTCATATTAATATTTTAAAGCATTTTAAGTGTTTTGATTTCTGAAATTATTAAAGCCAGTTCTCTGACTCACTTCTATTGGGAAAATCTAAATATTTGGTTAGTTTAGTGGCCTCTTAATTTCTTACTAGCAGATCTTATTATTTAAAAATGATAACTGAGTAGGATTTCTTGTTCAAGTTTTGATGCTGATGGGTTATCATGTCATATCACCCTCTTCTCAGTGGGATCTTACATGAGTTTCAGATGTAATTTCTGTGGATGAGCTGAACACGCAGCCTCCTTTCCATTCTCTATACCAAGTGCTACTTCCGAACTAAATTACATTTGGGGAAGATTTGTCGAAGGGCCTGGTGGGTAACTCTTTGTTTACGAGTGATTGTTCACATGGTCTACTCTTTATATGGCTGGAAGATGGATAGCAGTAGTTTGGGTCTACATTTCTGTAAATAAAAAAGATACTTGTGTCAATGCTACAGGTGCATTTTTGTTCCAGTTCCAGTGGTGTGACAGCATAATGTAAAATAAACAAGTGAAATCACCCCAGGGAGAGCTCCACTTGTCCCAGATCCATGGCAATATGGATTTTGGAAATATGTGTTCCTGGGACCAAGTGAATACACCTGTAAAAATCTTCTTTTACTATTCAACTTTACTAAGATTATAGATTTTAGATTCCAGGTAGTCATATGCCTATATTAATTTTTATGGCAAAAAATGAATAAAATGTGCTTCAATTCATCTTAACTCATCACAACATTTGAAAGAGGGAACAAAAAAACAGACCAATGGGAAATACCCTGACATGTAAAGTCTATATTTTGTCTCTCAAAAGCATCTTGGTTCACTAAAGGCATTGCTTTGCACCTCTGTCCTTTCCATGTTGCTCTTTTCATTGATATATCAAAATTAGTCAAACTATTAGAGAAAAGAAAATAAACAAAATTTTATAAGTGAAATGACTTTTTTTTTAATATCATGAGGTTGAATATTAGGTAAATATTTCCTACATACTCTGACTCTGGGTTTGAGGACATTGGTATTAATAAGGCAGATTTGAGTCTCAATTATTTGCCTGATGACTAAAGGCATGTAAACTTGAATACACACACACACACACACACACACACACACACAGATACACACACATGTGTGTATCTGTGTGTGTGTACCAAACCTCAATCCTTCTGCTACATAAAATTGAGGAGCCATTAAACAAATAATTGCTTTATATTAGAACCTTGTTCTAATTATACATTAGTCACACACTCTCCCTTGACCCCAGTTTTCAGTGTTAAAAAAAATTCACTATCCTAAAAAGCTTACTTTATGCATTCTATACTTACAGAGTTCCCAAAAGAATGCAATGCGTTGATGCTTTGTATTCTGGTGGCTTTTTGAAGGGAAAAAATGGATATATATATATATATATATATATATATATATATATATATATACATATACATATATATATATTCTGATCCATATGTGTGTGTGTGTGCTTGTGTATGTGTATGTGTGTGTTCCACATGTGTATTATAGATATGTACAAATTTATATGTGTGAGGCTACATGATTCTATTTCACAGAAATTTTTGCAATCATAATCCAAAACTCATGAGGGAGGCGAGAGAATATGGGTGAAGCAGAAGAAACGGAGCCGGAGAATGGAAAACAATAGGTACAAATTTCTACGAGTTTCCTCAGGCATCCATAGCAGCTGCTTAATGATACATGTATCATTATATCCTGGAGTAGTTGCAGGGCAGAAACAGACTTGATTACACTACAGACAATTGTTTCACAATAATTCCAGGCCATTTTTCATTAGCTCTCTCCCCTCACAGCAAAACAAGGGGTAATTTTTTTTTTTTAAGGAACATAACATAACAGAAGAAAACACAATACCCTTATCCCACATCAAGGTTGTCCAGCAGTGAAAGATTTTTAATAATTCATCATGTGAAACATTTTAGGCAAAATGCTAAATTTCACAACTATGACAACAAAAGATGAGAGGGAAGAGGGAAAACAGCTTAACTTGATTTGATAAAAAACGATCGGGTAAATAAAAGAAACTGCAGGCTCACTTTTCATGACTGCACAATCCATTGTTCTTATTGCTCTGCATTGTCTGACGGGCATTGTCACTATTGGGGGGATAAGAAATCATTTATTTGGAACAAATTGATGGAGAAGCTGATCTCCTGTAATAAGATGCATAGAAAGTACAATCCAGTCACTGTTTCAGTGTTTTCATGGACTTGCTGACTGAAACACACAGCCTGCTCTCCCCCAAACCAGTCTTGTAAGGTTTCTCCTAAGGGAGACTTTCGGTAAATAAGAATGTCTTTCAAAGACAGCACAACAATCGATCTATTAGGATATTGTCTCTTTCTTTGTGCATGAAGTTGAGAAGAAAGATGCTCACAGTTGTCAGAAGGCTGTAACTATCAGTTGAGAGCCTGAAGCAGACCCTGAAGATTGAGAGAAGGCTGAGCTACATAGACCTCGTCTCTTGAAAAGGCACATTGCGTCTGCCTTCATTCTGGTACTTTATTAGCTTGTGTGGTTAGCAGAAGCATCCTATGAGGAGGTGCCTGTGTATGTTTTTTTGTTTTGTTTTGTTTTTTTGTGTTTTGTGGTTTTTTTGTTTTGTTTGGTTTTTTTTTTTCGAGACAGGGTTTCTCTGTATAGCCCTGGCTGTCCTGGAACTCACTTTGTAGACCAGGCTGGCCTCCAACTCAGAAATCCACCTGCCTCTGCCTCCCGAGTGCTGGGATTAAAGAAAATGAAATACATAAGACTGTGAAGAGGTCCCTTACCCTGAGACAGCAGAAAAGTTCATTCTTATGCTGCTCTGTGTCGAGCTCATAAATGCATTTAGTGATGACATCTATCTCAGAAGTTTATTGCCAAATGTAGTTTCAGAAATAATGTGGAGATTAAATATTTAATAATAATTCAACAACTCTAATAGGTTGGATGTTCTATGAAGTTAATCAGGGAAAGTCATAGTAACTGCTCTTTCTTTGACTTATTGTCCAGCTTTATAAGTTATGGGAATCTGAACATTAGCTAAACAGTAAAAAGAAGGAGGCAATTGTTTCTGTCCATCTGAGTTCCTGGATTCCATATATCATCAATAGTTCCCATCTTTTGCTGGACCCTGTAATACTCAGTTCACTTCTTCTTTCCTGAATAGATGACATAAAATACATTCACTAGAAAGATGTTAAGCATCTGACAATCGGTTTAGAAAATTTGGAGTCTAGCTAGTTGCATAGCTATATAGCAGCTAGCATAAGCAGATTTTAGGACAGAAACTTCAAGCCTTTAACTTAAAACATAGGACTTTGTTGGCACACATTCTTACATAATCATGGAATCTTCACGATTTTGGCATTTCAAAACTAAGAGAGTGGATAAAGTAGGAAAGGCTTGCAGGCTTAAGGGCAACATTGCCTGAGAGATTTTCCATCTGGGGCCTGGCTGCTCTTCACACAGAAGTCTGTTTCCTTGAACCACTGAGTCATTTGTCAGGACTTTTGACCCATGCTTACCCCCCACCCCCCACGGAGCTCCAACCACAAACTCTTCAGTCTTCTCAAAGATGGCCCTGATGATGATGACCTCTCATTAGGCTCTGCTTCCTTTGAATTCTTCCTGTCACGTGGATCTCATGTTCTGTGCCGGATAAAATTATCTTGTGATTTTTGTCTAATGTTCTCAGATCTTTTTGGATCAATTGCTTTATATATTTCCTATGCACAGTTAGTGGCAGCACAGTTAGTGGCAAAGCAACTCAAGTAACAGAGAGAGATACATAAATAATAAGTCTTTTTGGAAATCGCTTAACAAGCCAGTGAGAATCCATGCAGCATAGTCAACTATGGCCAATCTTAATGAGATTGATGAAAGATGAAGATTGTGTTGTTGAAATGTGGAGACATAGAGAAGATATTTTGAAATAATAGCTTTTCCTCCCCAGAAGGGTCAATAGCAAAGGTGGGATTAGTAAAGGTGAATTAGCTCATAGGTTGACAGACATCCTTACAGAATTACTGCTTGTTGTAGCAGCCTTTGTGTTTCTGATGGAGTCTTCTATAACAAGTCCTCCCTGTCAGACACACATCCACGAGATCCTCTGTCTTATTTATTATGATTTCTTGTTAGGTCTTGACTACAATGACTGTTCTGACTGAGAGATTTCAAAGGCTTGTATAGATCCCCTGATCAATTCTCTCTTGCTTATGAAATTCTCCATGAAACAAACAAACAAACAAACAAACAAACAAACAAACAATAAAATGAACAAACAAAAAAATCCAAAAACCAACCATACATATATATCCTGATCCAGCTGGTGAGAGATTTTGTGGGTTGTTTTTCTCAAGAGTGATGTGAATTTTAATTTTTTTCTTTTAAAAATAAAATTTAGAGTTAGTTTTTGACAATTTTATGTGTAAACACACTGTATTCATCATTACCTTTCTCTCTCTTCCCTCTCCATCCCTCCATCCCCAACTCCTTCTGAGACTTATGACTTCATTTGTAATTATCTGCCCATCCTCTGTAACACACACACACACACACACACACACACACACACACACTCACACACACACACTGCATTAAAAAAAAAAAACACCTTGGCCATTTTTATGTTCTTCAAGAATGTTTTGTAATTTTCCTCATAAAAGTCTTAAGACTTCTGGTAGAAATTAGTTGGTATCATTTTATCTGTTCTTATAAAGAATAAGCTTTCACAATGTTTACATTTGTCAAACAAGGAATGGTACCACACACCAGTTTTAATCCTAGCAGGTAGAGACAAGAGGATCAAGAGTTTGTTCAAGGCTAACCTTAGCTATAAAACACATTCCAGGTTAACCTGGGCTACATGAAACAGTTAAAAAAATAGACAAGAAATTAATTGGGGAAAATTTTAAGTTCAATATTCAAAGTATATTTCTTTCACTCATTTAATATAACCTACTAAGTTGACACACTGATGAAATTATGTGATCCATATTAAAATTTTTAAAGCCAGACATGTTGATGCACACCTGTAACCTAGGGTTTGGGAAGCTGAGGCAGAAGAATATGGTGAAGTCAAGCTGAACCCGAGATGCTTTAAAGAGTCCCAAGCCAGCAGGGGCTCCATAGTAAAATCATAGTTAACCATTCAATAAACAAAACAAGACAAGACAAGACAAGACAAGACAAGACAAGACAAGACAAGACAAGACCAGACCAGACAAGACAAGACAACAGGAAAGACTTTCCAGAATAAGAGGAGGGAAATAAACCAAAAATGAGAATATAGTTCCCACGGCCAAGTATTCTCAGGCCCAGTTTAGAAGGCTCCTGCATTCTCTGACTCCTGTGACAGATAGTGGGTCAGAACTAATGTTCTACTGCATGGCTACAAGATCAAAGGCCATCTGTTCCTTACCAATGGCTCGCCTACATGGGCAACAGACAGGATGGACTCTTAACATCACACACTGATGCCAAGTGTAAAAGCACAAGGAGATACAGTGGCAGGGTCATGAAAGTTTACTAGAAAGATGTCACTTATATATATATTCCTATATAGAGAGTTGCACTTCTCTTCCCTCAGAAACTCCCAAGAAATGCATTATTACTCAACTATATGTTGTGTGAACATTACAATATGCACTTCCAAATAACGATGGTTGCAGCAGTATCAGCTGATACAATAGTATGCAAATGTGACCCAACATCATTTGCTATAGATCATATATCACAACTGGAAGGATGAGGCAGGAGGACTACTATGAATCTAATGCCACCCTGGGCTGTCTTGGGACTTCCAGGTAAGCTTGGTCTCAACAGTGAACCTTTGTCAAACAAACAAACTGCAAAAGCAAGAAAACAAACAACGTGGTGCTCAGCGTAAGCATCACATTAGAGATTCATCTTATCTTTGTGGTAGAAACATTGAAGATCCTCTCCCCTGACTGTGTTAAAATATGCCATGCAGTATTTTAGGCATAGAGACCCAACACCACAGTTTTTACTCTAGTTACTTTTCCTGTTGCTGATGTGAAATATCCTGACAAAACCAACTTAAGAAAGGAAGAAGTTGTTTTGGCTTTCAGGTTTCAGGGATTCAAGTCCATCAGGGGCAGGAGGGATCTGAAGCAGGAAGGGAGGACTTGGCAGTGGAAGCCTGAGGCAGCTTGTCCCACTGCAACCACAGTCAGGAAACAGAGAGAAACAATTGCTAATGCTAAATTCACTCTTCTTTTTATTCAATCCAAGATCCCAACTTCTATGAATGGTGCTCCTCATAATTAAGATGAGCCTTCCCAGCTTTATAACGATATGGATACCCCAGTACAGGTGTGCCAGAGTCTAGATCCTGTTAAACCAAAGGTCTTACCCATCACACTGTTCTTAGCTCAAAGATGCTCATGTCTGTCACCCTTTAAAAAGTGAGTAAGATGTCGCATATTACAACAGAACCAAAGTCATCTACCATAAAGAAACAATGACATGTTTTGTCTGTTGTTGAGTCTATTATTTCATTCCTATGTTGATCATGGCCTCTGAGTTGGGCAGCAACTGCCAGTTTAGCCACCAGCACTATCTATTTTGTGATCCTGACAGAGAAGTTTTCCAGGTCTGGATGGTAGAATTTGGGGGGAAGCAAACTTCCTTCTAATGAAATCTGACCAAAGTCAGGGTAAAAACTTCCAAGTTAATCTCAACATTTCCAGATGAAGTTCTGGATTTAATTCTTCCTAAAACATAATATGGTGGAAGGTCTTTCCTTCAAGGATCCGGACAGAAAATTGCCCAGAAAATCAGCTCTTCAAAGCTTCACTGTGACAAAGCACTTTGCAAAGAAAGACATGGTAATCTAGCCAAGAGATTTGGAATGTTGATCATGGCATAAAAACAGAAACATCTTCCCTAATGTGTTTTTCTCTCTCTCTCTCCATCCCTAACTCAGAGCATCTTTACTCACATGGTTCAGGTACAAGTTATGATTATTCAAACTAAAACAGTGGTTGTCCAGAATGTTTCAGTAAGTGCATTTAGGATAGTAGAATAAAAACTTTGGCATTGATTGGTCCTTACTGTACCTTAAAATGTTTATTAGCACAAGTTATCACTTGAATTTAAACTCTTAAAATGCATAACAGATGACAGAGGGGATAATTGAGCCAGATGGCCAACCTGTCATCTTCACTGCCTTACTCCATTATAACAGTTCTCACACCTCAAGCCTGTGAGAGTAGCATTTGTCAGCATAGGTTGAAATGGATAAAGGGCCCAAGGAACCTGATCCTTGGACGTTATGTGCCTGTGAAGTGAATATTGGGAATGTGTGCTGGCGCCCAACCTTAAGGCTTTGTGACAAATGTTCAAGATAATGAATCTACAGAAAGAAAGGGCTTTATCTGACTCATGATGTCAGTGGTTTCAGTCTGTCATCAGTTGGTCCTGTTGCTTGGGCCTATAGTGAGGCAGTTCTTCATGACATGAATTTGGTACAGGAAGACTGCCTACACCATAGAGCATGAGTAGGAGGAATGAGAAAGCTTATCTTTGGGGAATACCCCTCCTCTCCCCTCCCAATGACTGGAAGGCCCTTCAATGTATTCCAAGTCTTAAAGGTTCCATGAACTCTCAATAGTGTCCTGTTTTGGAGGAGTTCACCCTGTAACACACTGGGGATACTACTCCAAACCATAACTGGAGGGAGATCCATAAGAGGAGGGAAGATCCTCCAGGGAATCCAACTCTTGGACAGAGATCGGCTGAAGAGACAGGAAGTAAAAAATGCATAGTAAGCCGCAATGAAAAAACCAAAGTCTTCAGAAGCAAGTTCCAGGACACCACAGAGATCTCTGAAGGTGACATTCTGCTTACAAAAGCCCAGCCTGATTTACAAATCTTGATACTAACCTCTCACAGGCAGATGACGTGCACCATCTGAAGCTTACATGTATTCGGGTGTCTGGAAGTCTACAGTGGTGTGACCGGATAGCTTTCCAGAGTCTTCAAAGATCCTGATGGTGTTTGTATAAGAAAGGCAGTATGGATGCCTCAGTGGTATCTAGGGATTCCATGTTCTCTCAGAAGCAATCAAAATGAATCTTGTATTAGAATGTTTATGTGAGCAAAGGTTACCCCACTAGGGCGTTCTCCTACTTTATCCAACTTCTGACCATAATATCATATTAAAAAATTGTTTTATTGGGAATCCCTACAAGATGCTGCGTTCTTTTCATCTTTTCAGGCATGAATGGATTTGTCAGAGAATAGCAAAAGCTTCAACAGCTGGCGTTACCTTGATGCCATGTGATGCAGGCTAAGCTGGGGTTACTCACCAGTAACCCTGAGAAACTGAGAAACTGTCTCCTGCTTCCCCCATGTCCCAGATTTGCTAGCTCATCTTCAACGGGTCTCCTGAGGCATCTCCTGAGTGACATCCTCTTTAGCATAAAAGAGGCCCAGGAAACCGTTAAATTTTTTATTAAAGAGATACAGGGCACTGTTCTTCTTCATGGTTCAGTCTGGATTGGGGCAGGGACGAATTGAACCCCCATCGCCACCCCAGCACACACATACATACCTCAGCACACACACACACACACACACACACACACACACACACACACGCACATGCACACGCACACACGCGCACACACACACACACAAAGTATTGGAGAAATCAAGAGACATATAGAGACAGACAGACAGACAGACAGACAGATACACACACACACACACACACACACACACACACACACACACATACACACGCACATGCACAGAGACAGAGAGAAGCAGAGATAGACAACTCACCCCTCATGGTTAGGTTAGATTTTGCCACTACAAATATAGGATATTTATTTGCATTTGAATTTCAAGGAATAGCAGCTGTTTACTATTATAGGTGTGGGCCAATACTGTCTGAAGCAACTGCAAGAAGCTACTTATATATCTAGCCATGCCTCACTGTGCAGGAAAGACAGTGGGGATAATGTCTTTAACTTGTTGGGAATGAAGATGAACTTGGGAACAGAATAGGGGCCATGAGTTTCCCTTCTGTAGTCCTACGACCTCAGTGGTTTAAAGCAGCTTAGCAACAGTTTTCTCCCTTGGGAAATGGGGATGATATAGTCAGACCAGCCAGATTTTTTTTTCCAGGTACTTACCAAGAAGTAGTCAATCTTTCAAAGTTTGTTCTTGCTTTGAACAATTTTACCGTCACAACAGTGTTACAGGGTGAAACAATTATTGGCTTTCTTCTCATTTTATCTGCAAGGATCTAGGCTACTGAGACGTGGTTAAGTTGCTCAAGGATGGAGCTGTTCAGTGGTAGAGCACAGGACAGTTCCAGGTCAGAAATTAAGGACAGTTCTAAAGTCAGGAATAAATATACAGGCTGCAGCAAGCCCACAGAGTCCAGCGGGGGCTCTCCTATGCCTGTACTAATAAAAGAGCAGCCTTCCCTAATCTCCATAAGGAAGGAGAAAATGACCCAAAAGAGAAATTGAGGATCCTTCCAAAGCTATACAAATGTCTAAAATTCAAAGGGGAATCCTTGTGGTTTTCATACCATAGCCTATACTTTTCCTATCTGGAAGAAGCAAAGCCAAAAAACTCAAAGCCTTTGCTGGAAAGATGAACTCAGATGGCCCTATGTGATCTTGGAGACTTGAGCTTGGAGCCAGTAATGGGCAGGTAACAGGAAACAGGACACCTCGGACCTACACTTTAGTCTTTTTATTGACTTCTTACTTGCTCATTCATTCACTCAAAAGAATTGTTAAGCTTCTTACATGCTGTGTGTGTGTGTGTGTGTGTGTGTGTGTGTGTGTGTGTGTGTTGGGCTTGGTCCTCAGGATGTCAAGCAAACAGTCAGTAAGAAGACACTGATCTCAAAATAAGAGTTCAGTGTGAAATGATTTGTATAACAACAGTCAACACAGGAAGATGTCTGAGTTCAGAACAAGCAGCCTGCTTGAAGTATGGTCAGGGCAAAAGCAAGGTCAAGAAGACCCCAATGGGAGATGATTTGGGGAACATGTTTTGCATGAGGAAGTCTGACATTCATTGTGTATCAGAGTGTAAGAGGCAAACATTTGCTCTGTCATTTAGCAATCGAGGTGTTACTATAATCATAACAATGGAGACACAGAAAACCAGGATGAAGTCATTTGCTCAAAATGACAAGTTTGTTATGCAACTGAGGTCAACTTTGAATCCAGGCCTCTTGTTTTAGTGATTTTTTTTTTAACAGCATGTTGTTGCAGTCAAATGAGGATGATTCTGGCCAGAAAGTGGGGGGAGGGCATCAAAATCCAGGACTAGCACGGTGTACCCGATTAAGAATGGCAAGGCTTCAGGTAAGTTAAAGTACCAGGCACAGGACAGAGAGGGATGGTTGCAGAGACCCTCTGAGATCAGGGTACCTTTAGATTGTAACTTGCAAACTGAGAGACTGAGATTCAAGGGCAGGGGTGGGGGAGTGTGAAGGTGATGAATTGAAAAACACTACTGACTTAGCAGGGTGATTCTACACAGTGGTGAGAGGGGGTGTGGGAGAGGATGGAACTACAGTCAGAGAAACCCAAAAGAGGAGTCCCACCACGCTCCGCCTTGATAGAATTCTGGGAGTAGAATAAGGATGGAGGGACACTTCAGAAGGTGGATTTTATTGAAAATGGATATTAAAATGGCTGGGAATATATGTGGGCTTGTTGCACTTTATCCCCCCAGCTGTCAGAGTAATTAACTGTAAGGCGAGGAAATCCAATCTTTGAAAATGAATGGTACAGGATATTTTTTTCTGTCCCAGTGAACGATAAACCCTCTAATCCTCCCTAAATGTAACTACAAATCTCTGCTTTTCAATAAATATTTAATAATGGGATACTGCTGAGGAATGTTGTCTTTCTGAAATGGTAATTGCTCTGAGGAGGTATCTGCAGGCTTAGGTGTTGCCACACCTAATTACCTCGAAGAAGAAGCAGCATTTGTCAAGGGAGGGAGGTGAAAGCTGATGCAATGTGCGCTCTGATCTTTGGGTGTTGAGAAGGTAGATGTTCTCTCACTCAATCTCTCCAGACCTCACACCATTGTAGGAGCTGATTCATCCTTTCTCTATAAATAGTGCGCTCCAACCCAATCTTCTATGTAAATAGGATTGTGTTTCTCCTGTTTTAAAGACTGTATTCTTAGACAACTCTCTTTACTCCATAAACATAGCTCATTTCAAAAGCCCTAAGTAGCTAGTGATGTCTTATCTTTGTGTGTGTGTGTGTGTGTGCGTGCACGCGTGTGTTTGTGTCATGTGTGTGTTTGTGGTGTGCACATGTGTGTGGAAGCCAGAGTTTCACATCAAGAGTCCTCATCATTTGTTGTTCACCTTATTTTTATTTCTTATTTTATATGTATATGTGTATAATCTGCCAGTCTGTCTGTCTGCCTGCCTAGCTGTCTGCTTGCCTATCTATCTATCTATCTATCTATCTATCTATCTATCTATCTATCTATCTATCTATCTATCTATCAATTTTTGAGATAGGTTCTCCCACTGAACAGGGAACCAGAAGGCTCCTCTTCTCTCTGTCTCCACAGTGCTGAAATAACAAGCTTGTGGTGCTGAACCCAGCTTGTTCTCTGAGTGCAGGAGACCTGACATGTGCAAGGTCCTCATGCTTTTGCAGCAAGCACTTTACCAAATAAGCCATCTCCCCAACTCCCATATAGATACATACATACAGTGAGTGCATCTGTATCTGTGGGTATATGTGTTGGTGAGAGATTAAATAAATAGATAGATAGATGGATGGATGGATGGATAGATAGATAGATGTATGGATGGGTAGCCAGATATATATGGATGTATAGCTGTATGTATGGGTAGCCAGAGATATATGGATGTATAGATGTATGTATGTATGGATGGATAGCCAAATATATATGGATAACCATAAATAGCCAGAGAATGTACTTATTTTGACCTAATTAATGCTGTATGCCTTTAGACAAGCAGGGAGCTAACAAATATAGAATATGTTAAGGAAGTCAGACATTAAACAAATTCAACACACAACACTCTTAGGGCCAGACAACCCACACAAGCCATGTTAAAGGTTTTGCATTTTATTCTAAGTGAAATTCGGAAAAAATCAAGTAGTCACTAAACTACAATTATTGTTCCTTACTATTTCTCTTGGATTTACTCCATGCAATGATATGAAGGTTTGGGCCTGACTACTGCTGTAGGGAGTGAGGGAGGGTACAAATATAAAAAAAGCCAAAGGACCCACGGTTTGTCCACCAACAGTGTTAGCAGCAAGGACCACTGCTGCAACTCTCTCACATAGCATCTAGATGGGAAATAGCACCAAAAATTCCTCTAATATTTAATACATGTAACAACTAATATGTTCACAGAAGCAATCAATTTTTTTTTCCAGAGAAACTCTCATGATTCAAAGTTAATCTGTTCCGAGGAAAGAACGTAGAATTGGTTACTGACATGCAATCATTCATTTCTTATTTTACCAACAGTAATTAAATTGCCCGGAACTGTTGTCATTTAACAGCCTATTAATTGACTAATGTGCATTACTTGCATTCAGAGGATAGGTAAAAATCTGGGGATTAAGCCAGAAGAAAAAGAGATTTCCAAACTCTGCTTGTCATCCTGAAAGAGGCAAATTCACCTCTGACTGCAAGGTAATTTATGAATGCTTGGCGGCATATGTTTGAGAAGAGGTCAACCTGCCCATCAGAAATTCAAGGAGCAGCCTGAAGAGCAATGGAAGAAATCCTGCAGCTTCCTTTAGAGGGGGGGTGGGTACCATCCTTGCTTCTATCCCAAAGATGCCTTCTTTGCCCTGAATCCTTTCTTGTGACGGTCTCACTCACTACTTCTGTTCCTTTAAGTAATTAGTAATTAGTACTTACCTTTCTACTTTGAGTCATTCTTAGGATTTTACCTATTTGCCAACTCTGATTTTGATATTCTGCTTTGAGAACTTTAGGCATAAAGGATCCATCCACTTCTTTTGAGAATCCAGAGTGCTTTTTCCTCAAAGCCTTAGACTCTCTCCAGTTCTTAGCATCTTTGAATATTCAAAAGATTGCCCAGGCCAGTAACAAGAGAGGTGTCAAATAATGCTGGAGGAGCTGGGTTGGGAGAGGAAACAGCTTACAGTAATAACTAACAAGACTGACATTCACTAGCATTATTAAAAGCTGCAGGTCTCGATTCTCATAATATTAAACTGCCAACACCCCAAAGGCAAGGAACCCTTTTCTTCTCCACTCGTAAACTTTTCTTCAAAGGATCGAAAGCCCAGGCTGATTTCTGTTGGCTTACCTGAAGCGTAATGAGAATGTAGCTCTCTCTCCCTCTTCTTTGGCAAGATTTCACAGGCAGCCTGGGTTGACCTTCAGCTTCATATCTTCTGGATGGAACTCCCAGATGCTGAAGATACAGGTGCATGCCACTATTACCATGCCTGATGCGATGCCTTCTTTCTGAAGTCCCACTTTCTTCTACTACTTGGACTTTTGATAGATGACCAGTCCATTTGGGGTCCCGTCACTCTTGTCAGGCTGTTTATTTTTCTTAGCTCATCAGAGCACAAGAGAGCACACCTTGCCTAGGTGTCAGTGGCCAATTATCTTTCTCCCCCATGTCTCAGCTTATACACTGAAATGGAGATGCTATACCTTCCCTACACTTTCAATTCACCATGGAAGGGAACTAAACTATAACGTTGTCAGGGCAACAGAATGTTATTAATCCTCTTTTTATGTGGGCTCCTTGGCAGCTATCTCTGTTTCTTTTACCATTTCTGTGTTAAAACATCCTGATATAAATAACTTAAGGGGGGGGGGGTATTTGTGGTCATAATTTCAGGTTGCATCATCATAGCAAGGGCATCAACTGCAGGAGCTTGAGGGAACTGGTCATATCACATCCATAACAGAGACCAAGAGGATGATTGAGGGCCTGCTCATGTTCAATGTTCTTTAGTCATTAAAAAAAAACCCCACAATTATACTTCATTCTTCCTTAGAATAGGGAACAAAATACCCATGGAAGGAGTTACAGAGACAAATTTTGGAGCTAAGATGAAAGGATGGACCATGCAGAGACTACCCCACCCTGGTATCCATCCCATAATCAGCCACCAAACCTAGACACTATTGCATATGCCAGCAAGATTTTGTTGAAAGGACCCTGATATAGCTGTTTCGTGTGAGGCTATGCCAGTGCCTGGCAAATATAGAAGTGGATGCTCACAGTCATCTATTGGATGGAACACAGAGCCCCCAAAGGAGGAGCTAGAGAAAGTTCCCAAGGAGATGAAGGGGTCTGCAACCCTATAGGTGGAACAACAATATGAACTAACCAGTACCCCCAGAGCTCATGTCTCTAGCTGCATATGTAGCAGTAGACGGCCTCATCGACCATCATTGGGGAGAGAGGCCCCTTGGTCTTACAAACTTTATATGCCCCAGTATAGGGGAATGCCAGGGCCAAGAAGTGGGAGTAGGTGGGTAGAGGAGCAGGGCCGGGGGGAGGGTATAGGGGACTTTTGGGATAGCATTTGTAATGTAAATGAAGAAAGTATCTAATAAAAAATTGAAAAATAAATAAAATAAAAAGCTCACTATTAAAATGGTGTTTAATCTAGTTTTATCGAGACCCGTATAATCCAGTGTTATCAAGATCTCTTCCTACAGGCATGTCCAGGGGCCTATCTCTCAACAGACTTTAGACCAATGATACTATTGAATGACTCTATCACAGGATCTTTCACCTCAGACCATCAAAGAACACAGATATTTACATTATGGTTCATAACAGTAGCAAAATTACATCTGCGAAGTAGCACCAAAATTATTTTATGATTGGGGGTCACAGTGATGAAGCTTGAGACCTGCTCTTCCTCGGGTTGAGAATTGCCCCAATCATCACGACAACCTATTTTCTTTTGCTTTTCATCCTCTATAAATAACATCAGTTGGTCCCATTGATTTTCCTAGAAATAACCCAGAGAAAAATTTATGACCTCTTGTTTCTATCCATTGGTTCTTTAATGAACTTGTATAAGCAATAGACAAGATGTAAAATTAATTTATACACTTCAAGGGGGCTAGAGAGATAACTCCATGGTAAAAAAGCATTGGCTATTCTTGAAGAAGACCCAGGTTTGGGTCTCTGAACCCACATGCTGTCTCCTAAACATTATAACTTCAGTTCCAGGAGATTCAGTGCCTTCTTCTAGCCTTTGAGTGCATCAGGCATGCATTTGATACACACATGTAACATTCAGATACATTAAATTAAATCATATTAAATCCTATTGCACAGAAACCCTAAAAACACTCATAAATATAAAATAAATAAACCTTTAAATAATTATACATTCCAAAACACAAAGTTCTGGGTTTATTTGCTTATCTTTATCTGATTATCCATCTATATACATGGGTAAACTGGGTAAAAATAGAGTATGAAAGAGCATAAGATGAGTTTATAAAAGCATCTATTGCATATAAACTGGTATGAGAGGATCAGTAAATCTGGGGCTTAGTTTATCCATCCAGGAAATCGAAGAATGGGAACAACAGAACATATTCTCTATGCATTACATAAAGCATATAGTGCCAGTTATCCTGATGGAAGTGGGGATCCCGTTAAATTTGTGCATCTGTCTAAAACTCTTTAAAGATGGTAAAATGAATTCTCCCTTTCTTTCTTGATGCTCTACGCTACATTTTCATCATTTCTTAGTCCCACAAATCAAAGTACTTGTAGTGTTTGCTTTTCTTAATTCTGTGTCTATGAATCTGATCAGTTAGCAGGTTTTAATATCGCATTGGCGGGACAGGCAGCTCTCCTAGTATCCATCAGCCAACAGTTGCTAGAAGAGTGGTATTAATGGACAAATAACCCATTCTGGACTCTATAAAATCATATTGCAAAGAAACCCTAACCCCGTGCCCTCATATGTGCAAATTTATGATGACATTTTACTTTTATCTCCGTGGACAGTGTTATCTTTCTGTTTAAGGAGATTCTTCAAGTACAGATTATCAGGCAACATTGTCTCTTCTCTTCTTTAAAAGGACACTTTCCGTGCCTTCTACTGTCTGCATGTCCACGACAGAGCACATCCTATGCACCATCTGCTCAATAACCAGAATGTGTGGGGATGTTTCTCAATATTATCGCAACAATCCTGTTAATGCTTCAGGTCAGTATGCCTCCCTGAGTAACCCCCCCCCCCCAGACATATGATTCTAAGCTTTACTTACAATTATACAGCAAAAGATTCATTTCATAGTAAAGAGATGGTTGTCATCTGGTAAGAATCAGAGGTTTGGGAAGAACCAAGGGACCTTTCTAGTGTGCTTGGTATAAAGTAGTGTAGATTCTGTCCTTTGCCAGTGGTTAAGTCCTATCCAGCAGAGGCAAGAGTACCAAGTGTGGCTGGTACTGTGTAAGCCCATTAAAAGCAATGCATGCACACATCTGCATACCATCTGAATGGTATTCTCAAGTCTATATCTGGTGAATTTTAATGACAAATTGCTGGTTTGAGGATTTCCTAGGAGAAATCTTGAGTGTATCCTAAGTCAATGGCTCAGCTAATGCCTCTATAGAAAGCTATAGACAGAACAGCCAGGGTGGCTGCCTTACAGCTCACAGTATTATTTTTCCTAAATTCCCAACATTCATGATTTCATTTCAGTAAAACAGTAATTTAAACAATGACTAAACGTGTAAGAAAAAAAATAAATTGAAGGCTATGGAACAATTTATTAAAAACGGCAGGACATTTTCTGCACTACTTTTAATGGATCACTTAGGACCATATTGATTCAGCATTGAAGCTCTCAGAAACAAGCCTCTTACCAATATCTAAGATCCTGATGTTGTAATTGAACTAGAAAATGTGAGATTTCCAGCATTCCTGCTGAGACTTTTCCCAATAAATGTATGTTTTCCACTGGGGCTAAAACCACAGCTACTTGTGTTTTTAATTTTCCCTCCCGTTTCCTTTTCATATTATTTAGTTTTATTTTTCCTCTCCTTTACTAGAAAAAAAGAAGAAAAAACCCAGACATATTAGACACTATTTACTCCTCTAAGACAGCTTACACTTTTGGGGGCCATTTGAATGATAAACTTTGTTATAACTTATAGCTAGAAAATCACCAGTGTGTACCCTGAACGAACTGGAAATGCATCGAGGTTTACCCCTGCGAGGTAGTTGGGTGAGACTCTTAACAGACATGAGAATTATTTCTCCCATTGTTTTTACTTGTTATTCTGTTAAGAAAGAAAATAAAAAGTTTAAGGAATGCCTCTGTTTTCAGCCTCAATGAGAGTGCAGAGCCAGGGCACATACCTGGGATGGGGCTCAGTACTTACATGTTATAGCATTGGCAGCTCAGCATCCTGGGAGAATAAAGAAGAAAATGAAGTTAGGGTTCTGAGTCTAGTCTAGTGTTAGCTGACACATGGCTTTGAGCATGTGTGAAGAAAAGAATTTGGCATGGCCACCTCACAGACACATAATCTTTCTGCAACATACCCTTAATGTGTATTTTTTTAACGTTTGAGATGGGCACTAAAGCAGACTACCATGTTTGTGAAGTTTGCATAGTGTCTGACCTTACCATGTGGAAATTGATCTCTCCTGGGCCTTTAAAAGTAATTGGATTTTGAAGTTCCAGGCTGGATTAGATCTCAAGAGACTGGGATCTAAGCCAATAACTAGGGACTGAGTTAGTGACTGTACGAGAAGGTTCATAAGAAAGCCAAGTTTCACCTGGTGTGACAGTCTCTTCTGTATGTGCCCATGTGTCATTCCTGGACCTGTCACCATATGATGCTGCATATCACAAGACCCAGCCAGAAACTGAGCAGATGCTAACGCTGGTCAGTTAGATCTTCAGAACTGTGAGTTAGGTCAATCTCTTTACCTTGTAAGTCTCCCTGAACCAAGTATTATGTTACAGCAACACAAAATGGAGTAAGACAATGCCTAGCACTGGAAGTAATAAGCACTTGCCAGCAGAACAAAAGTGGGTAGCTTGTAGCTACATTGGCAGGTGCATGAGACCTCTTGATTACCTCTGAAAACTGTGGAAGCAGAAATTGGGCAAGAACATGGCCCAGCTATGAATGTCAAGGCCTGCCAACAATGACCCAAATCTCTCAGCTATCTTCCAGAGGTTTCAGATCCTGTACCAAACAGTGCAACAGCTGGGAGCAAAGTCTTGAAACCAAGAAGCTTAGGGAGGAATTTCCACATTCAAACCATAGTAACAAGTTATGAGCTCCCTTATGAGGGTTGCGGGTAAGAGGTGCTACTAGACATGTGATGGTCCAGTTGAGCTCTGCTATCATATACTGGCTTACTGAGGGTGTATGCAAGCTGCTACATAATGAAAAACTTGATTAATATCTAAACTCCTTAGGATTAAGCTTTTGTCTAGCATTAAATCATGCAACCATTTCCTCTTTGGTTCTCATTTTCAACACATAAATGGTTGTGTAAGGGTATTGACAGATGCCTGGAGAGTAGATCACTCTGCCCACATACTTATCTAAGCATCTATCTATTCATCTATCTATCTATCTATCTATCTATCTATCTATCTTTCTTTCTTTCTTTCTTTCTTTCTTTCTTTCTTTCTTTCTTTCTTTCTATCTATCCATCTATCTTTCTTTCTTTCTTTCTTTCTTTCTTTCTTTCTTTCTTTCTTTCTTTCTTTCTATCTATCCATCTATCTATCTATCTATCTATCTATCTATCTATCTATCTATCTATTCATCTATCTATCTATCTATCTATCTATCTATCTATCTATCTATTCATCTAACTATCTATTCATCTATCTATCTATCATCTATCTATCTATCTATCTATCTATCTATCTATCTATCTATTCATCTATCTATTCATCTATCTATCTATTCATCTATCTATCTATCTATCTATCTATCTATCTATCTATCTATCTATCTATCTACCTATCTGTTTCAGGTAACCTTAGATGAGCACTCTAAGGCAATAGAAATGTTGGTACTTTGGGTCCACCCTGAACAATCTTTACAATTATGTCCATGCTCCCATCTCTGTCTCAGACCAAGATTTAATTACCAAAGAACACACGTGCTCTCCATATTTGCATGTTTTATGTCCATGGAATTTGTGCTGAATATGTACATATTAACATTTTTGTTATCACTCCCTTAACAGTAAAGTAATAGTAAATAATTACTTAATAATATGTTCATGATATTAAGTATTTTAAGTCATATAAAGATGTCTATAATTAGATGCTTGCATATTCTAAAATAATACTAGCATTATTCAAAAATCCTGGGGTCGAATTTTCTTTTCTGGATCAGGTGGTCAATGAACTATTCCCCACCATCTGTGTGAGTAGGATCATTTCTTCCAATGTTGGAGCTGCTGTCTTCCCTGGTGGTAATCTTCACCTTGTGTATGGTGGTTCTAATCTACCCAATCAACTATAACTCTGTTGAAATTAAGGAATATATGTCTCAACTGCTGCATTGTGGGGTATAAGAAAACTAAAGTGTTATTCAAAACTGCTGTCATTCCTCAGGGTCTAGTCTCAGTGTTTGAAGGTAGGTATGTGAAGAAAAAAAAATCTAGTCTAATAACTTTACTTTTAGAGATATTAAATTTTTTCACTGTATTAAGTCAATATATTTTTGATGTTTTTTTTGCTTAGTGTGGGCTAATCAGAATAATTTTTTGATATAGGCAAGAGTATATTCAGTCACTCTATATGATGGATGTCATGTTGCTTTTAGAGTTTTATCCATTCTTGCTTGTTCTAACATCCCCACAAAGCATTATAGTACCCATCAATCATATTCACAACCAGAAGTATCAAGATCAGAAACACTTTGGTGAAAATAATATGGTGGATGTTAATTAGCCCAGTGGAACATGCAAGGCTTTATGGATCTTCCAGATATGGACAAGATGAAGGAGATGAGACCCAGAGGTTGGCTTCTTTACTGGAGGAGAGATTGCCATCCAAACCTGACCCTTCTTCAGGCAAACATTGTCCATGGGTTTGTATTCTCGAGATGGCTTTGCATTACAAAGAATGGTAAAACTGAAAATTTCATGCTTATTTTTGATCCATGAACCAAACACATGGAAGTTGGGGTTTAGTTTTAACCATCTTACACATGTTTATGAGGAAGAAGATCTTTTTTTATACATTAAGATGGAAATCAAAACCTTGAAAGTATTATCTTTTGAAGGCTGCCTTGTATGGATAGAAATGGCTTCCTTGCTTTATCTTTGGAGTCCTCTCTTTCCCCTTATTCATTTGCACAATCATTATGATTTCTCAATGTATGGTCTAGAGATGGCTTGATTCCAAATTGCCTGGTTTTAACCACTAAATGCCACGGATGTTCATACTGATGAATATTGATGTCTACTGCCTTAGCATATTCACACAATCAGCTTCCTTCTCCTCATGTCTCTGCATTTCTGTTTCTTAACAACCTTGGGTCAATGGGTGTAAACAGTAGCATAAGACATACTGAGTGGGAAAATGAGCTTTGTGTGAAATCATCCAGTGGGTCTCAGAAACAACCAAAAAAGCTCCCCCAATTCACAGAAGCCATGGAAGGCTTGAAGTCGAACAAAGACATATTTACATTTTTCCTAAAGAAACAAGCTAATTCAGGATGCTTTGACGGCCATCTTTCCTACCTTAAGTTCTGTTATTCTAGCCAACGACACTAAAGTCATTTTCACTTCCCATGCTGTAACATGGCACCAGTGTCCCTGGATTCCAACTCTTTAGCATATGTTATTAGTTCAAGTCTCAGTTTCTTGTCTTGGGAACACATGGTGAATAGGAATGGAGGCTATAACATCTCATGCTCCTACCCCAACGCATGAGCTGTCTCCTCCAGAGAGGCCCCACTGCCACCCGGGAACCAAGCCTTCAAGCATGAGAGCCTATGAAGGACCCTTCACACATATTCTAGAATTTTCTACTGCCCTGTCTCATTTACAAATTGAACATCAGAGTGATTGCATTTTGACAGTTAAGTACCAAGCCACCTCTGTGGAGATAATGCCTTGCAACTGCACTACTACACATGTGTTCACTGATTCTGACAGAACCTGGTCTTTCTCAATGTGTTGCCACCAGTTTGTCTACTTATATTAATTGAACAAGTGGGTTCATTTGTTTATTTGTCTGTTTAACTTTCTTGGACATTATGCAGAGATGTGAACTTCTAATACTCTTCATTATATCGATCAGTTTCCATCTTTTGACAGCATTTTTGGCTGTGAAAGGTAGATCACTTGACCTTGTAAGAGGTCCTCCTTGGGTCAAATAGAAGATACATGCAAGCTCATTTTTAAAACTCGCAAATTGAAGATTTATAACTCAAACAGATGGCTCCAACTTGACCCTCCCATCACTCTTCTGAGATACAGGATGGTAATGCAGACACACTTGTGATGAGAACTGGGGATGATTTATTTATTGTCAAACCAATCAAGATTGTAGGGCAAGGAAGGAGCTTTGGTAGCAAAATTCCTACAGAAGGAACAAGGAGGTACCATAAAAATTCAATTTTGCCTAAGTGAGTGGGTTTTTTTTTTCTTATTCTGAATTAAGTTTGTTCTGAAATAGAAATACTTTCTTTTACTTCTCTTTCATTTCCAGGCTTGTCTAGGGACCCTATTTAGGATTAAAATAAATGGACCATTTCAGCATAAATGTACCAGTGCAGGAAAGAGTGTGGAAAGTGCTTACTGCATAAAACACATCCTTTTCTGATTCATTACACTCCCGTTCTGCTGGGTACGGGAGGGCACCTTCCACTAACTCACTACAGGGCTGCTGAGCACATGTATTTTGAAGTGAGGCAGTGTCCTCCAAAACATACAGGACCAGTCACAACATCTAGAAGACTTATCACAGCCAATTAGCAATAGAGGCCCAAAGAAACTTGTGTGAGCCATGCTCAAATCTTCATTTTCTAGAGAGTTCTTATGGCTAACTGGTCTTTCTATTCAAAATGCTCAGAGAAACAGAAATAAGTTTGTACAGGAAAGTTTAGTCATTAATAGAAATTAGGGTCCTAAAGTGAGTGAAGTTTTCGAAATATTATGTGGACCCTGAAGCAGGAGGTGAAGAGATTTCCCAGAAGCCACTGTCTGTCGGCTGTGTCTTCAAGCCTGTACAGATGTAAAATAGTCATGGAAAAATTGACAAGTTATTTTACTGAGAAGGAAAGGTATAGAAAAAATATGCTTTTAGGTGCTTTTGTGGGTACTTTACTTACCCTTCTTGTTGCTGAGATAAAATGTCTAAAAGCAAGCAACTTGGAAAATAAAGCCTTCAATATGGTCCCCAAGTTGAGAGTATGTAGCTCATTGTTCATCGTGATGGGGAGAGGTCATCAGCAGGACTGAGGTTGCTGGATACAGGGCACCCAAGAAAGCTCTACACCTTCCCAAGTAGTGCTACCAGCAAGGGACCAAGTATTAAAGACATGAGCATGTGACTATGTGCAAGTGGATTCTCATTCAAACAAGCAAGTGTGTGTGTGTGTGTGTGTGTGTGTGTGTGTGTGTGTTATCGATTACGTAATGGAGTGGGAAGTGTGATCAGATCACAGATCTGAGAAGTCAGCATTTCCAGTGTGTTCAACATTGATTATTTCTTTGTGTTGCTAGCTTGGAAAAATCTCTCTTGTGGACATTTTGAAACACACAATAAATGGTCTCCTACTGTGTTTACATGGCTGTGTTGTAGGACATTCATTTAAGGAACATGGTTACAACAGCTTTATAAAACAAACATGTCATCCAAACCATGGCACATAATAGATACTCAGTTAAGAGTTGTTAAATGAATACATGGCTCAGTGAAGCAATGCATAGATAAATAAATCTAGTTATAATGCTTTCCACAGGATGTTTGTAAAAGTCTGTGTAGAATGATGACATGACCACTCCAAGGCACGATTAAGTGGAAAGTGTTATTGTAGGTTTCCAGAGAGAACTACCAGAGGCATCTGAATGAGTCCAGAGCAAAGACAGAAAGCAGTAGGCTGAACATAGGCAGCACACTGGACATGGCCATGAGATGAGAGGGGGATGGGAGAGTGAGAGATGAAGACAAAGAGAGTTTACGCAAGGGAGAAGATGACCAAGAGAGCCAACATTAGCTTGGTTACATGGGAAAATGGGAAGCTTCAGGGAGGGGGAGCCTGTGAGCAGAAATTTACGGTAAGGTAGGGCCAAGTTACCAGCATGAGTGTGTCAACAGGTAGTGTGATACTGAGGGAGATTAGAGGTCATTGTGTGCTAATGGGCACCCAAGATAGCCAGTTGTGCCTTCTGCCAGTGATAAGGGAAATGGCTTCTTTGGTGGAGGGGAACCAGCTTCACTAGGTGTTGAGAAGTGCTGCATGTTCCACACACATCTTAAGTCCCTTCATGTGTCTATAGTCAAGGATGAAACATGAGTTGGGTGTAGTTGCAAGTGCTTATGTCATCTGGACTTGGGAGGTAGAGACAGGAGGATCAAGAGTTCAAGACCATCCTCAGCTACACAGTGAGTTTAAAGCTAGCCTGAGCTATAAGCTGCGACCCTATCTCAAATAAAGAAGACATAGATTTTTAATCTAAAAAATTGCAATTACAAATAATTGGTATATTTTTACATATTCTCAATCAAGTAAGTACAGAAATGAGGAGCTGAAAACAAGAATCAGTCGTTAAGAGCATTTTCTGCTCTTACAAAGAACCAGAGTTTGTCTCTTGGCACTCCAGAGAGGCGGCAAGAAACCAGTTATAACTACAGCTCTAGAGAATCTGACCTCCTCTTCTCCTCTCTGTGGGTACCTATACATTCACACACACACACACACACACACACACACACACACACACACACACACAGAACCTGCACATGCATTCAGAGACAGCCGTACAAATAAAGAATCATCAAGTTGTACTTACACACTTATTCACAATATATACATATGTAAAACAATAATAATTCAATAAAAATAATATTTAAAGAAAAATAAATTGAAAGGGGATAGGGGGCTGTGGGTGGCAGAGTAGAGGGAGGAGGAAGGAAGGTGATGTTGATCAATG